>CM058229.1:21736474-22155806 GCA_030180135.1 Orychophragmus violaceus
GACGTAAATTCGATGTGAAGCTGAATTTTAACTTTTGATTTTCCCAAGGGGGGGAACCAAAAAAATTATTACAACGTAAATTCATCGCTAATTTAGCAACATAAGCTTTAAATTACAAGTGGGATTAGGGTTTAATTACACTATATATTTGAGGTTTTAGAGTTGACTTTAACGACGAATTAGCAAAAATTTGTTGCTAATTCGTCGCTATGTTAACAGTTTTATGATCACCATTTACGTTATATGGTGTTCGATTGGGTGTTCTGAATGTATGTTTTAGTGTTATATTTATCATTTACTTTTGTATAATGTAAAAAAAAAATATCTCAACAGACCACATAGACTAAGTCGGCCTATATCCGTTAATACTCAATAGATGTGTAAAACTAATAACATTATGTTCTTAATCATCTCTTCTATGGTCATAAAATATTAAATCTTATTATAATCCATTTAAATTTAAGGTATAATATGTTTTACACATTGTGATTGATCTTACGACGAAATCAACATTAAATCATTGTATTTTGCTATTCATGCATCTTCGACAATAACATAACATTTTATCATTAGGATAGAATTTGTGAAGTCCACAAACCTCTAGCATATACGCCTATAAAAATTTCAATCTAAAAGTTATAGAGCATTTTGTATCGTTTCATTCGTTCGACATCTAGTTTCTGTCAACAAAATCACTAGAAACTTTTAAAATAATGTCACTCTACAAGAAATTTCTCCAGCTTCATAATCTGACTTCGGTATGTTATGAATAAGCGAGATCAATTATTGTAAATAAAGTTATTTAATAGCTAAGTATACGCCACATGGACATTGTTGCTACCAGTGGCTCCTTTGACCAAGGGGGCACATGAACCCAACGAATTTATTTAATTTGGTATAATTTACTAAAGCCCAAATTAAATGTCTCCACCCATTTGATAAGTTTTGTCCCTATTCCTTTAATTCTCAATTCAGATTTGTATAAACCCAAAAATTATTATGGCCAGCTAACTAATTTAAATAGCAAATAAATTAAATTAAGATCCAATATATTATAAGTGTAATTATGTATTGTGGCCCAATTAACTAACAAAACCTAGACAAAAGAAAAGTCGATCCATATTCCTATCGTCGCGGATCGAGTAGAAATTATGAAGGCTCATCTCTTCAACTGGTGCATATTGAATCTCACTTCAATTTTAAATAATTGTTTTGATTGTTTATATAAAATAATAAGATAAGTATTATTTTGTCAAAATCGATGGAAAAATATCTTAAAAGGTCTTTCCTATCAACATCCGAAGAAATTTTGGATAATTTACCATGATCCGGCTTAAAGAAAAGAGATTTTAACATATCATTCAAATCAAAGAGATGAGGTAAGACATAAGTATCTAGCTAAAGGTCTTTGTAACCGTATAGTCATAACTTTCTGAAAAAGATGATTGGAAAATAATTGAGACGATTTAATCCAACTTGGTTTGATCAGTATGGTAATTGACTTGAATATAGTGTATCGAAATATAAAGCTTTATGTTTGTGTTGCTACTTGTTTATAAATGATATATATAAACAAGGTGGGAATGATGCGTTTGTGAAAGAAGGTTTTTCTAGTTGGAATAAATCTGAGCGGTTCGTTTATCATGTGGGTGCTATAAATAGCTATCACAATATTGTTTTTAAGAAGTGTGATTCTTTGATGAAATAAGACCTTTTTATTGCGCGGGCTTTTTATAAGCATGATGATGTGGTGAAAAATGAATATCGTCTTCGGTTAAATGCTTCAGTTGATGCTTCTGGATATTTGTTGCGACAAGGAATATCTTTTCGTTCTCATGATGAATCAGAAGAGTTTAATAAAGGGAACTTTTAGAATTCGTAAGATATACGGCAGATCAGATAAGAACGAGGCGGTAAGCAATGTTGTTTTGGAGAATGCTCCAAAAAATAACCAGATGACTTCTCCACCAATTCAGAAATATATGGTACATTGTTTTGCGGAAGAAGTTGTGAAATCTATTATTGAATAAATTGATCATGGGGTTTTTGGTCTACTGGTTGATAAATTTGTTGATGTTTCTCACAAGGAACAAATGCAATTGTTCTCCACTTTGTTGATAAAAGCAGAATAATAAAAATAAAAATAAAAGTATTGGTGTTGTTCACGTTAAAGAAACTTCTTTTTGACACTCAAGCTAGTTATTGATGATTTGTTTTTATGCATGAATTGAGTTTGAGAAATGTAAGAGGTCAAGGTTGTGATGGAGCGAGTTATATAAATGGTGAATTTAATGGTCTACGATCTCTGATTCTAAGGGAAAACAATTCAAGCCACTATGTCCATTGCTTTGCTTATCCACTTAAGTTAGTTGTATTGGCAGTTACGAAGAAACATTTTGAAATTGGTGATTTTTTTATATGATTTCTACATTGTTGAATGTGGTTGGAGCTTCTTGCAAACGACAAGATGTGCTTCAAGAAAAATATCGAAGAGATATTGAAAAGGAAATTAGTGATGGTGAGATTAGCTCTGAAAAAAGGAAGAATCAAGAGCATTTTCTTCCAAAGCCAGCAAATACTAGTTGGGTTATCATAAGACGTTGCATTTGATCGAGTTATTACAAGATTAATTGTTTCAATGTTATTCTGGGTTTGCAGCTTCAAAAGTTCAAGGATCGTTCTACTGAGATAAATACTCAACTCCTTCTATGTATGGTTTCTTTGAATCTTACGAGTTCGTTCAAGCTATTTAATAAAGATAAATTGGTAAAGTTGGTTGAGTTCACTCAACTCCTTCTATGTATGATTTCTTTGAGTCTCACAAGTTCGTTCAAGCTATTTAACAAAGATAAGTTGGTTGAGTTCTATCGAGATGATTTTAGTTCTTTTTAGTGTTATTCTCTTGAGTAGTAACTTGAAATCTAGAAGATGAAAGATTTAATAATTTGGACTGTTGGAGTCTCTCATTTTACGATGGAAATAAATAAACATCTTTCACATCGCATTGACTTTGCCATTTGTTATAGTAACTATCAAGTAATAACATAACTTATAAACAATATTTTATTAGCATTAGAAAGGAAAACATTAAACCAGACGCTTGCAATTAAACCAGACGCTTGCAAGTTGCAATTACACAAAAACAAAACAAAAAACCTTGCGAAACACAGCCAAAACGGAAAACTAACACGTAGCAACTTATTGCATAGGTGGAAGACAGTTATGTTACAAAAGTAAAACCTCCCCGTCGTTTTATATTTCCCTTTATTCACACTCTTAATTCTGATTTTTTTAAAAAGCCCAACAACTAAAGTAAAGTGAGCAACCAGACACGTGGCGGTAGGCCTAGAAACCATATTTACATCACCCACTTGTCACTCTATCTCTCCCTCTGACTCGCTTTTAACGGTGCTGACTCCTTGTCTCACCGCTGTACAACCTGCGACACGTGCAACCAATAAGTAAATCATCATCTTCTGATCTGAACCCTCCGATTCTGATTAAAACTAACGACTGTGATTAAAATAGTAAACGAAAAAATATACTTATTTCCATATTTGGTTACTACGAACGAAGTTATGGAGTTCATGACTATACCATATGCAAACAGAATAATGTTTTATTGTTTTTTCATTTAATCCACGCGCCCACTAAACACAGTGCCACGTGTTCCTTCCTTTGAGCTTCGTTATCATCGCTGACACATAAATAACTCATTACCAGGTAATAATATATCAGTAAATCAAAACGAACTAAACCAACCAAACCGTTCCTAGATTCAATCCGGTTCAGTACTTTAACTCGTTCCAAAAGTCAAAATCTTACAAGCTTGACCAGATCAAATGACTTGTTCCTCTATATTATGATTTATGACATCTAAGATTTAGTCATAAGCATACGATTACGGAGTAAATAACATTTAAATAATAAACTCACCAGTCGTAGACGGATGGAGAATTTGGGTGGGTTGGTTTATCGAAGATGTTGGAGCCGATGGCTCTTGTGGCGAGGTTGCTTCCAGGATTAAAGACGCTCCTCCAAACGTTATCCTTACGAGGCGTTGTCGGAGTGGTCGGAGTAGTCGGAGTTCCGGGGCTAACTACCGCCGGCATAGTCAACGATCTATGCATCACCTTGCTGCTCCCTTCTCCTATGTCTTTCCATACTCACAACAGACAGTAATTAATAACTAATTATGTTTATAATTAATCTAGAAAGTGCATGCTTATTATAACATAGATGATACCCTGATATTAATGGGTTGTGTGGTGATTTTACGGAGGCGGCCAAGGCCACGGTCAGGCTGAGGTCCGGCCACCACATCATCCCAAAGCTTCTCTAGCAGAACCATCTTTTATTATCTACTTAAACCTTTTTTTGCTCTTGGCTGATTTTTTGTAGAGAGGGATGTGAAGAGTGAGACGCTTTTGGTGGTGGTTTATGACTTTATAGACAGCTTATCAAAATATCTTCATTTATTTATATTTAAATTGTTTTTTTTTATTACTAGCCTGGTGATTTTAAAAAGTTTGGTGATTTTAATATATCAGTTTTTTAACAAGAATATATCAGTTTTTAATTTTCATTTGTTACTACTAGTTTATTGTCAACTACCTTACTTAACTTTGTATTTTAAATTCAATCATGTAACTACATCAATGTTTAGTTTGTAATCACAATATTTTATGTTGAAATTCTGGTGTTTTTTTTTTTTGTCAACAAAATTCTATTCTGCTGATTTAAGTTAGATTGTTTTGATATTAGACTATAGTTTTTAACCATAGTAAATTTTCATTGAAATTTGGAATCTTTATATTGACCTAAATAGCGAATCTTTGATTGTTAGGATATCGGGTTTGTTCGTTTGTTAGACGCAAACGGTTGTGGCATGCGGTTAGACAATTTGAAAGATACGCGTCTGGCCGCAAACGCAATCATCAGATCTGTTCAGTTGTTAGACATGAGTTTTGTCGTAGATGTAGATGTTGACACAAACAATTCTAAATGTAGACGCTAAATTTCTTTGAGTTCAAAAATTCCGGACGCAAGCCACATTGTTTAGACGTAGCCGCAACCGCAAGATGTTATATTTCTCAAATGAACATAATTTAGATGCAATCGCAGCCGCAGACTTCATGCGGCTAACAAACGAACATACCCATCATTATATATTTTCAATGATTAATTTAACTAAAATATATTCAGATCTGCGGTCAATGATTAATTTAACTAAAATATATTTCATGTAGATTCGATTAACAGTAAAAAAAAAATGGTAAGAGAGATTTTTTTTTTTTACCTATGGTAGTGTAATAAACAGGAATACATGATTACATAAGAAATATTTCAACTCTAGTAAAAAACTTGAAAATGGTAATTTTAGGAACAAAGACAAGGAGTGAGGAGGTTGTGGAAATAGAAAAGTGCGAGTGGAAAGTGATGGAGATATAGATAAGGATGATGAGTCATGGAATGGGACCAATAAACAAAAGTATCCCAAAGACTATAGTCTATAGATCCGTGAAAATATCACATGGTAAACATATTTTCTTGTTTTCTCTCACAAAATGGTAATGATGAAGCTTCATCAAATTCAAAATACCTAACTTTCACTTTTCCATAGCCACAATAATTAACTGCTTTCGTAAACCACTTGTATTCTTTTGTATAATGAATCGTGTCAACTCTAAGAATTCATGCATTTAAAAAAAAAAAGTTAACTCTATTACCAGAGGAATTCATAAATTTTCTTTTACAAAGTCGTAGGTTTTTTCATCTAAACTTTTGATATGAGATGGCATAAACAATTAAAGACATATCTAGTAACAGACACTTGCGGTTAAGCGGTAGAGAACGGACATTGTATATGGACTTTGTTATGCGAAATTACCTTATAATGATTTCAAACATTCACAGAGATATTGATTAGACTTTGTTTTAGGAACCATTTAAATATCCTGTTAGGTATAACAGGTCGATTCTTTAACTCGGATTGATTTCACGATCGTTTCTTTGATTGATTTGTATGAACTAAAAGCTTAAAGAACACACGAAATTGTTTACCCAGACTTCACTATCCAAGCTACTGTCTGGAGGAAGAACAAAACTTACATGCTTCCATTAATCTCAGCTTAAAGCTTGACTCAAGATTAACAATGGTGCTTTACACATGCGCAGGTACATGAAAAACCGACTGCAGAGCTTGGGATGCGAGATACCTCCGTCGCCTTCTGAAGATGATGAAGACGACCTTCTCGCTTGCTCAGATGCAGAACCCGATGCCGGTGAACCCAAGAAAACAGCTCCGGAGGCCTCGCCTGAGAAGAAGACTTGACCGCTCTCTCCTCTGTTTCTCTCTCTCTCTCTGTTTTCTTGTTGTAACGACTCTGCCTTCTGTGTAACGAACTTTTCCACTTTTGTTAACTGAGATCGAACACTTAGCGGATTCACCTGAGCTTTGGGCTTTAACCACTAAAACGCTTGCTTAAGGTAGCTGGCCCAAATCAGCTTAAGCCCATCTCTTGACCGGATGATCAAAACGACAATACATCCGACAAACTCCACCTTTGTCGTCTTTGGTCAGCACCACTCTTGAGCTCAGCTTAGACTGAAAACCCTAGAAGCTCGAAATCGCAAAAAATTGACCTTCCGATTCGCTGTAATGGAAGCTTGTTCTCCCACTCCGTCATCACCTTCAAGCATAGATTCTGACGGCATGCTCATCTATGACCTGGAACCCCCCAAGTCTCCGAGATTAATCCCTCCACCGGGATCTCCTGTAATCCGATTTCACCTCGAACCGTGTAAGTAACCTTTTACACCAAACTGATCTTGCGTCTTCTGATATCCTTCAACCTGCTTGACAGAGACACTGACCCCTTTTTCTGATTGACCTTGTACAGCTCCAGAAGAACGAGAGGAGTATGACGCCCTTACTTCTGATACCAAGTAAGAAGCTTTCCTCTTAATGTCGTTTACAAACCTTCCCGAGAGTTACCAAAACGAGATTATTTGACTAACCCATTTCTGATCTGAACCCCAACTCTCCGCAAAATTCTCTAAGCCATAACCCTTCCTTAGTAGCCTCAGACAGAGCCATGTACTCTGCTTTCGTGGTGGATAAAGCCACCACATGTTGGAGTGATGATCTCCAACTAACCGTGTTACCACCTACTTGGAACACATATCCAGTTACTGATCTTCTCTTGTCAAGATCAGTAGCATAGTCTGAGTCACTAAACCCTTCAATGTTGAAGTGTCCCTCTTTAGTGAATGTGAGGCAAGTCTCTGACGCTCCTTTAAGATACCTTAGGATCCATTTGACGGCTGCCCAATGGTCCTTACTTGGCTTGGACATGAACCTGTTCACAAGCCCCACTGCAAAACCGAGATCTGGTCTAGAGCCGACCATAGCGTACATCAAACTGCCCACTGCACTTGCATAGGGTATTGAATCCATTTCCTGTGCAACCTCTTTCCATTCCTTGTCAGTTAAGCTCTTTAGCTTAAACTGCCCTGTAACCGGTGTGCACACTGGTTTGCAATCCTGCATCTCAAAGGTCTCTAGAACCTGTTTGATGTAGTTTTCCTGAGATAGTCTTAGAGTCCCTTTCTTCCTGTTTCTTAGAATGTCCATTCCTAGAATCCTTGAAGCCTGACCTAAATCTTTCATCTCAAACTCCTTTTTCAGATTCTCCTTGAGCTGGTTTATCTTGTCCCTGCTCTTTGCAGCAATTAGCATATCGTCCACATAGAGCAACAGGTAGACTCCCTCTTCAACTGACGTTCCTTTCAGATAAACACACGGATCTTTAACACATCTCATAAAGCCTTGACCTTTGATGAATGTGTTGAACCTCTGATTCCATTGCCTTGGGGATTGCTTTAGACCATAAAGCGATTTCTTCAGAAGGAAAACTTTGTTCTCATCACCTTTCTTGATGAAACCCTCTGGTTGTTCCATGTAGATGGTTTCTTCAAGTTTCCCATGTAAGAAGGCCGTTTTTACATCCATCTGATCCAGTTCCAAATCCCCATTAACTACTGCTGATAGAATGATCCGAATAGACACATGTTTGACTACAGGAGAAAAAATCTCGTTGTAGTCGATCCCTTCCACCTGAGTGAACCCCTTGGCCACTAACCTGGCCTTGTGTCTTGGTTTCTCAACCCCTGGTATGCCTTCCTTTAGTTTGAAAATCCACTTAGAGCCTACTATTCTCTTCCTGTCTGGTTTCTCAACTATCACCCAAGTGTTGTTCTTGTCAAGAGATTGTTTCTCTTCAACCATGGCTTCATGCCACCTTTTCCAGTCCTTGCTCCTTCTGGCTTCAGCTACTGTTTTAGGTTCATCTAGCTTTATGTCTTCAGCACAAGCTAACGCATATGCTACGAAGTCTCCACTCTCAAACCTAGCAGGCTTCTTCTTCTTTCTAGTACTTCTGTCCCGAGTTAGAAGATATCCCTGTAGATTTCGGTTGTTCTCAGTGACTGACTGAACCTGGTCGTCTTCTTCCTCACTGTTTGAGTCATACTCTGATTCTGAACCAGTTTCCTGCTCTGAACTGTCTCCACCTTCACCGGTGTGACCTTCCTGTTCTGAAGTGTCTCCACCTTCTCCTGGAGACTCTTCTTTTTCTGAACTTTCTTCATCCTCATGAACGTTTTCTGAGGAAGGACCTTGAATCAGATCTGGTCTGAATGACACCTTCTTCTTACCCTTTTGGTTTCCTGAGACCTTTCCATCCGGTTCCATGTACAGCTTCTCTTCGTCAAATACCACATTTCTGCTGATAGTTGACTTCATCTCAGTGGGAAGCCATATCCTGTATCCCTTTGTGCCTTGTGGATAACCCATAAAGATCCCCTTAATGGCTCTTGGACTGATCTTTTCTTGACTGACATGGACATATGCTATGCAGCCAAACCTTCTCAGATGTCCATAGTCAACTTTCGTTCCTGTCCAAACTTCTTCTGGAATCTTGAATTCTATAGATGAGTTTGGAGTCCTGTTGATCAAGTTAACTGCCGTGGACGCTGCTTCAGCCCAGAACTTCTTTTCCAATCCCGATTCCGCGAGCATGCACCTGATCTTGTCTGCTATAGTCCTATTCATGCGTTCTGCTACCCCATTCTGTTGAGGGGTGTAGGCACACGTCCTGTGATGCTTGATACCTGACTCTTTACACAGCTTATCCATTTTACTGTTGCAGAATTCTAGACCATTGTATGTTCTCAGAGCTTTGATCTTCTTTCCATTTTGAGTTTCAACCAGCTTCTTCCATTCGCAAAAGTTATCATAGACCTCATCCTTACTCCTTAGGAATCTGATCCAGACCCTTTTGGAGTGATCATCAATGATGGTCAGAAAGTATTTGCAGCCTGAAAGGCTTTCCTCATTTGCAACAGAGCCCCAGAGATCACTGTGTACATACTCCAGTACATCTGTGGTTGTGTGTTTAGCCGAAGGGAAAGGTTGTTTATGAGACTTTCCCAACACACACGTTTCACAGAAGTCAAGAGTATGGACTTCTTTATCTTTCAGATACCCTCGTTTCACTAACATATCCATGTTCTTTAGACTCATGTGACCAAGTCTAGAGTGCCATCTGTTAGTCCAGTTTACTTCTGTCCTTACCACTGCTGCCTCAGCGTTTGCCACAGACCCATGAAGATAATACAATCCATCCTTGTAGTTACCATAAAGAACCTTCTTTCCTTTATTGTAGAATGTTACCTTGTAGTCTCCACCCTCATACGTGCAACCATGTTTCTCTAGTTGTCCGAACGAGATGAGATTTCTTCCCATGGTTGGCATGTATCTCACACCAGTCAACACTAAGGTTGATTTATCCGGATTGACTATCTTGAGTTTTCCAATCCCCTTTACCTCACTTACTGTGTTGTTTCCCATGAGAACTTTGCCGCCATCCATCTCTTGCAGATCAAACAATACATCCTTGTTTGGGGTTATATGGAAAGTACACCCGGAGTCCAGGACCCATTCATTCTTGGTGTCTTGTAAGCTAGCAGTTAGTATCATCGGTTGTTCCTTCTCATGAACCATGTTAGCTGAGCTTTGTCCCTTGCTCTCCTTTCGTTCTGGGCATTCTCTCTTAAAATTCCCTTCTTTCCCGCATGTCCAGCATTCTCTGGGCTTGCTTTGAGCTTTGTCTTTTGACTTTGACCTGCGTGAAGATTTTCCATCTTTGCTTTTACCTCTGAACTTACCCTTGTCTCCTGACCTTTTCTCTGATCTCCCTCTAGTTACCATCAGTCCTTCTGCACTTGACTTTGTTTTACCCAACAGTCCCTTTTCTCTTAACTCAGCTTCCTTGGCATACGCAGATGTTGTCACTTCCTTCACCGTAAGTGTTTCTTTCCCGTTTCCATACTTGAGTGTGTGAACAAGAGAATCATACTGAGGTGGTAAACTCGTTAAGATCTGAATAGCTTGATCTTCATCTGACACTTCTATGTTTAAGCTTGCTAGGTCATCAACAAGCTTGAGGAAAACGTCCAAGTTTTCTTCAATAGTCTTACTCTCGACCATCTTGTAACTAGCAAAACTTTGTTTCAGATAGATCCGGTTAGGAAGAGTCTTGGTTTGGTAATCTGCTTCCAGAGCTTTCCAGACACCGTTTGCTGTGGTTTCCTTCATGACCTTCCTAAGAACCATGTTAGTGAGGCTCAAGCATATGAGGTTTCTTGCCCTCGTGTCCTTTGCTTTTGCCAATGGATCTTTCTTGATGTCAGTGTCTGGCTTCTTTTCTGAGTCTGCTTCTTCTTCAGTATCTTGTGGTGTATCCACCTGAAGGATATTACCAAGACCTTGCAACTCAAGTTGCATAAGCATCTTAAACTTCCTCATGCCAAAGTCCCCTTGACCATCGAACTTCTCCATCTCAAACTTCACATGTTTTACCGACTCCATGATGACTGAGATGACCTTCGACTAAAGACGACAGAACGTGAACCTTAACCCTTTCAACGCTGAACCTTCTTTCCTCAATACCCTTCTCGATCCTGATGATCCCCAAGATCCCAAGCCTTGGATTACTGAGCCGTAACCCCAGATGCGCTATTTAACCAATAGCTCTGATACCACTTGTTAGGTATAACAAGTCGATTCTTTAACTCGGATTGATTTCACGATCGTTTCTTTGATTGATTTGTATGAACTAAAAGCTTAAAGAACACACGAAATTGTTTACCCAGACTTCACTATCCAAGCTACTGTATGGGGGAAGAACAAAACTTCCATGCTTCCATTAATCTCAGCTTAAAGTTTGACTCAAGATTAACAATGGTGCTTTACACATGCGCAGGTACATGAAAAACCGACTGCAGAGCTTGGGATGCGAGATACCTCCGTCGCCTTCTGAAGATGATGAAGACGACCTTCTCGCTTGCTCAGATGCAGAACCCGATGCCGGTGAACCCAAGAAAATAGCTCCGGAGGCCTCGCCTGAGAAGAAGACTTGACCGCTCTCTCCTCTGTTTCTCTCTCTCTCTGTTTTCTTGTTGTAACGACTCTGCCTTCTGTGTAACGAACTTTTCCACTTTTGTTAACTGAGCTCGAACACTTAACGGATTCACCTGAGCTTTGGGCTTTAACCACTAAAACGCTTGCTTAAGGTAGCTGGCCCAAATCAGCTTAAGCCCATCTCTTGACCGGATGATCAAAACGACAATACATCCGACATATCCAAAAAAAAAAAATCTAGCAATGGGTGAAAATGGCCTTCTAAAGCTTAGGATACCTAGATTAATAATAAAAAAAAATTCAAGGATTCACAAATGTCCAAAATCATGGGAAGTTGTCCCGACATGGGCAGCCATACTGGGACCCACAGTGAAAGTGAAAAGATAGCGAGTGCGAGCGACACGTGGGCCGTCAGAAGTTGCCATCACATGACTCATTTTTACCCATAGATCACAAGAGTATTCTAATTTTATATCTCAAGACCAAAGAGAATCTTACGCATTTCCATGAAACTAATACTAATATATTAATTAAAGCATAAGAGTTGACAAAAAAAAAGCATAAGAACATATATTCAACGGAAAATCGAGATTCTTCCACATCGTGTTTAAGATTGCAATGTTTAGATCGACTCGCCGACCAAAAAGAAAAGAAACAAGATCCGACTCCATAAGCTACAAATGGTTTAAATAGTTTAGAAAGCCCGAATTCATGCACCCATTCATAAAATTGTTTCTCAAATTAAGTTATGAGAAAATGGACTTCTAAACCCAAGCCCATGAATTGTTATCATATATACTACAGACTACAGTGGCCCAATTGTTGTTAAGTTTTATCGAGTGAGGAAACCTACCCGAGTCTTTCCTCATCGTTCTTAACGCGATTACGTCTTTCCGAAGCTTTTATTCCTATGTCAAGTACTGATGACTAAGTATGTATTCTTGTTATCTAAAATGGGTTCTTCAATATAAACTGGTTTAAAGAAGTCCAACATTCGTTAATAAAGGTGAGCAATGTTTCTGAGTATATTACAAAAAACGAAGGGTCTAATTTCATAAAGAAAATGATTGTATCGTATAGTTTTAGAAACTTTCTAGTAATGTTCTTTTTAATGAAAAAAAAAAAAACCAATAAGAAAGATTTATGGCCTCGACTTCTTCTTTGGTCCTACGAGTGAAATTCTTTTAACGCTCTCCCGAGGATTGCGGATCAATCAAGCTGCTAAAGTCAATAAAGTCAAACTACCCAAACTATACGACTACGACCATTCTCAGCCATCCGATAAAATCGAGGGTATTTTTGACCTTTTGAATATTTCCTACCATTTTTGATGACCCGGAGACTGGGAATGTTGGTCACGTGCCCTTTTCGTTGTCGTCCCACAAACATTTTATCGTTATTTATCGACAAATAAAGTTCTTTTATTATTACAAAATGGGAAAAACCCTTATAAATACCCGAACTATTTACGTTGCCATATAAATTTCCAACGTTTATTTGGTTGCCTACAAAAACATCAAACATTCAAATTTCGAAAGTTTCATCCCCAATCCTTAATTCCGTTTAATAGATTGACGGCCTAATTAACTAGTTGATTAAGTCTGAACACGAACCAGGGTTAATGATGTCAAAAAGACATTTTTAACCTTGTCGAATTTCTTCTATTAATTGCCCTCTTCTTCCAAACAAGAACCCTAACTCATCTTCTCTCTTCTTCCTCTCTTCACTTTGAATTTGATAATGGAAAGGAGCCAAAGTGTAGGTTTAGATGCCAATTCACTCTACCATAGCTGCGCTCAAATGGAGGTTCCTCTTTGTCACTGCAATCGACCCACGATTTTGCTGAAATCGTGGACTGATGAAAACCCAGGAAGAAGATTTTACAAATGTGATGCTCATGGATTTTTCACTTGGGCTAATAAGGATAAACCGTATGGATGGCAAAAGCTCAGTTTACTGGAGGCTAGAGATCAGATTCGTGGTCAAAAACAAGAAATCAGGGAACTCAAAGATGCTCTTCTGTCAGCAAATCAACAAGATATCAAGGTGGTTGAATCGACATTGGTGAGCTCTGCTTTGTGGGAGAAAATAACTGAGGAGAAAAAGAAGTTGGAAGCTGAAGTTTCGACTGCAAGAGAGAAGGAGAAACTACTGAGACAATTTGTGGTTGTATCGTGGGGTGGATTCATTGTTGTGATAGCAATGATCCTAAAAATGCTGAAGAATTAGATGTAATTATGGGACTTTGTTTTGATTCCAATAGTTTCCACAATGTTGTGTTGTCTCCCTTATTTTTGTGACATTGTTCCCTTGTTTGTTTATGTGTGTTGACATTGGTATTGGTTTTATGCAACTTTGGTGTTGGTTTCATAAGTCTGATAACATCAAAAGCATTCTTAAAAATCAAAAGCATTAACTTAGATAGCAATCATAAACATCAAAAGCATTCTTAAACATCAAAAGCATTCATAAACATCCAAACATTAACCCATAACATCCTACTAGAGAGCATTCTTAAACATCCACTTAGATAGCATTCCTAAAATATCCACTTAGATAGCATTACTAAACATCAAAAGAAAGTAATCCAATAGAAGGCTTCTACGACTGTGAAGAAGGTTGCGTTGGATTAGGCCCGTCAACTTCAGTAGCTTTAGATCCCCATACATCAAACACTCGACCCGTAAATGGGGATATGTAGCATCCATATCCTCTGGGAATTGGAGGCTCGACGTTACGGCCACGTCCACGTTCACGGCCACGGCCACGTCCACGTCTACCACCACGTCCACCAGAAGTTGATGCAGCTGGAGCAGTTGAAGGTTGTTGATCAATTGGTGGTTGTGTTGACCTTCCCGTTGGTGTAGACTGACTAAGCGCATTCCGCCTTTTCTTTGGTGCATTCTCAAAGCTCCACGGATCAACTTCCTAAAATCCAAACAATAATGTGTTAAAGTTAAACATGGAAGTAGAACATACTAGTTTGAAAGTAACATACCTTGTTCTTTCTAGGCCTCCCCCTTTTCCTTTTGGGTCCTGTCTCTACAAAGGCTGGTCTAGAACAATTACCTTTGTTATGACTAGTTTGTTTACAATTACTACACATTATTGTCCGACCATCACGTGTGGCCTTAGTCGGATTGGCTGTAGACTCATGCGGCTCCTTAATTCTGTCGTATTTCCGAGGACGTCCCGGCATTCTCCTTTTTTCTGGGATTTCAATAGGCTCTTTTCCTGTCTTATTCCACAATCTCTCGCCTTTCACAAGCTTAATATTGTCAGCATATGTGTCGCGCCACTTAGATGTCAAATAACATGAGTCCACATAGCTATACAAGTAAAAATAGTACATTGTTAGTTACACACAATGTACCAAATGATTCCTATAATGTTTGCTTTATACTTACTCCTCTGGATCATGATTAAGATCACTTATGACATGAATAGCATGCTGACAAGGGACTCCCGTAATGTTCCACTGATTACATGCACAAGACTTTTCCGGGATGCAAACAGTATAGCTGCAATCATACTGAATCACTTCATCCAAGCTCTCACTGCTTTGTATGATAGAGCATACACCATTTGTTGTTCTGTTCAGCTCAAAAACCTCCATCACACTAGGAGTGAACTTGCTCTGCCATTTACCCGTTAGCTCTCTCCTTTGAGAAATGTGCTTCATTGCCAGCCTTCTTATCTCTTCTAGCATATTAATCAACGACAACTTTCTAGCCTCCTTAATTGTCCTATTAAAACTTTCATATTGATTGTTACAGACATCCTCGCATCTCGCCTGTGGACTGAAAAAGGCTCTGCACCATGTTCTCCGTGTTGGGATAGTGTCCTGAAATCACACTTGTACTCACTCCTGATGATAGTTGTGAGTCGAGATCAGACATTCGTGTAATACTGGGCGGTTGCAATGTTTTGCTAGAAGCCTCTTGCAATCTGTAAGTTGTAGACTTACTACCAGTATTATATGATCCTATAGGGTCACACACATAAGCAAACTGGAAGCGTTAAATATGGGCATGATCATTATAGTAATGATCGTATGGATGTGTATTGGATACACATCAATAATGAGTTTTGGGTGGTGTGTCGATCGACACAGTATGTGTGTCGATCGACACAGGGTCGATTCCGAAACTGAGTTTCGGTTTTATGACTTAAACGAATCTGATTAATTATGGTTCGGTTTAAGTCATTCCAGGTCTTTATATAGTCATATAGTTTCGACCTGGAACCCGAGCCGTCAAGTTTTTCTCTGACAGAAAAGCAGAAACACCAGAACTCAGAGATCCCAAAGATCCGACACTAGCATCCCGGTTTCCAGCTTGTGTGCGTGTGTATCTGGTAGAGGCGAAGCATCTGAGTCGCTAGATCTCGTTCACCAATCATTCCGCTGCCAGATCAAGGTAAGAACGAGGTTGGTAAATTTCAATATAACGAACCCTAGATCCTAGGGATCCAACAGTGGTATCAGAGCATGGTAGGGTTTAGTCTATTGAATCTAAGGCATTTAAATCGAATACTGATGAATTTGATTAGTTAATTGCCTGTTAAATCGTGTTTTCAAGAAATTAATCTCGGATTGAATCTCTGTTGAAAACGACGAACTGTTGTTATCGCACTGTGTCGATCGACACTAAGCTTGTGTCGGTCGACACGCCGCGAAACGCATAGTAAAATTTAGGGTTTGTCGCATGGTGTCGATCGATACTAATCTTGTGTCGGTCGACACATCGCGAAAACTCGTAAAAGATATTAGGGTTTTCGCACAGCATCGGTCGACGCACTGGGTGTGTCGGTCAATGCACCGCAAAAATGCGAAAGATTTGAAATCGCACTGTGTCGATCGACACACTGGGTGCATCGGTCGACACAGACTATGCGTATGGATAGATCGGTCCAATTGGATTGAACTGGTTATCTCGCATGGTTATGTCGGTTTAATTCAAAATCCCTAATACTCTACTGTGTCGATCGACACAAGTTTAATGTCGGTCGACACAAGCCTTACGATTGGTTGAATCGGTTCAATTGGATTGAACTGGTTATCATGCTTGGTTAAGGAAGATACGATCGGTTTAAATTGGATGAATTGGTTTAATTGAATTGAACTGGTTATCTCAATTAGAATAAACCGATTTAATTGGTTAAGATCAGTTTGATTGGATAAGTCGGTTCAATTGGATTGGACCGGTTATCGCGATTAGTTAAAACTGGTTGAATCGGTTCAATTAGATGGACTGGTTAAATTAGATTTGACCGGTTATCTCGAATGATCTGAAGGTTGCATATCAAGAGTCGACCAAGTGTGTCAGTCGACGCATATGGTGACGATGCGAACCGTAATCGTTTGGTTTTGAACCAAATGATTAAGAAACCGAACCGAATGACCTAACCCACTGAAATTAGAACGATTAAAAATTAATTAAAATTAGAAGTAAAATGTTCTAAACCTGTCTAATACACATTGGATGTGTGTTAGATCAAAGCTTAGTTTCAATAAGGTCAACTGTCAAGACTCATCTCGTTGTTGTGATAGTCTTGCCAAGAGCTTGGTGTCCACAATTACATGAGTAAGGCAGGTAGTAGTGTTGATGGTCTTGCTGTGCTTGACATCAACTATTGCATGACCTAAGAGATTGAGTTACTAAACTTTTAGAGTTCCATTTCCTCAACTAAATATCAAGTGACCTTGATGTCTTGCCCAATCTTGTCTACTGTCAAGACTCGTTTCATTGTTGGATAGTCTTGGAGTCCTTGGTATCCACAGTGACATGAGTAAGGCAGGTGATCATTGATAGACTTGCAGTGCGACTGTCAATGATCACAAGACAGAAGAGATTGGTTTACTTGACTGGGCTATCAGAAGTTCTGGGCCCAGAGACGTCAGAGTGGATGAGACATGGATTGTCTCATCTACGACCAAGAGTTGTACTGAGTACAATTAACAATAGTTTGCTTACCTAGATTACTAAACTCTGGGTGATGACGAGTCGTCCACACAGATCTTAGTGATGTATGGATCTTGGATCATTATATTCATTGAGGAAATATTGTTTGAATATAATGCGAGTTTTCTTATTGGATAAGATTCCTCATTTCCTGAAATCATAACTAGAATTTTCTTTGATTAAAATTTTCAGCCTATGTCTAAAACTACCTTCTCGTTGCGATCCGTCCTTGAGAAGGACAAGTTAAATGGATCAGATTTCCTGGATTGGTATCGAAATTTGAGATTAATACTCAAGCAGGAGAGTAAGGACTATGTCCTTGAGAAATCTCTCCAAGAAAGGCTTGGGGCCAATCGCTCGAATGCAGTGTATGATGCTTGGAATAAGCATTATATTGATGTGGTAGATGTGCGTGGTCTGATGTTGGCTACCATGGAATCGGACTTGAAGAGTCAATACGAGAACATGGAGTCGCCAATAAAGATGATCACCAGCCTGAAACTGAATTTTCAGGATCTGGCACGAGTTGAGAGATTCTAGATGGTGAAGTCTCTTACTGGGTGAAACCTACCAGAGGATGCTCTAGTGAGTCCTCATGTCATTAAACTGATGGGTTACATTGATAACCTGGGGAAACTGGATTATCCTGTCAGCTTAGAGTTGGCTACTGACATCATTCTGCAGTCACTAGCGTCAAGTTATGATAAGTTCATTAAGAATTATATCAAGAAAGGCTTGACGAAGAAGTTGACTGAGCTGCATGGCATGCTCAAGACAGCAGAGCAAAACATCAAAAAGGGTAAAATATTTTAAAAAATCTTGTATAGACAAGGGTGAAGGCAAGGCCGTCCAGATTTGGAATCAGGATAAGCCTGTGTCATCTTATAAGCCCAAGTCCGGCCCATCTGGTGTTAGAAAGTGCTTCTACTGTAAAGAGTTTGGGCATTGGAAGAGAAATTGCATTAAATTCTTGGAAGATTCACAAGAAATAGAGAAGATGTATAGTACTTCTTCTTCAGGTATTGTGTTATTATTTCAAGTTCTACGTATGTATTGGATACTAGTTGTGGTACTGATATTTTGGAAATATGCAGGGCCTAAGCAACAGTAGAACGTTGAAGAAAGGACAAGTGGAACTGCGAGTCTGGTATGGAGCAATGGTTGCTACATGAGCCGTAGAGATTCTCCACTTGTAGGAGCCTTTCAAGTTTGGTTTTGAATTAAGTAATTGCTACTATGTACCTGCTTTATGCAGAAATGTCTTTCATTTTCTTGTGAGAATTTGGATGCTTTTCATTCTGATAAAAGACAAGTTTTGCTCTTTTGATCTTAATGAAATATTATATTTTAGCACCCCTTTTTAAAGGGTTTTATATCTTAAACCAACATACGCTTAAATATAACATAAATATCAAACGATTTAAGTCTGATGACTTGAACTCGATTTTTCCTCAGCATAGTCATATTGACCAAATAGAGTGAAGCGGCTTCAGAAGTTCCATAGTTGTGGGCTTCAGGTTCATTTGATTGTAAATCAATTAAGACATGAATTCTGCTTGCTGGACCAAATGACTAAGGCTTCTTTAGCAGAGCTAGAGAAACGGGCCAGAGGCTCGTTGGGCCTTACACATACTGATGTATGCGGCCCGATGAGCATTAGTGCCAAAGGAAAACTTCAATACTTCATTGACTTATTGATGGCTTCAGTAAGTATGACTGTGTTCATTTGATGAGACACGAGTCAGAATCCTTTGGAATTATCAAAGGAGTTACAGAATGAAGTATAGAACCGATTTGACAGAAGTATTGAGATCCTCGATTAGATCGCGGAGGAAAATACTTGAGTCAAGAATTGGGTGATCATCTAAGTGAGTGTGAAGTCATTTCACAGCTCATCTCTCCTGAAAAACCTTGAATGGTGTTTCTGAGAGAATGAATCAGATCTTATTGGATATGCTCCGATTAATGATGAGTCACATGAATCTTCCATTATTCTTTTAAAATGCGCTCTAAAATGAACATGTTTACGCTAAATAAGTTTTCTATCAGAATCAGTGAAAAACACCACATTGGATGTGGACTGGGTGATTTCCAAATATGTTTTTCTGATTAATTGGGATTGCAAGGTTTGTGTGAGGCAGTTGTCAACAAACAAACTTGAACCCAAATCTGATAAGTGCTGATTCGCTGGTTGTCCTAGGGAAACCGAGGCTTAGTACTTTTGCAACCAATCTGAGAACAAAGTTTTGTTGTTCGGAACTCTGTTTTTCCAAGAAGATCAGTGGGAGTAAAAGTATAGCTTGAAGAAATTCGAGAAACACAGGAGGCTGCTCAACCTGGTGAGGGGAACATCGGTTAGATCTATAAAGTGCTGTAGGATCTGCACTTGTGGAGCCTGAAATTCGCAGATCCGAAAGGATCCGTCACTAACTCGAGAGTGATTTCTCGTAGCAGATTGTCGTGATCTGTTGATCATTGAAAAGTGACGGACCTGCGAAATTCAAAGAAGCGAAGGTGAGCCCCAACTCCGAAAATTGGCTAGTTATGCATGTTAGCTTCACCGATAGAAGCAAGCATCTTGGAGTTGGAATCTGTGTTCTGTTAAAACGTTCAAAGGCTTTGACTCGATCAGGAACGAATAGAAACAATGCGTTTACAAGTAAACTAGTGGGAGCGTAGTTGCAATTCTCAAACTATATGTTTTGAACGTACTTAATCTCATAAACGACGTTCTGACACTAAAGTCTTGTCAAGATTTGGGTCGGAAGTCAAATTTAACGATGGACATGGGAGAAGCCGCGTAAACTCTTGGAACATGGATCCATTGAGATGGATCAGAAGAGCTAATTGGATCGTGTCAGAATCCTTATGATTATGAGGTACTGGACAGTTCCAATATGCATGATTCCAAGGATGGCTTCATACCAAAGGTCTTATGGCAATGATCTTAGCAAGATGAAGTGTCTTGGACACTGGCTGAGCTAGTGTCTATGAGTGTGATTTCTTTTGCTTATGCAATAGAATCCATCATGAATGTCATATTTTGCGCTCGTCTAAATGCAGCTGACGCATAAAGCATGACAAGAAGATACCAATTTGTTCCGGTAAGAGTCACTGGACAGTTGTAAGGAATATCCTCAAGTGTTTGAGAAACACTAAGGATAGGTTCTTGTACAACTGAGAAAAATACGAATCAGTTATGAGTAGTTAGACAGACAAAGATGACTCCCGGTTGTAACCTGGTTATGTCATTTTGCCTGTGTAACGGTACTGTCTGTTGGAAAGGTTTCCAAGCAGAGGACCGAAGAATAGTGCTTATTAAAGAATAGCGGTGTGGTTTGTTGGAATGGTTCCAAGCAAGAACGCCGCAGCATCTCTCACAACCTAAGCACAAGTTGAATACTGTTGCTGTAGGTACTAGATATCTGAAGACTTGGTCTTGATTCTAGTGGGAGTTAGTTTAGTTATGATGTTCAGATATATGTGGTCATGTTTATGGAAAAACCTGACATCGACATTATTTGACTATTGGATAATTAAATAATGGTCCCAAGATAAGTTTATGTCATATTATAGGTCATCAAGTTGAGGACTTGATCATGAAACCCTATAAGTAACAAATGACATAAATTATGATGTGTCCCTAGTCGAGGTTGTTAAAGTGGGACAATAACAACCGCAAGAGACTAGATTGTGAGGTGACTGTTGACTAAGTTTCATGGAGTCAATGATATGAGTCTCACAGTCAGTCACATAGATATATGTTGGTGAACATATGATCGGACGTGACCCGCTAATGAGAAGTCTCCAGGATAGTTATATCTGTGTCATGAGAGGTTCTCATTACGACTATGGAGTATAGTCCTTAGACCTGAGTTCATCATGCTTTCTTGCATATGAATTGGTATACTTTGACCTTGTCAAACGTCGACCCGTAACTGGCGACTATAACGGCACTGTTCAAGTATATCATGAAGTGTGCGTTGAAATAGGGATGGAACGAGATGGAATTTGTCCCTCCTGAATAACGGGATATAAATATCTCAGGGCCTATCGAAGATTTAATACTGAGAAAATGTGTGGCCGCACTCAAACGAACTGTAGTTCAATTGTTTGTAATGTTCAGTATAAGATCAGGAGTTTGATAAACACGATGTTGGCTTAATAAGGATGACACCAATCTTGCCTTATGCCAAATCGAGATATAGAGACAAAAGGATTATAGGAATTGATGATTCCAGTACAAGTGGGAGATTGTTGGGATAGTGTCCTGAAATCACACTTGTACTCACTCCTGATGATAGTTGTGAGTCGAGATCAGACATTCGTATAATACTGGGCGGTTGCAATGTTTTGCTAGAAGCCTCTTGCAATCTGTAAGTTGTAGACTTACTACCAGTATTATATGATCCTATAGGGTCACACACCTAAGCAAACTGGAAGCGTTAAATATGGGCATGATCATTATAGTAATGATCATATGGATGTGTATTGGATACACATCAATAATGAGTTTCGGGTGGTGTGTCGATCGACACAGTATGTGTGTCGATCGACACAGGGTCGATTCCGAAACTGAGATTCGGTTTTATGACTTAAACGAATCTGATTAATTATGGTTCGGTTTAAGTCATTCCAGGTCTTTATATAGTCATATAGTTTCGACCTGGAACCCGAGCCGTCAAGTTTTTCTCTGACAGAAAAGCAGAAACACCAGAAATCAGAGATCCCAAAGATCCGGCACTAGCATCCCGGTTTCCAGCTTGTGTGCGTGTGTATCTGGTAGAGGCGAAGCATCTGAGTCGCTAGATCTCGTTCACCAATCATTCCGCTTCCATATCAAGGTAAGAACGAGGTTGGTAAATTTCAATATAACGAACCCTAGATCCTAGGGATCCAACACTCGGTTCAGTTTTGAGCAAGTCCTAATGAGCTTTTTCATCAAAGGCTTTCAAAACACCCATGTTGTAATCATAGTCCCCAATGCAAGAACTGTGAGCCACTGCCCATAAATAGTCTTCGTACATCCCATAAACCTTCTTCCAGTTGGCAAAAATGTGTCTAGCACAATGTATGTGCTCGGCATTTGGAAGGAGATCCGATAATGCATTAATCAGCCCCTTTTGCTTGTCAGAAATAAACGTGTAGCCGTCTCCTAGTCCTAAACCCAACTCTTCCTTCAACTTACCAACAAACCAAGCCCATGAGTCGTTGTCCTCCACCCTAACTATAGCCCAAGCAAAAGGGAAGATTCTGTTATCTGCATCACGACCTACAACTGCCAATATCTCCCCTTTCAACTCCCATTTCATGAGTGCTCCATCGAGACCAATAATAGGCCGACAACAACGCTTCCAAGACGATCTAAGTTTCTCAAAACTTATGTAGAATCTGTCAAACACTTGCTTACCATCCACTCGAGGAATAGTCACAATCTCCGTGCTAGTGTTTTCATTTGATCGTCTCAATTCACATTCATAATCCCACAGCTTTGCGAATTGAGATCTCAGAGTCTCTATGACCATATCCAATGCTATCCTTCTAGCCTTCCTGCATATCCACTTTGAAACAGACATATTATACCGAATCTGTATCTCGTCCTTGATATATGTCCATTTGATTCCCGGTCTCCTTCGTGCTTCATCCTTAAACAACATAGCCACAGTCCCTTGCTGCAGCATCTTAGCCTTACTGCTTTTCAAGTGATTATGTTGGTCAACATATGTCTTCACCATCCACTTACCTATCTTTTTCTCAACTGAGCAATAAATCCTCCACTTGCACTTTGGATTTGTGCACACTGCTGCTAGCTTGTGTTTGTCCCATTTGCAGAGCTTGACGTCGTAGTTAGTCTTAAGAACATATCTCAAAAGCTGCTCCTTAAATTCATCACCATTTTTGAACTGTTGTAGTAGCCATAGGTATGGTGGATGTTCTTTGCTGAATTTTTCTCTTGAAATGTGAGTCTCCTGCTTATTGAACTCATGCCATTCTTCAGCCTCATCCATAGCCGGAGCCGGATGCTTGTCGTCTCTACACTGCCTCTCAAATTCAACCTCATCAGCAGCATTATGAACTTGATCATTCAGTCCATCAACTCTCGCATTTCCTCGTTGATTAATGTTATCATGTCCTACTCCAATATCCTCTTCATTATTAATCTCATTGAAGAACGATGTAAATCGTTCATCACCTCCTTCTGCCACTTCTTCTATAACCTCTTCCTCACGTACTTCTTCTTCTGGTGCCACATGATGTTCATTTTCATCCCCCGAGCTATTTTCTTCTTCTACCCGAGAACGTTCATCTCCTATAGGGTCACCAACTTATGCTGTTTCTCCTTGATTATTGCAGCCAATTTCTTTTTCTCCTTGTTCTTTATCAGCCCCAAGGTCTCTTTCTATCACAGTACCTTCGTTCACACATGTTTTGTAACTTCTATCTTGTTCTCAATGAAGATATCAACTTCTCCAACCACACTAGCTTAATTGAACATTTGATTGATCTCTGCATCAGACGATGAGTAGAATATTGGCTTCAGCTCATCCATACTCTGACTCGGAAGCTTTTACCAAGCTTGTTCAACTACTCCACCAATTTCATTTTCCTCACAGAACGTGTCGAACATGAACCATGTCATATAATCGGGATCTACAACGATCCCCTTCTTCACATCACCTCCACAGTAATTGAAATTGTTATCTGCATACCTCATCAAACCACCGAATTGCAGATTGATCTTAATCGTGTATGTGTAACTACAAAAGAGACAAAAACCGCGCACCCAGAATCAAACCGTGCTACATTCGAAAATGGAAATAAACCCAGATACAATTTCATGAAATCGAAACGAAAAAATTGAACCCATACCTCATTGTGCTCGATTTTCCCCTTGTAAGAATCGCAACTCACAAATTAACCCGACATCACTTCATCGACTTTCATAAACTTAATCGAGTGTAGGAATCGATTGATAGAGAATATAGGTAGGGAGAGTAGAAGATATTGAGATTATCGCTAGGCCTGGGCATTTTTACCCGGACCTGAGGACCCGACCCGGAACCGACCCGAATAAGACAGGTTCATGTTAGAACCTGGTTTAGACATTTTAACCTGTTGGGTCCAGCTATTGAAGACCTGCGGGTACAGGTTCGGTCCAGGTATTAACCTGCAGGTGTTTCGGGTACCCATATAAACCTGTATAAATATATATATATATATATATATATATATATATATATATATATTAATAATATATATGTATTTATATATATTAAATATTTTAATAACATGTTCCGAACCTGTAGCCAATCTGTTCTGAACCTGTTCTCAGCATGTTCCGAACCTGTTCCGAACCTGTTTCGAACCTGTTTCTAACATGTTCCGAACCTGTTCGAACCTGTTCTGAACCTGTTCGAACCTGTAACCGAGCCTGTATCTGAACCTGTTTAAACCTGTTCGAACCTGAAACCGAACCTGACCCGATTAATATCCGAATAATAACGGATAATGGCAGGTAAGCTACTCTAAGACCCGACCCGACCCGGAACCGGCAGGAACCGACCCGAACTCGACCCGAAATTAGCAGGTCCTTAAATGGGTCATTCATTTCTTCTACCCGATAGACCCGGACCCGACACATACCCGACCCGAACCCGACCCGAGGACCCGAATGCCCAGGCCTAATTATCGCGATTTAGGGTTTGGAAAGGGAAGAAATCGTGATAAGGGTTTGAAAAGGGTTAAATCGATTTGGGGATAATTGAATAGAACGAAGGGGTAAAATGGTAATTCTTTGTTTCTGATTTGATTAACCTAACGACGTTATTAAAACCCTGTTAACTCTAATTAACGATAGTTAGGTTGGGGATTAAACTTTCGAAATTTGAATGTTTGATGTTTTTGTAGGCAACCAAATAAACGTTGGGAATTTATATGGCAACGTAAATAGTTCAGGTATTATATGGCAAAAGAAATTCACGTTGGGTATTTATAAGGGTTTTTCCCTTACAAAATCACTGATTTGGTCTTATTAACTGTTCACTTATAACAACTACAACTTTACAAATAACTACCTCCACCGACTCAATCATATATATATATATATATTACATCCAGTGAAATATATTGTACAGTCTAGAGAAATATAACTGCACCAAACATACTGAGAACTAAATCCAAAAAAATCAGATAACTAAAATGCAAAGAACAATTTCTTTCTGCAGTATAAAACTCACCCACGGACATCAAAATTCAAACAACGGGTAACTTAACAATAATAGAACGAAACCAACAGTAATAACTCTAAAAAAAGATGACGGAAAAGAGAAATTGACACGGATAAACTAAAATTCCTTAGATAAAAACACGAAAAAATTCCTAGAAAACAAGAAAGACCTCGGGCAACGGCAGAACACAAACTCTAAAACTCAATAACTCCGACTAGACAACACATAAAACACGAAAATCGAATCTAATTCCTTCACACCTAATCTTAATCCTAACAAGTCTAAACCGATAAGTATGCATTCTCACACGGGGTTAATCTTACTAGAACCGATAAACGATACGACAAGAGGACACGACTAATTAATCAATTAAGCTAAAGGCGGAAGAAAGGAGACTAGAAGTTTAGATTCAGACGAATAAAGAGATAATCTAATCAGAGCAAACCAAATCCCTTCACTAAGACTAAAACCACTAACCCATCAACAAAAGAGCACCACCGCAGATCTAAAAATAAAGGGAACCTAATATTCACAAACCACCAAAGAATAAGAATAAACACATTCTATAACCGTTGAGGATTGAGCCAAATCTAATAACAAAAATAAACCAACAAGAACCAAGCTAATAAAAATCCTCCATACCCTAACCACCTTCAAGGACTAAACGGCAAAAAATAGAAGCCAAGATCCCATCATTAACCGACTAAACTGGTGACCTACCACATAACAACCACAACATTATCATCACTCGCCGGAAACACCATCACAGGGCCATGGCTCAAACCCGCATATGAAACCCGCCGCAAAATAAAGCACTGACCAAAGATGCTGAGGCTTAAGACTAGCAAAGAGATCCCAAACTTTGAAGGCGACCGACGTGCCATGAACCGCCGAGGAGAAGCTGCAGAACTTGGAGAACCAGATCCATCGAAGGTGGAGAGGCGAGGAAGGACCGCCGATGAACTATGAACTAACATCACTAACCATCCCAAGCACCAAAAAATGAGCTCTCCACTTTATTTTCCCTGTAATCTTTTCAAGCGGGTCTATGTGTTGTGATAGTACTGTGGGTGAGGCAAGAAGCTGATGTTTGCCTTGTCTCGGAAAGTGGTGATGGCTACATTTGGGAGAAGGACATTCGCCGTCTGCTCGTGATCAACTCTAAATGTGTAGGTGAATCTGTCCTCAAGCTTCCCAGCTAGGAATTAAGTCCTCCGCAAATGGTTCTCGTTCAGTCGAGATGAGGATTTCCTTGTACGCAGTGGGATTCCTAATGTTTGAAAGATCGGTGTGAGCAACCCTTCAAATCTGAACACCATTGTCTTATCCACTAACGTCATAGCCTTTTTCCTGGTTGCACCCAATTGTCTCATGAAGTACCCCACCACACCCATTGCTTCGTAGTTTCTGAAGTTAACTTCTGGAACGTTAAACTATCCCATCATTGGTTGAAGTCCCATGATCATAAATCTCAACTCTTCTTCCAGCACCTTGTTGTTATCTTTTCTTACGAACAAGGTGTATTCCAAGAGCTTCTGCACATAGCGGATTTTTGGGTGGGCGATATCAGAGTTCTTCATCTCACATGTCTGATAGTTAGTCCTCACTATAGTACCCCACAACACTTTGGGTAAAATCTCAATGTTCAGCAGTTTGTTGCACCACTCATCCTTAATCCAAGTACTTGGGATATCTGCTTTAATCTTATTCTGAAGGTGATGTAGCCAAACCCTTCCTCCTCAATCGGTGAAGTCATGAATTCTTCGACTTAGAATGTGCACATAAACTGGTAGCATGGAAACTCATACACGAGATAATCCAACAAGAACCAAGCTAATCCAAATCCTTCATAACCTACGCACCTTCAAGGACTAAACGGCCAAAAAATAGAAGCCAAGATCCCATCATTAACCCGACTAAACTGGTGACCTACCACATAACAACCGCACCACCACCACCACTCGCCGGAAACACCATCACACGACCATGGCAACATACGGCATGGCTTCAAACCCGTAGACGAAACCCGCCGCAAATAAAACACCGACCAGAGATGTCGAGGCTTAGGACTGCCAAAGAACGAATCCCAAACTCTAACGGCGACCGACGCGCCGTGAACCGCCAAGAAAAAGCTGCATAACTTGGAGAACCAGATCCATCGAAGGTGGAAAGGCGAGGAAGGACAGCCGATGAACTATTAACTAACGTCACTAACCATCCTGACACCAACAATGAGCACCTGCCACCGGGGAGTTAAAAGCGAACAAATCTTATTTTTGCCAGCAACTTCGAAACTCGTGCTCGGGAGAAAAAATGACAATTTTTTTTACAAATTAAGATATCTATGAAAAAGGTTCATTATATATCCATAAATCGATGCATATTTTAACGAAATTAAATACTACAAGCAAATTGCAAAAAAAACTAATATTGACAAATCCATGGCTTGAACTCAGGTTGATTGATTTCTAACAATACAATGTATACCGGTGAACAAAATGAACTTTTTAACCAAAAAATATTTTATAAAAGTGAAAGTTGGAAACCCATGCTTTTTTAATTTATCTGAAAGACGGGCTTGTCCCCCATCAGCCACCACCGAATTGGCTCAAATGCAATGTCCATGGAGCTTAGGTGAAAAAGAGTGATCAATGTGGTGTAGGATGAATTTTGATGGATCACCGATATAGAGTCTTATGGATGGGTGCAAGAAAATTATCAAAATTAAGATCCCCTTAAAAACAGAAGCGGAAGGATTAAGATAGACCAGCATGGTTATAAGGAGATCCAACTTTAGAATATCATCTTTGAATCCGATTCGTAGGATTGGGTTCATGCCAAATGTAAATCCATCACAATCATCTACTTTACTTATTTATTCTAACATCGTTCATGTCACTGTGGGTAAGTTAACAAATGTTGAAGTGGGAAAAGATTATTAATGCGCCGACGACTTTCATATGATTTGGAATTAAAATCTGAAAGGAGAGGAGAGAGCTATTACGCATGCTTGAACTTTGTGGACGATCTTGATAAAGGGTTGGGTTCAATCCAACGGTAAGGGATAATGATATTTTCCGCAATAGCACCTTTCAGCCGTCAGATAAATAGTTCGCCTATGATAGCTTACGTGCGCATCACAACACTTGATTAGGCTCTCTATTCTCCATCCAGAAGAAAAAAACAAGACACAAGAAAATTAAAAATATAGAGGTGGGAGCATTTAAGTTAATTTAATTCAATTTAATATTCACTACCGGACCTTTTTTTACCTGCACTCACGTCCCTTGCTCTCTCTCTAGTCTTCCATCACTCTTCAGAAAAGGAACAAAAAAAAGTAAAAGTTGTCCAATGGAGAAATGAGACTCTTGGAGAGATTCGTTGAGAGAATCTGAAAGATCAAAGATGATGCTTCGATACTCACTAGCATGTCTTCTCATTTTCTCATTTGGTCTCACTTCTTCCTCAGCTCGACCAGGTTCGTTCGTTTTCCAGAGATGTTGTAACTTTCAGCTTTACTTGATTTAGAGTTAACTTTCTTTTTGTTATGTAGTTCCTTATTTGCAATATGGTTACTCTTGATTCAAAAGCTTGACTTGCATTTCACTGAATTCTATTTTATTTTGTACTATGTCCTTGTTTTCACCGTATTTTGTAGATCAATACTTTGTGAATTGGAATCATAAATATTATTTTCGTAGCTGGAACTTATTGAAATTCCGAATTCTTGATTCCCCATGATTTACGAGTTGCTATTTCTTGATCACCGGCTTGACTAGTTTCTGGACGCTGAGTCGATTTTGAACATATTGATCTTATTTTGCCCTGTTTCTAACCTCGAGCTTCAAAGATTTGTCTCCTATCTCCATAGCTAGAGCTGGTTGAATGTTTTCCTGATATAACAGGAGATAAATGTTTATAGGTTTGTAGAAATAGCTAATCTTTCCATAATACTACATAACAAGAAAGTTTGTGTATTGATAATGCCCATCCAGTTAAATCTATTTTACAATTTGTAGCACCATATGCCTTGCGGATTAGCTGTGGAGCTCGAAAAAACGTTCGAACACCACCAACTTATGCACTTTGGTTCAAAGATATTGCCTATACAGGAGGCATACCTGCAAATGCAACCTCACCTACTTATATAACTCCTCCCTTGAAGACTCTTCGGTATTTCCCAATCTCCGAAGGTCCAAATAATTGCTACAATATAGTGCGAGTGCCAAAGGGACATTACTCAGTGAGAATCTTCTTTGGATTGGTTAACCAGCCTAATTTTGATAAAGAGCCTCTCTTTGACATATCTATTGAAGGGACTCTGATTTATTCTCTGAAATCTGGTTGGAGTAGCCATGATGACCAAGTATTTACTGAAGCTCTCATTTTTCTTTTGAGTGGGACAGCTACAATATGTTTCCATAGTACTGGCCATGGAGATCCTGCCATCCTTTCTATTGAAATTCTGCAAGTTGATGATAAAGCTTATAATTTCGGTCAAGGATGGGGACAAGGAGTGATTCTAAGAACAGCCACAAGGTTGACTTGTGGTACTGGGAAACCCAAGTTTGATGAAGACTATAGTGGGGATCGCTGGGGTGGTGATAGGTTTTGGAATTCCATGAGATCTTTTGGAAAGAGTGCAGACTCTCCAAGATCAACTGAGAATACCATTAAGCAAGCCTCTGTCTCGCCAAACTTTTATCCTGAAGGACTATATCAGTCAGCCTTAGTTAGTACAGACGACCAACCCGATTTAACTTACAGCATGGATGTGGAACCCAACAGAAATTATTCAGTATGGCTGCATTTTGCTGAGATTGATGCTACAGTCACGGTTGAAGGAAAAAGAGTATTTGATGTTGTTATAAATGGTGATACTTTCTTTGAAGATGTGGATGTCGTAAAGAAGAGTGGTGGCCGATACACAGCACTTGTTCTCAATGCAACCGTGACTGTCAGTGGAAGAACCTTGACAGTCGTTCTACAGCCCAAGGCAGGCGGTAATGCAATTATCAATGCCATCGAGGTCTTTGAAATCATAACCACTGAGTTTAAAACATTAAGTGATGAAGGTACACATTCTTGAGCCGTCTTTCTACTTTTGAAAGAATGAAATGATAGGGTTACAACTCTGATTAAAGAAAACTTGCCAATGACTCATGGTTTATTCTTATAGTAGCTCTTGAATATCAAGCTGGTTATAACTCCTTTTGGGTATCCTTGGATTTATTATTGTATCATTTTTTGTTTCAGTCAGTGCGTTACAGAAAATGAGAAAAGCTTTGGGGCTTCCTTCAAGGTTTGGATGGAATGGGGATCCATGTGTTCCCCCACAACATCCGTGGAGCGGAGCTGATTGTCAGCTGGACAAGAACACCAGCAGATGGGTCATTGATGGACTGTATAGCTCGTTCCTCTTGCTTTTGTGCATATACACCAATCACAAATTTAACAGCAGCTTAATTCTAAAATGAGTCCATCCATACCTCTATAGACTATAGTTACTAAAGTTGTTGAATGTTTTAGCAAAATTATTGAAGATATAGGTTGCACTATGACATTCCTCTAAAATATGAAGTCTATCATCTAGGCCAGAGATACAAGAATTCTTTCTTTTTTAGGCATCTCATCAGTTAGAGTTTAAGGATCTCTCATTGAGTTTTTTCCCGTATTTCATCAGGTGTTTGAAGAGACAAATTTTGTTTATTTATGTATTTTGCAGTGATCTTGATAACCAAGGTCTGAAGGGTTTCTTACCAAACGACATATCAAAGCTAAAACATCTTCAGAGCATGTAAGCCAATACATTACTCTCAGAAACTGCAAATGTTTATCCAAGTGTCCACGAATATTGAATTGTATGTATATAAACAATTTAGTTATCTTCTCCGAGTAAAATTGCTCATCTACTGAAAAAAGTCCATTATTTCTTGTCCTGTCATTAGATTCCGTTCTTCATATTTTTTCCATGTTTCAGAAACTTGAGTGGAAACAGCATTCATGGAGGAGTACCTGCATCGCTTGGAAGCGTTACGAGCTTGGAAGTTCTGTAAGTAATCAGTTCGTTTATTAACTTTCTGCGTTAAACTTTTTTTGATTCTAAACCCTGAAACTGAAACCTTATGCTTCTTTGCAGGGATCTCTCCTACAATTCTTTCAATGGATCTATCCCTGAAACCATAGGAGAGTTAACATCACTCCGGATTCTGTAAGATCATCCAGTTGCTGTTGATTTGGTTGGATCCATGTCAGTTTGAGCGGACACTGGAAGTCATATGGTGTTTTATTGCAGGAATCTGAACGGAAACTCTTTGTCAGGAAAAGTACCAGCGGCTGTAGGTGGAAGGCTGTTGCACAGAGCAAGCTTCAAGTAAGAACGGCGAATCAGAAACTAGTCTTTGAATTTGGCATGTGAAGAAGAGTGTTACCAACTGTTTCTTTATATATGCAGCTTCACAGATAATGCAGGTCTTTGCGGAATCCCGGGACTTCCAGATTGCGGGCCTCACCTTTCTTCTGGAGCCAAGATTGGTATCGCATTTGGTGTTAGTCTAGCGTTCCTGCTGATCGTTGCATGTGCGATGATATGGTGGAAAAGACGACAAAACATTCTTCGAGCACAGCATATTGCAGGTATAGAATCATTTGGTCTTTGATGGGATTTTTTTTTTTTTTACTTAATTAGTCTTTTGATGAGTTGCTTTCTTCTGTATAACAAAAACTATTGCAGCAAGAGGAGCTCCATATGCGAAAAAGAGAACAAATGTATCTCATGACATTCAAATGTCACGGCACGGGCATAACAATAACAACCATGGCCAAGCTCGTACTGCTGTCGAAAATGGACCCAGCTTGTTGTCCTGATTCACTTCACGAATCTCAAACCGTAAAGGGACAAAATTTGCTAACCGTGTCTACCACATTGGTCGTCATCACAAGGAGAAAACAGAGAGAAACATAGCAAGAGGAGAGACCCTTGTCTCTGGCTCAATGCAAAGAGGGAATACATTTGTAAATGGTATTGGGTTTCTTTTTTTATCATAGCAAAAAAAGCTAAACAAGTTCTCATATAATCTATATAGGATTCGTTTTTTTGTGTACTTTATGGGATTAGTCCTCTTAAGTTTACTGTTGTCTGGTGGGAGTTTAGATGAAACTAGAACATAACTAAATATTTAAATATGTTACACATTCAGTTCTTGCTAAACCACTGTCGAAAATCAACTTTCCGAGAGAAACTAAAACTAAAACTTGCAGAACAGTAAGTTCAATTCGGATTTCCGTTCGTTTTTTACATTTTTCGTTCAGTTTTTGGTTTTTCGAAAAATTTGTTATGAATGGTTTGTTTTAAATTTGGTTTTTTCCTTCAATTCGGAGTATATCATTAATTTTCAAAGAATTTTTAATTTTAAACGGAAAAATACCAAAAAATACCCGAATTATTTCATTCTGGCCAAAAAATATTTGGACTACAGAGCTGACAAAAAAAATACCTCAATTTTGATTGACTTTTTCGAAAATACTCAAACTTATGATCGACCTGGCCAAAACAGTACACCATTATCTCATCTGTTAAGATGAAACGACGAATCGTTAACGATTCCGTTAAGACAAAACGACGTCGTTTTATCCAAAGTTTCTGTTTGGAAAAATTACCAAAAAATTACCTGAACTTTTTAATTTTTGCTAAACAATACATGAACTTTTTTAGTTTTGGCCAAAAAATACCTAAACTATAGAGCTAGACAAAAAAATACAAAAAAAAAAAAAATTGAAAATAATTTCACATCATAAGACTTCGAACCTATGTTAAAGTGTGCTTTACCACTAGGCTATCTCGAATATTCATGTATTATTTAAAACAAATAATATATAAACGTAACCGTTCAAATCATATATATAATGACCCAATTAGCTAAATCCGAAATTAATAGGATCTTCCGGTATACTTCCCAGTTGACTGTAATACCCTGCCTCGAGATATGGTCAACGAGCAATTCAAATGTCAATGGAAAGTCATTAGAGGTCATTTGTGCAATTTTCAGAAAGAAGACCGAAAGATATGGTCAACGAGTAATTCAAATATCAATGGAAAGTCATTAGAGGTCATTTGTGCAATTTTTAGAAAGAAGACCGAGAGTTTTGACGGCCTAAGTGACTCTCTTTTTATTTAAAGAAGTTACTTAGAAGACGGAGAATGCAGAAAACAGAAGATTTCATTAATTTTGGGTTTAGTTAATTGGGTTCTTATTTATATTTGAACGGTTAAGTTTATATATTAGTTGTTTTAAATAATACTTGAATTATCGAGATAGCCTAGTGGTAAAGCATGCTTTCAATGCAACATGAGTTCGAAGTCTTATGGTGTGAAATTATTTTCAAACTTAATTTTTTGGTTTGTATTTTTTGGCTAGTTTTATAGTTTATGTGTTTTTTGGCCAAAACTAAATAAGTTTAGGTATCGTTTGGCAAAAACTAAAAAGTTCAGATATTTTTTTGGTAATTTTCCCAAACAAAAACTTTGGATAAAACGACGTCGTTTTGTCTTAACGTAACCATTAACTATTCGTCGTTTCATGTTAACAGATGAGATAACGGTGTGCTGTTTTGGCCAGGTCAACCATAAGTTTGAGTATTTTCAAAAAAGTCAATCAAAGTTGAGGTATTTTTTTGTGAGCTCTAAAGTCCAAATATTTTTTTGGCCAGAATGAAATAGTTGGGGATTTTTTTGGCATTTATCTCAATTTTAAACTATAATAATGCTTATGCATCTTCCTCTGAACTCCAAAAGCTGCTGATATCACCTCTCTTCTAAGTATATAATTTATGCTAAATTTTCACCTTTTCTTTGCTTAATTAAAACCTACGTTTTTAAAAACACTATTCTGCAATCAAAACTAGAAAACACATTTAAGCCAAACTAATTATAAGAATTTGAAATTTGTTAAGAAGATATAGGTGTTAGAAAAACAACTTGTTGACAAATACACATCAATTCATGTGACTCTTGGAAGCTATGAAGTGCCCATCTTTGAAAACACTTATGTAATGAATACAAAAAAATCATATTTGTTCATGTGAAAAGTATCAAATCTGTTTTTGTTTACAATCTTCTTAACAATTTTGACTATTTTCGATTCATTCGCTTAATATATGTTGCTTTTGTGTACAATCTTGACTGTTTTTAGGTATACCGTATGAAAATGTTTGTGGAGCTATGTTGAATGGAGGATTGAAAGTTAAGATTATGTCTCCATGGTTCTCGAAAGACATTTGGAAGCTCAATTATTAGACTAATATTGAACCAGTAACAAACCCACGATTCTAGTTAAAGAGACGCTATCATCTAGTAGTCAAGCCTCTAAAGCTAGATCTACCTGGAAGGAAGAAGAACTCGAAGAAGATAAAGAAAAGAATCTAAAGCAAGCACGATTCACCAAAGAATAAGAAGAAAGAAGTCATGAAATTGCTTTGGACTGGTCGCATAATACATTGTTCAAACTGCAGTGAAGAAGGTCACAACTACACGAGTTGCATGGTCCGTCCAAAGAAGAAGCCGAGAAATTTAGATGTATTTATTGATTTCAGTGTGTATCTTATAAATGCCTCATGTGTAATCTGTTTTTTATATCGTTTCTCAGGTTTTCATGCATCAGATGAAGGTTCTTCTCATTCTCACAATCAAGTGGAAGGCTCATCTCAAAGACCGTATTGGGTTGCACTCACCTAACCCTCAAATGACACAAAATATGTGATATGTGTTTTATGGTGTTTAGGTTATGTTGTTTTCAAACGGTTGCAGTCTTTTGGCTCGTACAATGGTGTTTAGGTACTGTTGTTTTTAAACATTTGCAGTTTTTTTGGCTCGTACAATGGTGTTTAAGTTATTTTGTTTTCAAACAGTTGCAGTCTTCTCATGCTTTTAGTCTTCGATGAATGACTATTTTTATGGATTGTTCAACACCAAATTCATTGCTCATACAATGGAATGATTGTTCATACATATGTTTGATTAGTCGATAAATTACTAGTCTTTAACTTTTCTAGAACTTTTCTTCAACTTTTTTGATTTGAAATCTTTCTGACTCATACAAAGGATTGTTCAACACTAAACTCATTCATTACGAAAAACACTCACAAACACTTGACACAAATCAATCCTATTACTCCTACAATTAAAACGATTATCCCAATTCTCACCATACTCTTCTTAGTCATCTCTCAAGCCATATCTTCAATGTTTGCACTTGCTACAATCAATTCTTCTTGAAGCTTAACTTTCATCTCTTAATATATCTTCTTTTTCATCTTTTCTTCCACGTTAACCAAATTTGTTATGAAAGACGGCATTGTTCACCATCTCCTTCTACAATTTTTTCGACTTCATATACAAGCCTCAAGAGCTTCGTATCTACCAATCGGATCTCCTCGAGTACAACTTCGTCATCCCATTTGAAGATAATGTTTTTGGTTTTTTATACAAAACAGTCAAACACATCAAATATAATAAACCAAAACACAAAACTTGATCTTATAAAACAAACAACATACTAATCTGAATTGCGACCTCACACCTGTGGAATCGCTTAAATGGATTCTCAACTGTTTTGAGAACATAATGTCCCCAGATTCCTCCCACACCAACATCTAGATGGTACCCATGTCCTTGTCGCTGGTGAGTTAAGCGAGAAGACACAGAAGAAGAGGTGCTCATCTCTTCTCTCTCGAAATCGTTTGAACTGAATATCCTCTCTCTCTAGAAATCGACTTTCCTCTTTCTCTCTCTATCAAGACCCTCTCGAAATCGACTTTTGAAATCGAAATTAAATCGACCCCTTCATCAACCTTAATTTCATAGTTTAATGGCTAATCGACCATGTATAAGTAAAGTTTTAGTTTAAACACGATTTTTTAATTTTAACGCGAGTTAGTGTTTTTAATTATGTAGATTTAATTAGACATAGAAAAAAGTTTGAGTGGAGATATCAACAACTTTGGAGTTAGGAAAAATGATGCAGAAGCAACATTAGGGGGTCATAGGCATTGAACCCATTTTTTAACATTGAAACATTCCTTGATATAAAGTTTGTGAAGTCTTACAAAATTAACAAAATAGCTAAAGATAAATGGAAACAAAGGACAACAAGAACTAACACCAATAGGCATCAAGAGTAAGGAGAGAAAGCGTTGTACCCAGGGGGCTCCTCTCAACAACAAGGAGAAGGTGTAATGACCCTACAAAGAGCTAAGTACGACCAAAAGTCAAACATCAAGGAAACGCGGGAGGAACGATGGTAAACGTCTTTGGAAATAATAGGCATAATTTTGGCCGAGACAAAAATCAGAACGAACGTGCATTTTTGAAGATGGTTCACAAGCACCTACGAGAGACCGATGTGGACGGCCAAGGAAGTTAGCATTCTGAAACGACCCAGGACTAATACATGACTCAAGATATACCATATTATGGTATTTTATTGCAAAAAAGTTCAGTTGGTCCGTGAAGAAACGACGATTGACCAAAACGGCCTTAAAACAGTCCTTACGGCCAAATTAGGGGAATCAGTAAGGACCGATGTGCGGAATAGTGCTCCAGCATATCAGCCACATTAATCTAATCATTATGGTAAGAGGACAAGCTCACTTTATGATATTTCTTCATCAGGAGGAATGATCATTTATTTTCCTACAAAAACCAGTTATTTTTCTACAAAAACTAACCAGCTGAAATGTCTCGCTCTAATTGGACCAAACCTCTTATGATCTGACCAGTAGCTGAATGTCCACTTCTGACTGGCCAAACTCCTCAGATTAGGTGGATAATTTTCAAGCTCTCATTGTACCACACACTACCTGGCCAGACCTTGGATGAAGCACTAAGTTCTCATTGGTCGAATTATTTATCGGTTTAAGTGAAGAAACGTGTCGCATTCCTATTGGACCAAGCAAACCATGAACCAAATCTGTAGGAGAGTATCTCATTACCATTGTTTGAGCTCACCAAGAACCAAGGTTGAAGAAGAAGTGTCCAACTCCCATTGGTTAGAAGTAAAAGGACGAATATTGGGGTCAAAACAAAATTATCTGCACAGTTTGGAAAGCTCGGGATAAGAAACCATTGAGGATACAAGCATGAATGATTTTATAAATTCAATCACAAGTCAATAATTGTCTATAAAAACGTCATGGATGGGATAATTGCCGGAAAATAGGATTTGACGATGTAACGGCCAAAACGGTACGATTCCCCGATTAACCAAAATTCAACTCTTCTTGTTGGCCACGATTCTGTTGCCACGACTTCACTGTACACCTGAGGGGATAAGAAGATAATAATGAAGTTTCAGTAGACCTCCAGACCTAAGAGTAGGTTTCATCCTCATTACCCTTCATTCCGGCGAATCGCGCAGCGAATGGATAAGATCAATCATCAAAAATAATTAGGACATTTGATCCACGACCTAAACTGCGGGACTAGAGTCTAGAATTCAGAGGATAAGGTGAATGTATAAGCTCCAGAAAATCCCAGATGGTGCGGTGACATCTTGTGCTTACCCTATCTGCTCGAACCGAGAAGATAACGACAAAGCTTTTCTTCATAAGAGGGCAATGTGTTTTCTCGTGGGTGAGACTGTAACAATGGAAACACTTCTTCCTCAGCTTCTCAAATTCATAAGTAATAGTAACCGTTTCACCAGTCGGGAGATTCAGATTCTTCTCTTCCGTAGCAGGTTTCACAGTATCAAAGAGGACTTTTGCTTTTGTGAAGTCTGTTTTTTAGAAAGGTTTGGATCATACACCACATATATCACTTTACCAGCTGCTTTAGCCAAGGTGTTCATCGTTTTCATTGTGTATAAATTACACAAAATTTTACGTATGCGAACCCAGATTTCAAATTTTGTCAGAAAATCGTCCAAAGGGGGCTCAATCCATCTCTACAAGAGCATGGTCCGGTGGTTAAAGGAAGCAGGTCGATCATTGAGTACAATTTATAGATCTTCCTCCCTCTTGAAAATGAATTGAAACTTGTCATGGGACAAGGCAATACCTCAAAACTTACTTGATATTTTTTGTGTCATGGTATGTCTTCAATCGTACGGGACATTGACTGCGCATCCGGTTTCAACAGTCTACCAAGCGAGCTGCACGAGTTTCCTTCAAAAACTCTGAAACGTGGATCATCTGGTAGGGTTATTGGTTCGTCTTCATCGATCTTCATGGATTTGAGTGCATTGTGGAGAAAGTCATCCATGGTGATCACCAGAATATCGAAGGTGGCGGCCCAGAAACCTTTTTTTTGGCAATGCTTCAATTAGGGGTTGATCAAAAATATCTTTGATATGCCAAAATTTATGCTCTTTATTATATAACGTTGGCATATTTTTGTGAGAAGAATAAATCAGAAGCTTGGAAAAAGGAAAAGAAGGAAAATTTGGAGGGGAATAAGGGAAAGTAAAATCAAAAAGTTTCCTAAAACACCTGTTGCAAATAAATGCCGGTCAAAGAATGCTCTACTCAACAATTTAGAGAGAAATGAATTGATAAGAAGGCAAACCCTTTAACTCACCAAGAGAGGCATAAGCAAACCCTCTTAATATATGTTCCACTGAACCCATTTTAAATTGATTTTTTTTGCTTTTCGATTTTATTCGATTTTTTAAGTCGGCAACAACTTTTATTAGTATGGCTCAATGAGCTTAGTATAGAACAAGGCAAAAATTACATGGAATGAAATATAAACGGATCATAATGGTCATAATTTATGAAACCAATCAAATCGAAAGGTTAGGGTAGAGTCCACATGAACGGTGACTCACGAACACGCGTCATCGTCACTGGAGGTCCGCCATGCACACCGCCGCCGGAGAAATTCGCGACTCGTCGTCGCCGGTGAATAACCATGTAAGTACACCGTATTCAGCCGATCTACTTCCACAGTCGAGAATCGCCAGAAAATAGCCAAATCTAATATCCAAGCTTCTTGCGTTAAAACCACCGCCGCTCCATGGATGCTTGATGACCATCTTCAAAGGCTCTAAGCTCCAGATGCTCTATTGAATGCCGCAAATACAAGCAAAAGGAACATCAACTACAGAGATTTGATCCACACGAGCTAGAGGCGATTTGAATGAGGAGGGCTGTCATGACCGACGAAGAGAAAATCGTTGCTAGAAGTGTATTGCTGACGGCTATAGAAGTCGAAGAAACTGTCTGGGACTGCCCGGAAGTGAAATCCGACAAAGAGTCGAAAGCAAAAGTTGCTGACACCAGCGAAGCAAGGAAAATCCAAAAAATATTTACAGATCCAAACCACCGGTCATGGTTAGGGGAGTCCATGGACGGTGGTTGGATGAAAACGAGCAAATGTTGAGGCGGCACTAGGTAGAGAGAAGGGAGAGAAAATGAGAAGAGAGAGAGAGAGAGAGAGAGAGAGAGAGAGAGAGAGAGAGAGAGAGAGAGAGAGAGAGAGAGAGAGAGAGAGAGAGAGAGAGGTTAATCTTCAGTTTTTTTTTTTTTTATAACAGTTGAAATAAAGAACTTAGCTATCTATTATCCATGGTGGTGGCTCCGGTCCAGCATGACAGCTCCATGACTGCCTGAGACGAGCACTACGTGCTAGCCTATCTGTTGTCGAGTTCTTTGTGCCAGAAATATTTTTGATCTTGAAAGTTGAAAAGTATCCCTTCGATCAAATTCTTTTGTGTGTCTTATAAAGGCAGGCCATTCTTCTGGTACCGACACTATCTTGACCAGATTTGAACAATCTGTTGCAAATGTGATATGTGGTTGTTGTAAATTCTTCATACAATCCATGGCGCATATTAGTGCCTCAAATTCCGCATGAAGTGGAGTCAGACTTTGTCTGACATCCCTTGCACCATCATAACATTTACTCCGTCTTCATAACAACTATACCACCCCTGACCCATAACCATTTCCCCCTCTTTCCAAGAAGCATCCACGAAACACCATTGACCAGTATAGACCAGCTCGTTTCCAATGTGTCTTAGCTGAGAAGACTCTGGCCCAGATCCTGTAACGGCAAGCGTCTGAGCATCCTCCCATAAAATTGATCATGTCTCTGCCATTTGAACTGTATCCGGAGGGCTCCTATCAAACTCTGCTTTTCCATATATACTATAGAATCCATGGATAACTTTCTTTATGTTTATCCGGTGCTAGAATAGATAATCCAAATTTGTGAATAAAGACTCTGAAAGGAATAAGTTCGGATTTGTTGGAATCTGGGAAAGTGCCCAAACTTGTCTTGCCGGTGGACATTGAAACAAAACATAATTTATTGTTTCGTCCATTCCACAACGGACACACCGCAAATCACACTTGATACCTCTTGTGTTGAGATTCATTGTTACTGATAAACAGCTTGTAATTGCTTGTCATATAAAGTGTTGTATCTCAGGGGGACATTTTAGCTTCCAACAAAAAAATTTACAGGGGTTTAATGTCTGGTCCCCACACAGGTAGAAGTCTGTTATCTCTCTCTCCAAAGTCCCTTCTCTCTCTTCCGTTATACTAGGGGTTATTCCGCGCTACGCGCGGATTTTGTTTTCAAATTTGTTATATTATATTTTGTATTACCATTATTTTAATTTTATATCTTTTTCATTTTAAAATCTGGTTAACATTATCTATTAATAGATCTAAAGTTTAGACATCATATTCTTAATTTTATTGTGTTAGTTGTTGTTTGTATCTATTATTTTTTTGGTAAAATTAAGTAGTGTGGATTGTAATAGTTAAATGAAATATATTTGATTCTGCTATAATTATGTCTATTATTTTTGCATGGAAATATTTTAATTCAAGGTTTTGTCTTTACTATAGATATTTTCAAATATTTTTTAAAAATTCAGAATAAAATTTTGTCATAGGATAATGATGTTTTGTTTTGTCAACAGATAATGATGTTGTAGTACATAAATTAGAGATTGGTGTTGTAAAAATTAGTAAGAGTGATTTAATGATATTTGTTGTTGTAGTTTTTCTTTCTATTAAAATAATAATACATTAGAGTAGATTATATAATTGGCCGACGTATTAGTATTTGTTGCATTAGACTTTTATATTTTAATCCACATATTTTATGACTATCTATGTGCTATAAATAGAGTCACATATAAACATAAGTAGCAGACTCTAAGTAATCGTGAGGATAAAAATGTATAGTTACATCTCCTAAAAAAATTCAAACTACATTAGAATCACCACAAGAACATGCATTGTCTAATGGGGTGGCATAATAGCAGCTTGGAAACTTCATCAAACTTCTTTTCTCCTATCTTGTAAGTAACTGAACAGAAACAAACAATTATCAACTCTATTTCGGGTGATAAAAAAAATTAAGTACTTAGAGAATATGGTCATGACAATCAAATTCAAATCCATGGTCATTCTTAAAGCAGCATGCCCAACAACTAACCGCTGAAGTAAAACATATGGCAAGAAGGACACAAAGCCAGAAAACATAAATTTATACATAAAAATACCAAGCCTATACATTCTAAATCTTAATAAGAATCACAAAGGGTTATCAGAACCAGAGCCGCCCTGGAAACAAGCTATAGAAGCTTGTGCTTGTGGCCACCATTGGATTATATATTTTTCGGCCACAAAAACATATATATCTTAGTAGCAGTAATGGTTGGGGTTAATAGTATTAGAAAGTTCAAGGTTCGATCCTCTTTGGATGGTTTTTATTTATTTGACTTATATTAATAGGCCACTTTTAAGAAACTTGCTTGTAGCCTATTAATTGTCAGGACCGGCTCTGATCAGAACTATGTGCTCTAATAATATTCTTGAGATAAACTAAAATTAGCTATCTGGATTACGAACATACCATTGGGGATATCTTTGAGAGGTGTTCCTTTTTCCTGTAATATCGAGAAATAACTCGTAGACAGACTAACAAATAATACACTATAGAGACCAAACGCATACAATGATTGGCAAACTTTTTTAACAGATTTTCGCCAATAGACATAACGATCAGAGCAAGGAGTCTTAGGTTTAATATGCTTCTTTTGTTCCTCGCTCTTTGTCTTCCCGCGAGCCTTCTCGTTCTTCCCTTTCCCTCGCTTGCTATTCTTGCTATCTTCATTTTCATCTTCCCTCTTTTCTTTCTCATCCATGTCTCATTTTTTCATATTCCTTCTCGTCCTTTGGTTGTAATTGATTGTATTTTATTGTTCTTGATTATACATTAGTTAGATTTTTGGTTAAAATTATATAAAAGTTTTGTTATTTTTTATTGAGAAAAGGCATTATTTGGCACTAAAAACATGTCCAATCACAAGCGTGGCACTTAATTCTCCGTGTCAAAACAATAGCATTTTTAATTCGGGCAATTTACCATTGTACCCTTCCTCTTGTCAAGCTATTAGGTCACGATTGTGAGACGGCGGAGATTCGACGGCGATTCCGACGATTGACGACGGAGATTGACGACGGAGAGATTCCGCTCCACCTCGGCTTGTGCTACTCTGATACAGATAGATAACAAGCGAGGTAAGAATCGAAGTAAGAATCGAAGCAAGAATATTATCGGTTTGATTTCGTTGCCTTAGCTTATTGATGTGTTCACTGCAGTGTCTGCTGCGATTGACGACGGAGATTTACGACGGTGCTAGTCCGATACAGATAGATAACAAGCGAGGTAAGAATCGAAGCAATAATAGTATCGGTTTGATTTTGTTGCATTAGCTTATTGATGTGTTGACTGCAGTGTCTGTTCTTTTCAACCGATTTCGTTTCATTAGCTTATTGATTTGTTCATTATTATGAATCTGTATAATCTCCAATGTCTGCTGTTCTCAACCGATTTCATTGCCTTAACTTATTGATGTGTTCACTCCAATGTCTGCTGTTCTCAACCGATTTCACTGCCTTAGCTTATTGATGTGTTCACTCCAATGTCTGCTGTTCTCAACCGATTTCATTGCCTTAGCTTATTGATGTGTTCACTCCAATGTCTGCTTCATTTCCTTAGCTTATTGATGTTTTTCATTATTATGAATCTGAATAATCTCCAATGTCTGCTGTTCTCAACTGATTTCATTGCCTTAGCTTATTGATGTGTTCATTATTATGATTCATTTCCGTTTTGTGGTTGTAGATCATGTTGGATCTTTATTGTGTCTGTGGTGAATGGAAAAGAGACGAGAAGATGCAGTGGGAATTTGAAGTTGATGATAGCAGAAGAGCCTCACTGTTTGATGTTGAGGAAGAAGTCAGTTTCAGTGATCTAGTAAAGATTATCACCGAAGACTTTGATATAAAGAATAGGCAGTTTAGTCTTTCTTATGGGCTTCCTCAACGAATGAAGACTTTTGTCGAAGAGTTTCCTCCAATAGCTATAGGAAATGATCGACAATTAAGAACCTTTATCAACAAAAGAAAGGTTGATCCTGAGATGATCCGTCTTTGCTTAACGGTTAGTAATTGGTTCTTGAATAGCTTTATAATTGTAAACTTTTAAATTCATATTGATTTACTTTGTTATTTATTTCAGGTTGGTGATATATATCCTCCAGTATTGGAGAATGATTGTAGCACAACTGAAGAGGTAATGTCTTTTTACTAGACGAAATATCTGTTTAGTAGTTGTTGTTTATTATTCAGTAAAGTGTTCAAGATTAACAGGATAGATTTCCTAATCAGATAAAGATCTTATTTGGTCACTCTTTGTTGTAGGTAAATGTCAGTTCGAATATAAATGGCATGTTTCAAACTGCTGCAAACAAGTATTCGCATGGAACACAGAATGTAAGACTTCTTGCACCATTATTGTAGACGAAATATCTGTTTAGTAGTTGATGTTTATTATTCAGGATAGTCTTCCAGATTAACAGAATCTTAGTTGGTCATTTTTTGTTGTTGGTCATTCATTGTTGTAGGCAACTCCAGAAACCAACAATTCGTCATCAACTTATGATAGAGGAGAGCCTTCTGTTCTTTTGCATCCTGTTCCAGATCTTCCTCCTCTTCGTACCGGGTTTTCTCCTTCAACATCAGGTGATGTTATATGTGTCAACAAATACTTCAAGAACAAGCCAGAGATGATGACAAAGATGAAGAATTGGGCGTTGGAGTGGAAGTTTGAATTCAGGACGCTTTGGTCAAATAAGGATAGAGTTATTTTAGGTTGCGTTGATGCTAAGTGCACTTGGAAGATGCGGGCAACAAGGCTTCCAGATTCTCAGTTTTTTTGTGGTGAAGAAGTATGTACATGGACATACTTGTGACACGACCCACAGAAACGCGAATCATAGGCAAGCAAGTGCAAAACTGCTTGGTGCTTTAATTTGCAGCAACTACAGAGAAAAAAAGGATGGTCTCAATCCGAAGCAGATTATTGAGCAAGTTAGGATACATCATGGGGTTCAAATCAACTACAAACAAGCATGGAGAGTGAAAGAAGAAGCTCAGAAATTAATGAGAGGTACTCCTGAAGACAGTTATTATAACTTGTCCAAGTGGTTGTTCAAACTTCAAGAGACAAATCCTGGATCAAAAACGTATCTTGAGATGGATCCTGCTGGGAAGTTCAAGTATGCATTTGTTGCATTTGGAGCATCAGTAAGAGGTTTTTCATTGATGAGGAGAGTTATAGCTGTTGATGGTACATTCCTCAAGGGTAAGTTTAAGGGGACTCTACTAGGAGCTAGTGCACAGGATGGGAACTTCCACTTATACCCTCTGGCATTTGCAATTGTTGATTCAGAGAACGAAGAAGCATGGTCTTGGTTTTTCAGAGGGTTGACATTTATGATCCCTGATGCAGAAGACCTTGTTTTTGTTTCTGACAGGGCTCAAAGCATCGCAGCAGCTCTTGCAAAAGTTTATCCTCTTGCTCATCATGGGATTTGTAGGATTCATATGATCAATAACATCAAAACAAGGTATGGAAAAACCGGACTGATTCCTTTGGTAGAATCTGCTGCTAATGCCTATACAGTCCATGAGTTCAATGCGCTGTTTAGTGATATAAGAGATGGAAGTCCAAGCTTAGCTAAGTATTTGGTAGATGCAGATGTCACGAAGTGGGCTCGTTGCTTTGCTCCAGGAAACAGGTACAATATTATGACCACAAACATTGCAGAGTCTCTGAATTCGATGTTAAAAATGCCTCGTGAGTTGCCAATAATCTCACTGCTGGAGACTATCAGATTGACGCTCACGACATGGTTTCACGAGCGCCGGGAAGCTGCCAAGAAAAATGAGAGTATTGTTACACCTCGTGTAGTGAAGAAGCTGGTATCAAGATATGATGCTGCTATGACACTTAATGTCTACCAGGTTGATAGATATGTGTTTGAGGTTAAAGATGAAGCTAGGAAGTTTGTTGTGAATCTGGAACAGAAGCATTGCACATGCAATGTTTTTGATATAGATAGGATTCCTTGCATTCATGCTGTTGCTGCTGCTAAGCGTTCAAAGTTGGATGAGAACAAATATGTGGATGCTTTCTACTCCACAGAAGTGTTTGCTAAAGCTTATGCTGAAAGCATACATCCTTGTGGAGATTTGACTACATGTGAGTATCCAGAGGCTGTGGCTGGCTATTCATGTCCACCACCAAAGACTAAACAAAGCAGTGGCAGACCTCCAACTAAGAGGATCAGATCAGTTGGAGAGTTTGGAGTTCCAGGTTCTAAATCCAAATCACATAAGTGCAGTAGATGTGGTGTTCCTGGCCATAACAAGAGCTCCTGCAGAACAGCGATATGAGGATAAGATTTGGAGTTTACACATGGATGCTTGCAAGGATTACGAGGATGACACATCATACATTACTTTCCGAATTATTCTTCTCAATATGATACTCTCCCTTTATTTATCATTTATAAGTGTTTGCAACATTATTTGATGAGATTTGATTGAACATTGGGCTCTCTTGAACATTTCATATTTTTTTCGTTTCAGGAACAAAAATGTATCGTCTCTTTTAAATGTTGGCTGAAAACGATTAAAAGTTTTAAGTAATGCGTTCCTAAAACTGATTTATTGTTTCCTGAAAGGTTTCAATTTAGAGTTACGAATGTAAAAATATTCGTAATACCTTCCTTGAAAAGTGTAAGTCCTTCCAGAATTTTATTAGTTGTTATCAATATATATAAATTTCAACTTAGTAGAATATTCGAAGTATTAACTTAGCCTAGTGCCTAAATAACATAATTGCATATAAATCATGTCCCAAGTTCGAACCAATTTGACAATTTATTATTATTTTTTAAAATTAAATAATTTTGGAAGACCTTCCTGAATAACTGTAATAGTTTCATCTATATTCAGATGTACTATAATATACAAGTTAGTTTGCTTTATGAATATCATTCAAGTCCGACGACCAAAATTTGAACAAATTTTTAAAATTATAGATTTAATTTAATACTGCTTCCTGAAAACTATCGGTTTCAAAATTTACGGTTACCCATTGTTTTTGTCTGAAAAGTTACATGTTGGAAAGTGTGTGAATGGTCAAAGATGAATGAATTGGAAAGATGTAACTTGTCAGTGATTGTTTTAAAAGTTGCATCGGTTCACTATTTCCAAAGTCGACTGGACACCCATTTCCTTTGTCTATATATAGAGTCACATTTACATATACAAATATATCGATTTGTTTCACTTGTTTCTTCCTTTCATTCTTCGAATTTAGGTATCTCTGTCTCTTTCTCATTTACAATTATGTATCTCTTTCATCTTTCATTTGGCCAGTTTTTAAATACAATTTCAATTTTTAATGCTTTCCTTTCGCTTTATAAGAGAAAGGTTGAAGAGTTTTTACATGTGTTTTTTCTAAAAATGTTGCATGCGTTTCCATATGTTGTTGTAATTCAGAAATATATATATATATATATATATATATATATATATATATATATATATATATATATATCTATATATCTATATCTAAACATGTTGCTTGCGTTTTATTCAGGAAATCATGTCGCTCCTACAAATACATGTTAAGAAGGCTCTGAAAAGTTTGGAGAAGAATCCACTTCCATTTGTTAGCATTGGTCCGGTCGAAGATGACTTTTACAAGTGGGAAGGCATGATGATTGGACCTGAAAATTCTCCATACGAAGGAGGCGTGTTCAAATTTTCTCTCTGGTTTCCTGTTGAATATCCTTTCAAACCACCAAGGTTCTTCTTTAAAACAAAGGTCTATCATCCGAACGTTGATAAGAATGGGTACGTTTTAATTCCTAAGTTGATAGTCTTGAGGGAGTGGACAATTCTGGATACCATTCCAAAACTTCTGGAATCAATTCATTCTTTGCTGAAAGAACCAAAAGTTGGAGAAGATGATCAGGTTGTTGATGAAATTGCGGACCTCTACATATCTGACAATGTTGTGTTCAAATCCCTTGCTGAGGCGTGGACTAGGGAGCATGCTACTATCTGAAATTACATTTTATTATGAATATTTATGTTTTGCCATTGTTTGTTATTTAAGACTAAATCTATCTATGTACCTCCTCTCTCTTTATATTGTTGTAATGATATTTATGTTTTAAGAATGTTTGTCCCGTTTCTTATTAATTCAAAACACTTTGTATTCAAACCTTATTGCCACAATGTTTATGAGACAAATTATAAATTGATTTAACTAAAATATTGACGGTGATTCAGTAATTACACAAACCAAAAGAATGATGGACAATCGTTTCGAATTAAGATGAACAAATTTATTTAAAAATATTTGGGTATAGCTTCCTGAATATATATTATGATTTCCATAAAATGAAGTAATTTAAGAGATGAAAGTCTTATCTGATTTCTAATGACGTAGTTTGAGTTCAAAAAAGAACATACTAATTTATCTCATGAAAGCCGCAGTCTTGAATTCAATTGAACAACTTTACAAAGATGATAGGAAACTCTTGATGAATGGTTTGCAGAATATCCCCTAAAAAGGGGTGGTTTTGTTATTCGAGAGTGTACATTAATTTGTTTGGGGTTTAGGGTTTACAAGTGGTTTAGGGTATAGATTTTAACCACTAGAAAGAGTATATACACTATTCCATAGTTTTAATTAATTTGCTTGGGTTCATCAAGTAGTGGTTTAGGGTATAGATTTTAACCACTAGAAAGAGTATATACACTATTTTGCTTGGGTTCATCCAGTAGTGGTTTAGGGTTTAGATGTTTGCGCTTAGGGTTTAGAGTCTAAAAATAGGTTAGGAAGACGTTCCTAAAGTGTAATACGTTTTAATTAATTTGCTTGGGTTCATCAAGTAATGGTTTAGGGTATAGATTTTAACCACTAGAAAGAGTATATACACTATTTTGCTTGGGTTCATCCAGTAGTGGTTTAGGGTATAGATTTTAACCACTAGAAAGAGTATATACACTATTCCATAGTTTTAATTAATTTTCTTGGGTTCATCAAGTAGTGGTTTAGGGTATAGATTTTAACCACTAGAAAGAGTATATACACTATTTTGCTTGGGTTCATCCAGTAGTGGTTTAGGGTATAGATTTTAACCACTAGAAAGAGTATATACACTATTTTGCTTGGGTTCATCCAGTAGTGGTTTAGGGTTTAGATGTTTGCGCTTAGGGTTTAGAGTCTAAAAATAGGTTAGGAAGACGTTCCTAAAGTGTAATACGTTTTAATTAATTTGCTTGGGTTCATCAAGTAATGGTTTAGGGTATAGATTTTAACCACTAGAAAGAGTATATACACTATTTTGCTTGGGTTCATCCAGTAGTGGTTTAGGGTATAGATTTTAACCACTAGAAAGAGTATATACACTATTCCATAGTTTTAATTAATTTGCTTGGGTTCATCAAGTAGTGGTTTAGGGTATAGATTTTAACCACTAGAAAAGAGTATATACACTATTTTTGCTTGGGTTCATCCAGTAGTGGTTTAGGGTATAGATGTTTGCGCTTAGGGTTTAGAGTCTAAAAATAGGTTAGGAAGACGTTCCTAAAGTGTAATACGTTTTACTAAACACAGCAGAAAATAAAAAAATACCCATATAGGGATTCGAACTTGGGACATGAGAGACGTTATGTACGCAGTTAGTTTAAGAATTGTATAAACCATCTGAGCTATCTATTCGGACTTGTTAGTTTGCGAATTCATTTAGTGTTATCAAATAACGTTTCAGATTCAAAACCAAATAAGATCTTATCGCTTTTAATCCTCTTTGACGAAACTCTTTGTAGATCCGGAAAAAAACTTTAAAAGGGGATCGAGCCAGATTCTCTTCCATTTTCTTCATCATTTCTGGGAAATCGATTTGTATTCTCTGTCTAAATTACCGGGCCAATCAGGTACGCAATTTCTTTGATATCTCAAGTATTTCCTATTGGAAACTAGGGTTCTCAGGTATTTATGAATTGTGATTGCAATCTTGACAGATATGGGCCGTTATAGTTATAGCCAGCCATCAAGTTCAAGTGCTAGTCTTGCTGATTCTGATTCTGTAGGTAATGCTGCTGTAGGTAAGTATGTTGTTGGTAACATGAGTCAATTTAGGTACGGCTGATTGTTGAAGAAAATGATTACAGTCTTGCTGATTCTGATTCTGTAGGTAATGCTGTTGTTGAAGAAAATGGGATGCTTACGGTTTGCTATTGCGGACGTAAGGCAATACTCAAGACATGCAATTCTCAATTGAATCCGGGTAGAAGGTTTTTTACTTGTTCTAATTCTGATGATGGAGAATGTCACATTTGGAAATGGTGGGACGAGGCTGTGACAGAAGATTTGGTCGCTCTTAAGAGTGATTTTGCTGAAATGTCATTAAAAATGCAGTTCTTGACCATTGTTGAATCACAGACAATGCGTGATGACATTATAAAAGCTCATGACAAGATTGATGCATTGAGGAAGCTTCAGGTAGAGAATGAAGAAAGGATTGCAAAGCTAGAGAAAGTTTTGATAACCAATAATAAGTCGTTTGCTGCAATGGTACCATATATTCTGTTGGTGGCATTTGCTCTTCTGTTTGTACTTCTTCTCATATGTGCTAAGTTTTAATTGATGTTATGACTTATGATGTCATGACCTTAGATACTTGGTGTGTGTTTCTTATGGAATGCTTTTGGACAATCTTCCAAAATTTGTAAAATGTTTTGTAACATAATTAATAAATATTAGGCATTAAGACTTCAAATATCCTTCTGTTACAACCAAAATGTTCATAGATCTTAAAAAGAAATAAAGCAAAAACAAGCCCAACAAACAATCAGTTTGACCCCCAAATGTTCGGTCCCTGTCCTGATGTCCACTTTTCAAAGGTATCTGGAATGACTCTGCAGAAGTACTCCATTTCTATATCCCAAAAACATTTGTCGCACATGTTACCTTCTTTTTCAATTTCACTCCACGGGGATATCCAGTTTGTAAGCGTAGCACAAGAGCAATTATAAACTCCTCCCATATTGAGTTGGAAACTCCTTGCTGTGATGAATTCTGGCGGTTGTCTTGGAGGATAAGCATTTAGGCTAATTTTTCTAACAATCTGTCTAAGTTTTTCAGCAGATGCTCTTGTGAACTCGAACTTTCCAAATAACTCATCGTCACCATCTTTATTAAATGTCTTCCTTATCATACCGTATGAGTATATCGCCACTTCATAACCACGATTGGCTGCATTCTTCACTGCTTCAATTCCATCGTTTTGACTTTCAGTGTACAGGAAGTCAGAGATTCCTTTCAGGAACAAGGCTGATGTTTTATCCGCTTGGTAACACTTACGAATGAAACCATCAGTTGCACCAATATAGTTTCTGCGCGCACGAACTAGATCAACGGATTGGTAGAATTCTTCTCTTTCCGCCATATCTCTTACTGTTTTACAAGTTATCTTCGAATGCTTGAGATCCATTAAGTTATCCTCGCAAGTATGAATGAGTACCTTCATGATTAGATCCTCTGGCAGCGCAAGAAGATTGAAAGGCTTGATGGCTTTTCTTGCCCTTGTAACTGAACGTGTCTCGTAATGATACATTTTGTGTCCTGGTAAATACCAGTAATCGTCTATCATATTTGCCTTTCGAAGATGAGCACTGTTATGACAATTATAGAAAATAGTTCTTTATATAGAGTCGAAAGGCGGTTTTTAGAAAACAAAGAGACATGAATTCCTAGAGCAACGAAATGAAAAGACGCATATTAAACAAAGAGACATGAATTACGTGTCTCTATGATGAAGATGACTTTTGATTATATCAAAAGCTATATATATATCTCTTATTTAGACAAGACAAAAACGATATATCGCGTTTCTTGATATTCCTAGAGCAACGAAATGAAAAGACGTTTCCACCAATGACGTAAACTATTGGAACTCGTAGTGTAATGAGTAGAACTGACAGTTAATTACTGTGATTTACTGTAGTGCAACTTGTTGATATTTGTACATATTACATCTGTTTTGTTAGACAAATTACCTTGGGCTTTTCCTATTTTATTGGTCTCATACCAAAATTGATCATTTAGAAGTGTTTTCAAAATTATTTGATGGAACATTTCATGTTTTTATCGTTACAGGAACAAAAATTTATCATCTCTTTTAAATGTTGGTTGAAAACCATTACAGGTTTTAAGTAATGCGTTCCTAAAACTGATTTATTGTTTCCTGAAAGGTTTTGAATTTCCAGTTATGAATGAGAAAATATTCGAAATACGTTCCTTAAAAAGTGTAAGGTCTTTTCAGAATGTTTTAAATTGTTGTTAATATATACTACTTTCAACTTACTATAATAATACACAAAGTGTTCCAGTTTGAAAGGCTTTCTAATGTTTTTGTAAATTTTCCAGTTTGGTTCTTAGGAGTTTTGTAAATGGGCTTTGTAAACTGGCCACCATATAAATTTGTAAGGCTTTCCAGATTTATGACTTATTGTTTTTACGTAGTTGTTTTTGAACATTTCTGAACATACTAAAATGGCCACCATACTTGAAGAACAACATTAACTGAAATAAATCATGTCATGTTATCAAAATGAAGAACAACAAAGAGAATTATCCAAAAAAAGAAGTTTAAACATGGCATTGTAATCCAAAAAAGAAAAGACAAGAAACAAAAGTCATCTTATGGATTTTGCTTAATTTGGCCAAACAAGAACTAATTTGGTCAACTTGTCTGCAAAATACCATTTTTCCTCTGTCCAGAAACACTTGAAACATGACTCTCTTCCCTTTCTACGAGTTATCCAGATATATGGTGCGCAGTTACAGTCGTTGACACTGTAGATATCGATATTGGCTTTTGCTTCCTCAAACCACTCTGGAAGTTGATACCTCTGCCGTGGAGTACTATCAAGATGAAGCTTCCTTCTGCATTTCAGGGCAAATTTTTTTGAAATCTCTCCATCATACTGATCTGATGGGTTCATGATGCTGTTAAGGCAAGCCCTTGCGTATATAGCAAGATCATAACCTCCATCTGCTGCTTGTCGAATCAATTGGAAACCTACTTCTCTATTTCCTGCTCTAAACATTTCGCTAAGACCCAACAAGTACAGAGCAGAGAGATTACCGTTTTGAAGACATTGTTCCCTAAAATTAGAGAAACCTGGATAACGTCTGATAGGAGTTTGCATTTCCACCAAATCTACCTCATGCAGAAACAAAGGCGTCTCCAGGATGGATTTCCAAGATCGAGAAACCGCTTTTGAAATGATGTACTCGGTATATGAACATTCACTTTTTCTGAGCAAGATGTTGTGGATGATTTCTGAGGGAAGATGAGGTATATTGCATCTAACCGGCTTCATTCTTTTGCGAAATATGGATTTTCTTGTAGATTTTGTGGAAAGAAGAAGATTAAATTTGAAACCCATTAGAAAAAACAGAAGAAGAAGATTTTGTGGAAAAGAAGAAGAAGATTTTGTGGAAATATGGATTTTCTCGTCTCTCTATGATGAAGATGACTTCTGATTAGGCCAAAAATATACATCTCTCTTAAATAGATAAAACAGAAAGAATAATTCGTAGAGTGGCGTCTCTTGAAATTCCTAGAGCTCCGAAATGAAAAGACGTTTGCAGAGATGACGTAGACCATTGGAATTCGTAGTGTAATGCGTACACACTGTTGGGCTTTTCTTTTTTTGTTGGGCTTATACTAATTGTCTTACTAAAAAGTAGGTTAGTAATATCTTCCCAAATATTTGATATATTTTACTAAATACAGCAAAAGAAAAAAATTTCCATATAGGGATCGAACTCATGACATGAGGGTCGTTGTGTACTCGGGTAGTGAACGAAGTGTATAAACCATTTGGGCTATCTGTTCGGACTTGTTTGTTTCTGAATTCATTTAATCTTATCAATAACGTTTCAGAATCATAAATCAAAAAATTCACATATAAGGATCTATCTCAGGGCATGAGGGTCGTTGTGTACGATGGGGGTAGTGAACGAATTGTATAAACCATTTGGGCTATCTGTTCGGACTTGTTCGTTTATGATTTCATTTAATCTTATCAAATAACGTTAGGAAGATCTTCCTAAATGTGTAACCACTAAGAAGGATGCTTGCGCTTAGGATTTAGATTCTAAAAATAGGTTAGGAAGATCTTCCTAAATGTGTAATACGTTTTACTGAATAAAGCAAAAAAAAAAACAAATTCCATAAATATGGAAGAACTTCCAGAAATTGTGTAAAGGGTTCCTGAATTACTAAAATACGAACATAACATTCAAGTCAACAGTAATATCAAATTGCAAGTTCACATTCAAGTCAAAGGTATCAAGTCAACACAAAATCAAAGGTTTACAACTTGAAAAACAAAAGCAACAGTAGTATCTTATACTTCTTCAACTTGATAAACAAAAGCAACAGTAGCATCTTCAACTTCTTCAACTATATGGCATTTTTACCTTTAAGTCTCGATAAACTCCTCAAAGATTTCGCAAGCTAACTTTGATCTTATATCTTGTGATTTCTCATCGGAAATTCCTGACATATCTCTCATCCCCAGGGAGTGGCACTCTAACATCTTCACCACAAAGAAACCACAGTTGGAATGTAAACTAGTCTTTGGAATATCTTTTGCCTGCTCTACAGTAAATGATGTAACATCATTGAAATCTTCATTAGATACTTCCTCAAGCAAGGCTGGAATCATCTCTGCATCAAATGGCCACATATAATCAACCCAAAATCAGTAAAAACAAACATAAATAATACATAATCACTACAAATATGATTATACCTGCATATTTTTGCACTTGAACAAAGCAGGCATTGATATCCTCAGAAGGAAGACCGCAACTGTAGAATGTGATCCTCCTTCTCTTGAGGTTTATAACCATTCCTATCCAATGCCTAACTTGTGTTGTACGTGTAACACCATACACGACCTCCAATTCATTATCCCATTTCCTTTTAGGATAGCTTTCACCTGTCAGGATAACAGTTCAATAACACAGAGAATGAACACCATCCAAACTAAAGAAGAATCTCATTGAAAACTAGAGAAGAATTTACCTGTTACAACTTCAGTTATCTCTTTCTTGAAAACCGAACGCTTTATGGGTTGAGAAGGCTTCTTGAATCTGTCATAAACACCATCCAGTCTAGAGAAAAATTCCATTGAGCAGAAGCAAGATTGTGGAAGCCGGTTATTATGGAACCAAGCAGCATTCTGGTTTCTTCGGGATTGCAACACTTGTAAAGCTGCATTTATGTGCTGAGAAAAACAAAAAGATGAATAATAACGTTGATGTTACACAATCATATCTTTCATAACAAAATATGATTTGTGTACAATAAATATTTACCTCTGTATCCAGCGAATGTTCTGGACTTTCGATGCTTTCAAAAAAATGTTTAGTCACATTACATCCATCAATTACAAGGGGTCTGTGGACAATATAAAAATTTAGTTAGTCACCACAACAAGATCACAAAAACAAGATCACAACTACATAGTTAAATATTTAGTTATTTACACTCTAACCTTGCATGTTTGCCTTGTAATTGCATCCAGTCTACAAGCTTTGAATAACGAGGGAATGCAGGAGTCATGAATGGATCCACAGCTAAATTCATCTTTGGTGTTACCACTAATGCATGGTTTCTTGCCTTGAAGGGAGTCTTAGTCGATTTTGATTTTTTGTGTTCTCGTTTGCTTCTTCTCAGGAACGTTTCATTCTCATCTGGTTGTTTCCTTTTCTTGTTTGTTTTATCAGTTTTCTCCTTCTCAGGAGGGATTTCTTCCACTGAATCAAGAACTTCCTGAAAGAATAAATGTTAAAAACAAGGTTATTAAACATTTTGTTTCAATTGTCTTAATTTTACCTTATTACTTACTGGTTCTGATGTTTGTTCCTGACTTTGCTGATTAGCAGACAATGTAACATTTACATTGTCCTCTTCCTCTTCAATTGCTCGTAGTTGACTTGCATGGAACTCAACAACTTCAGTGGTATCAGTTAGATAAACCATGTATTTGCTTCCAAGCAACAGGGTCCTAATACTTCCTTTACACCAGTTGTTCTTGTAATATGCTTCAACTCTTTTCAGCAACTCAAACTCTCTGTGGTCATCAACTATAGGCTGTGTTGGCGTCAGAGGCTGTGTAGTACTTCCCGTCAGAGGTTGTGTACTACTTCCCATCAGAGGTTGTGTAGAATCCTGCGTAAAAGACTATACAATAGATTTTTATCAAAAAGACACTTTCAACATGTTTTTAACAATTTTGGTACTGCTTAATGTATATGTATATATGTTACCTGATTAGGAGTCTTGGTACAAATCTTATTTACCAAATTGGTTAAATAATCTCGATAACCCTGTCCATTGCAAAACATAATAAAAACTTCCATTAATCTGTTAATAGTGTATAATAGTTTATTGCCAAACATGTAAATTGTTGTTTACCTCAATTCTTACCTCATCAACTAATGAATTATCCAGAACAGGAGATTTGTTACCAGCTGGATCTTCCAAATTCCCTTTATCAATCTGGCCATCTTCTACTGTTTTATCTTCAGATTTTTCCATAGTTGGAGACTTGGAAACATCCTGTTCATTCAACAACTTCTTTTCAATTTATGAATCACAGGACATTATGAAAACATGTAAATTGTTGTTTACCTCAGTCCTTACCTCATCAACTAATGAATTATCATCCAAAACAGGAGATTTGTTACCAGCTTGATCTTCCAAATTCCCTTTATCAATCTGGTCATCTTCTACTGTTTTATCTTCAGATTTTTCCAGAGTTGGAGACTTGGAAACATTCTGTTCATTCAACAACTTCTTTTCAATTTATGAATCACAGGACATTATGAAAACATGTAAATTGTTGTTTACCTCAACATTTAATGTTTCAGCTTGATCTTTTTCCAGAGTTGGTGACTTGGTAACATCTGGATCCAAAACAGGAGATTTGTTACCAGCTGGATCTTCCAAATTTCCTTTATCAATCTTGTCATCTTCTACTGTTTTATCTTCAGTTTTTTCCAGAGTTTGAGACTTGGAAACATCCTGTTCATTCAACAACTTCTTTTCAATTTATGAATCACAGGACATTATGAAAACATGTAAATTGTTGTTTACCTCAACATTTAATGTTTCAGCTTGATCTTTTTCCAGAGTTGGTGACTTGGTAACATCTGGATCATCTACCAGATCTTTATCAGTTTGTTCCTTGCAAAACATTAGGAATACATTAGCAGCCTGTCAACACAAAATTTGATTCATGTATTTGTACTATTGTTTCAAATGTAAAGTTTTACCTTTTGTGTACTATTGCGAGACAGAATTTGAGTGGGTAGCTGTGAATCAGGATCTTGATAACAAGTCTGAGTTGGTGTTAACATGGGAGTGAGATCCACCTGGTTTGTATTATAATGGTAAAACAAAAGTTAGAAAGACAGAATGTTTAGAAAGTGATTCCTGAGACAGACAGTTTGAAGAGTTTCCTTACTTTCTCACTAAACTCAGTATCTTCATGATACGGCTGAAAAGGTGAGCTGGAAAAAAAATCCTCTGGGTTTGCATTGTCCTGGGTTAAAAAAACAAACGTTTAGAAAGTGATTCGTAAGACAGACAGAATGCTTCATCAAACGAATTTAAATCTCCTTACATTCTCATTACACTCCGTATGTTGATTATTATCCTCAACTGGTGGTGAGCTGGAAGAAATATGCACTCGGTTTGTGTTGTCCTGTAAAAAATCAAAAGTTAGGAATGGATTCCTAAAACAATAAGAACGATTCCTAAAACGAAATACAACTTACATTCCGAATATGAACTTGCTCTTTGAGTCCTTTAATGTCATCCTTGACATTCTTCATGTCATTCTCCAGGGATGTCAACCGGGTGATAATCTGTTGGAACCCATCATCCATATTCTTCTGAAGATTTTGTAGTTGATCAAGTACTGAGACACCTGAGGATGAAGATGGTTGAGAATTGACAAATTTGTATCCGGAATTATGAGCAGTCACCATCGCCTCTACAAAGTCAAGGCAACCATTTTCCCAATCTGTTTTGGTGAATCTGTAGCCATTCTTTGATAGATCTGCAATTGAATCCAGGTTTGAATCTGGGATATCAGCCATAGAAACAGAATTTTCTGGATCATTTTCAATTGCTGGCAACACACAGACGACCCTTAGCTACAAAACAGAAGAAAATTTTGGTTAGATAAACTGAAAAGATGTAAAATAGAAGAGAATCAAATGAAAATATGTTACCTCATTTAAAGATTCAAAAGCCAGAACCTGCTCTTTGCTTGGACTGGATGTCAAAGCATATTTTTCACATAAGTACCAAGGTTCTGTTGATGGCACATTCCTTGGTATCCTGCTGCTGAAAGCTGATTGGAAGTTTGGAATTGATTCCAAAATCCAAAGTTGCAGTGCTAGCGGATAACCTTGAAGCTCGTACTTCACCTTGTTGATGTTATTCTCTAAGACCCTGTTTATCGATTTCAGAAGTATCTGGTATGAATCCCTTCCCCAGGGATATTCCAAGAGTGTACCAATGTCCTTTGCTATTTCCACATATTTCTTTGGGTATTTATGCTTTCCATAAATACCTAGAAAGATGCTTTCAATAAGCAAAAGCATCCCCAAACTGAATCTGTCATCCTTCTTTTCTTTATCTGTAATTCGAAGCTGTTCAACCAAATCATCCAAACTGTGTTTACCATCCAACAAACTCCAATCAGACGTGTCTTCTTCTGTCATGCTACTGGATATTGTGTTGCCTTCACATTTCAGTCCTGTCACCATGTGGAACTCTCTAATAGAGAACCTGAGAGGTTGAGCTCCAAAATGAAACCAAACCTGTAATATAAAAGCACAAAACACATGTTAAAAGACATAATCAAACAAACTGAAGATGAAAGAAAGACAGAGATATTACCTCATTCTTCTTCACAGTAATTAGACATCTGCTGAGAATTGCATGAACAATTTTCGCAGAAAACTGTATATGTCTATCATGGAGCCTTAGAATCCGTCCCATAAACGTATCCTCGATTTGTTTCATCTCTGATTTGGACAAAATCCCGCGCAGTTGAACAATGTAGGAATCATACGTGGGTCTGTTTATAGAAACAGACTCGCTTGGCTCACAACCAAAATTGTGCATCAATGAAGGAAGAGTGATCATATACTGTGAATCTGTCATCTGCAAAAACAACAACTATACATCACTTATCCCAATTTCGAAACAGAAACAATAACTATACAAGCAACACAACAACTTCTAAACATCAACTTCTAAATATGATACTCTCTCAAATGTTTAGGAAGTGATTCCTGAAACAGACAGAATGGTTTCATCAAGCGAATTTAATACAACAACACAACTTCTAAACCACTACTTGGTATGTTTAAAAACAACCACGGAAACAGTAACTACACAAAGCAAGATACCAATTTCGAAACAGAAACAGTACAAAGCAACTTCAGTTAACAAAGCAAACTTGTAAACCGAGACAAACAAAGACAAAACCCAGTATCAAGATAACACACAAAATCAAACAGACACAGATAGATAACAAGCGAAGCAAGAATTTAAGCAAGAATAGAAGTAGTTTTCAGGTATGTATCAAACAAACAACAAGCGAAGATTATATCCAAATTCAACAAAATCAAACTGATACAAGGACCTAGAATCGAATCAGTTCTCAGGGTTGTATCAGACAGACAACAATCGCTATTTAAAACCAGAGACTCAACATCTTTAAATCTAGAATCAACAGACAAAGCCTAAACCAAATCAGATTAAAGCCACAGAAACAATTAGTATATGGTAAGTAATTTCTCTTTACCACGGAGATTAGGGTTTAGGCCGGAAATTAGGATATGAAGCGTTCGCCGAAGAAGAATCGATCGATGAAGAAGAATCGATCGCCAGAGTAGACTAGATTTCCGGAGAAGACTCGATCGCCGGAGAAGAATCGGTCGCCGGAGAAGACTCGATCGCCGTATTAAGGAGACTCGATATCGATGGCGATTCAGGCGGCAGAGAGCATCGAGACCGAAAGGAGAGAAATGAGGAAATTAGGTTGACCCCCAAAATTATCTGAGGGCATTTTTGACTTTTACCCTTTAATGAAATGCTACATTCCGGATTCTCAGCGCGTGATGCCAGTTTTTGGAGAAGGAGTGTTTTTTGTGCCTTTAATGCGAATTGCCCTTTTTTATTTTCCAGTTATCTTATTTTTTGTTATTTGTTTTTATACCCTTTACTATTTGTTAAATATTTTAAATTTTGATTTTTTTCCTCTTTTTGCAGCAAATATAATAGATGTATTGGTAGACATTTGATGATGCCGAATCAAGTATAATTATTTATTATTTTAAAGTATATTAATGTATAAAAAGAGATATACAACATAATTAATAAATTAGAAATAAATCTCGAGCATAATTTATATGATATCTATTTTTGATATTGTCCGCTTATTTATTTTTTATTTTTAAATATGGTATTTAGTAGTGTGGTTTTTCTTTTGTGAAGTTTTTGATAGCTATGAATTTGTTAAAATGTAACTTTGTCGCATATTATGTTAACTGTCGATAAATATATGGTATTTACTATTTAGTAGTGTGGTTTTTTTTTTTTTTTTTTTTAATAATATTTAATATATTGAAAATATCTACCCAACTGGCATCGGAAGGTTACATTTACCGGTTAACCGGAGGCAAAAGTGCGATGAAAATCACAAGACAACTCTTAAATCAAAGTAAAACAAAGGGGAAAGCAGATCTGAGGTGGGTAAAGGGATGTAGTCGAGTTCAAATCGTCCCATGATCCGGCGGATACCAAAAAAGAGATGAGCTTCCTTTCACTGCCCTTGTCCCTCCCGGAGTATCCGTCTCCGTTCCGTTCTCAGGCGAGCTCAAGTCCACCACACCTCCTTCTCCCGGAGGCAAGACTCTTTAACCTCTGTGCCAACCCGACGGCCACACCTCCGACAACAAAGTAGAAGATTCACAGACCGCAAACCCTAACGCCGACTCTTCTTCTCGAGATCTTATCCACCGCGAAGCCGCACTCCATCAATCCGTTCAGAATCAAACCAGTCGCCGCCACATCAGAAACACCGGCGTGAAGAACCGCCATCCTCACGGGGACCGGCAAGGCGAACAACAAATCATCTCCCGACAAGCGACGAAACCCACCGAACCGAAGCAAAAAGAGACACATCTCAGAACTCTTCAATGACGACATCGAGATCTGCGCCAAACTCTCTGCCGTCCTCTAGCAGATACACAGCCACATCACCGACGACCACCTTCTCCGAGAAACCCGAGCTTCCGCTGTGCCCCTCCCTCCGATTGTCCACACCACCGCCGCCGGAGAAAGAAGATAGACTCTTCCGGTACACCGCAAAAGACCCTCCGTCTTTTAAGAACTCAGATAAGAAACATATAAGCAAAGGAGGCCCACTCACGGCTCCGGCAAAGAGCCGGTGACCGGAGCGGACCTCAAGACGGAGAAAACGAAGAGACGAGCTTGGGTTGAGTTAGAGAGAAAAGTTCAAACGCGCGTGAAGTAAACGCGCGTCGAACTCAACTTTTGCTGCATAATCGATAAATATATCTTGTTTGGTGGAACTTTAAAATGACCCATTTTGCATTATATTATGTTCATTTTTTCATGTTTTTTAGTTTTAATGGTTAAAAAGAATAATTTGTTATATGGATAGATTTTTGCTATCCGATTTTCGTGGTTATTAAATATTAGCTTTGTTGTTTTTGGTCCTTTATATCATAATATTGTGGTTGTTGAGTTGGTACAATGAGGAATGCAAAAGGTAAAGTGACGAATGCAGGATGGTGAAGATTATAATGATATATTATATCATTTCGTAACATCTGAAACTGAATTTTTTTTAGTTCAAATCATGGAGATAAACTCCCGAAGTAGTTACAATAAGGCAGAAGTTTATATATTTTCATGATGCAAATTGAAAAGATACTATTACTCACATATTTCAATGTTGGTATGTAATATCAAACTGAAACAGCTAAAAAGTGATTTTTTAACTTTTGAGAAGCGTATACATCGGTACAAGTTGAATAGTCGTATCTCCGCCTTTCACCGATCCGAAGAGGTTTGCCCACTTAGAGCACGTTCAACGGTAGGTTTTTAGCAAAGTTTCTTAAAAAAAATATTATTAAAAAAACGTGGGTCCCATTGCACAGTTTACAAACGGGATACAAAAGCTCTTATCTAAGGATCGCATCTTCACTGTAGTGTGCGCTGTGCCTTCATCTGATTGGTCACTTTTTTTTTTAACTTTTTTTTTTTTCACCTTCAACAAAAAAAAAAAAAATAATAATAAAAATAAAAAAATGGAATAAGAACCTCACCTAGCGTTCCACGGTTGGACGTGCTCTTAGCGGCTAAAAGCCCGATGTATCTCCTTGTAAGTTGTAACAGTGTTTCTTAAAACATCTGATCTGATTTTACTTTGTGGCAATTCGTCTCCTTTTCAGGGTATCCATAATAGCTTAGAGACACCGTTAACAATGATAAACATCTAGTGTATGCTTGTCAGACGACAAAGACCAAGCCATCACCTGAAGTTAAAAGAGAAAGAAAGAGAAGATTATTCTAGAATGCTCTAAACATTTCAAGAGACAAATGAGAGGATAGACATTCCATTTTACTGACTAAATCAGAACCTGGATTTTTAGTAAAATGGCCCTTAGTTCATGTGGTGGAAAATTACGAATGTCTGAACCTTCTATAGCTACACCTTCTGCTGTAAGAATTCCACATTCCTTTGCATTAGCTTTGGCCATACTTGTGTTATCACCAGTGACCATACAAACAGTGATTCCAGTAGATGGCAATTTTGAACGGCTTCTTAACACTGGGATGAACTGGATCTTTGATTCCAACAAATGCACCAATGGATAACCTACGTTGCATGGAAGTAGAAGTAAGTACGCGGAAGCGGTAGTCTACAGAAATCAGAGAATAGATCAACATAGCCCACTAAACCACAAGATAAATTCAAGTCTCTAGAACCACAAAAACTCCCGATTAAATTTGAAAATACCAACATAGATGAGAGGTGGTTGTGGCCTAAACAAAAAGTGGTTATAGAAAGTGTACCAAGAGAGCCGGAGATGAAGAACATCAAAGTTAGAGCACTTTCAAGGCCTCTCTTCTACCTGTTTTGTGATCTCATTGGACTTCTCTTCCATGAATCATACAACAACATCACGTCCCGCTGCCACAGATAGCTTTGCTTCAAGCTTAGGTGTGAACTCAACAATGGATTTTCTCAAACTCCCAATGAAGATTCCTCCATGTCCAAACCGACAAACGTCTGTTGCGAAAGTACATATGGAAGCCAAAAACAGCTCTTTAAAAATAGTCGTGCTATTCCACCATGAACTCTTGCAGCTGTACAGGTCCTGCATTGACATCATTTAAACAAAATGAGCAGAGACCCCATAAGCAACAGATCGAGAAGCAATCTTAGGACAACAACAAAATCATAGTCATTCTCTAAAGCAAACTTCCGCTATAAATAAACCAAATTTCCATTACAGGTCAGATAAAAAAAGCCCCTCAGCTTTCCATGGAAGAGCGGTGACGCGTTTTCTTATTAACATGGATGATACTTCATGATTTTTAACTGGACCAGACATTGTCTCCTGGAGGAAGTTAAAAAAGCTCTTTCCTTCCATGGCATGGCCGCTGCATCACATGGCAATGGCTCTCTCCTCTTTTCAGATGAAGGGTTGTTTGTTGTGCTGGTCACATATTTAGCTGAAGTTAACCCAGACCCTTCTGCCCCTTGGATAATGAATCTCTCCTATCTGCTCACGTCATGTAATTTAACCGATCAACGATGCTTCTTGATGGAAGCTAGAAGATCTTAAGCTGCTTTTGATTTATCAACAAAACATATAAGAGATTAGTTTCCAAGTTACCTCCTCACTCATCGGCAGCGATCGATGCACTGCCTTGAACCCACAAAAACTTCCTGTTACGCTTCAGAAAATGTGGCTCTCTGCCTGAAGAATCAAAATTTTACATGCCCAAAAATCACTGAAACGATAAATACAGGGTTCCTCTCCAAATTTATGGCAACCCAAATCCGCACATACCGTTTCCTCCAGAATAACACCAAGTGTGCTACTACGCTCCCATTTGATAGGCGTCTCAGAGCCAAGTGTTCCTCATACATGGATGATCAAAGGCTAGACCAAGCTCTCCTCGTATAGAATTTGCGCTGGAAAAAGGTCCCGAAAGACGTAATCACAACCCGCTAAAATTGAAGTGTGAGACATAAAGGTAGGAAATATACCGAGATCCTTGGGTTGTTCCACCCTAGTGATCGATTTGAGAATTTCAACATCTCTAACGCATAAAAGAGGAGAAGAACATTATACACTTTCACTAAGCAGAAGATTAAGTCGTAAAGAGTAGGGGAAAAAAAGCTAACCGGCTTGTTATCCGGCTCAGAAGGTAAAGAACGGAGGCGCATATGATGCATTTAAGTCCCAAACTCTGAAGCCAATACCTCGAAGGATAAAATATGGAGAACGATGAAGAACAGGAACCGAAGGTGGCGAAATTACCACACAGATCTGGAGCGATTCAGAGGTATGAATGTTGATGCCATCGTACTCCAAAGCCAGTACCTTGAAGGAGAACGTATGGAGGATGATGAAGAAGAGGAATCGAAAGTGGTGAATTTAACACACAGATCCAAGCAATTGAAAGGTATTTAAGGTCAATATGATAGTGTTCTAAAGACGGTAGAACGGCAGGAGATTGAAGAAGGGGAATCGAAAAGGGCTGATTAATGACACATATTTTTATTTTTATTTGCCAAAATCTTTTATTATATTTGTTATGCCACGTGGCTTCGTTGTAGCAGGTTGTAGTTGTCCGACGTGTCTACCCTCTCATGCCTCAATTATGTCTTATTATATATAAGGAATTTTTTTTTTGTCAACTAAAATTTTTATTAAACCCATAACGGGCTAGAATACATAAGTCCATAACTTAAGACAAGGTTTTAATAGTACAAACGGGCTTAGAAACATTAGACAGGTTTGCGGTTATTTTTGTTTATAATAGCAAAAGTGAAATATTGAGTATATTTTAAACCGTATGAAATATAGTTTTGAAAAGTTTCCGGTTCTTGATTTTAAACATTAGACCGGTCTTGGTCAACTGAACCTTGTTTGGTAAACCCAAATCCGTGACGAAGGGTTTTCTTCTCCGTTTCTTCTTTCTGTTGGAGTAAGCTTGTAAATCAAGCTATATTGAAGAATAAAGAAAAAGAAAATATTTAGGAGTTATCTAAATACTTGCCTAAATAATTAGGAGTTATCTAATTGTTAGTTTTCCATTTATTAGGAGTTATCTAATAAGGAGTATTTCCTATTGGGATAAGGAAAAAGGTATGAGAGATCCCTATATAAGGAGATGCCAAGGTTGTGGCATAACTTATGAGTTGTGAGAGAGATCATGAGAGCTTAAGTTTTGAGAGAGTTTCTTAAGCTAATAAGAGAGTTATTCTTATTGATCTTTGAATTCTTAATATTGTGATTCTATATTTGGTATCAGAGCTTCTTCGATCCAAGAGAGACCTCGCTAAAGCCTATGATAATCAATCGAGGAGGATTTGATTCATCTTGGTAAACACAACAAAGGAGTTGTTGTGTAACACAACAAAGGAGTTGTTGTGTAGAGAGCTTTCGAAATCATCTTAAAGAAGAAGACGATCTCAAAGGAAGCCAGAAGAAGAATCGCACACGACCAGAGCTATGGCAGAGATCGTTAAAACAACAATCGATGAAAGAAAAGAAGGAGGTTCGTCTATCAAGTGTCCAATGTTGACTTCGACGAACTATACGGTATGGGCTATAAGAATGAAAGTCCTACTCAAAGTGCATAAAGCTTGGGACGTTATTGAAACAGGAGGCAACGATGGTGATAAAAACGATATGGCCATCGCCTTGTTGTTTCAATCCATCCCAGAGGCACTCATCCTACAAGTAGGAGAGCTAGATACCGCTAAAAAGGTTTGGGAGGCTATCAAAGCTAGGCATGTAGGAGCGGACAAAGTTAAAGAAGCACGGCTTCAAACGTTGATGGCGGATTTTGATCGTCTTATGATGAAAGACACAGAAAAAATTGATGATTTCGTTGGAAGGATCTCAGAGATCTCGTCAAAGTTAGCCGCACTAGGTGAAGAAATTGAAGAGCCAAAGCTGGTTAAGAAGTTTCTCAAAAGTCTTCCCCGGAAGAAGTTTATACACATCGTGGCTTCTCTTGAACAAGTATTGGATCTTAACAAGACAAGCTTTGAGGACATTATTGGACGTCTCAAGGCTTATGAAGAAAGGATTAACGAGGAAAAAGAAGATAAACAAGACGATCAAGGGAAGCTGATGTATGTTAACTCGGACTCACAAGAAAACTTTGGTGGAAGAGGCCGAGGAAGAGGAAGAGGTCGGGGAAGAGGTCGCGGTATAGGCCGAGGAAGAGGCTACTACCAAAACTACGGTGGTGATCAAGGTGATGAGAAAGAGAGAGACGTGTCTCACGTTCAGTGCTTTAGATGTGACAAGTATGGGCATTATGCTTCGGATTGTCCCGATCGCTTGCTGAAGCTACAAGAGGCTATTGAAAAGAAAACAGAGGAGGATACACAAACAGCTGATGAATTAATGATGCACGAAATGGTGTGCATCAACGATCGAAAGGCAGAATCGAATGAGGTGGTGTATCTCAATGAAAGGAACGTGAAACCAAAAGATTTTGAGGCATGTTCAGATGAAGATAACGTTTGGTACTTGGACAATGGGGCGAGCAATCACATGACTGGAAACCGCGATTACTTTAAAGTAATTGATGAATCTATTACCGGAAAAGTGAGGTTTGGAGATGACTCTCGTATAGACATCAAAGGAAAAGGTTCGATAGAATTTATTGACAGAAACGGAGAAACAAGAACAATGTCTGATATCTATTTCATTCTGGATTTAAAGAGCAATATCATAAGTCTCGGTCAGGCCACTGAATCGGGCTGCGATGTAAGGATGAAAGAAGATTTTTTGACAATGTATGATCATGAAGGAAAATTGCTTGTCAAAGCAGTAAGATCAAAGAATCGGTTGTACAAGGCTCGTATGCAAGCTTTCATTAATGGTCTTGATGAGGATTGTTGGAATTCAATTGAGATTGGTTGGAATCTCCTTGTGATGATTAATGATAAAGGAGTTGAAGTTCTTAAGCCACGAGATCAATGGAATGCTGAAGAGAAGAGGGCATGGAAAGCATGGGAGAACATGTTTGAAGGATCTGCATCAGTGTCTGCGTCGGAACTTGCATCAGCATCTGCAACGAAGTGTGCAGTTGGAAGTGACAAGGATGAAAGTGATGATGATCATGTAAGTGATGATGAGGATTTCGCTGAGAACTACAAAACCTTGTATGAGCAGTGGTGTAAGCTAGTTGAGGAGAATTCAATATTAACTAAGGAGAAAGTCGAGTTAGAAGCTCAAATTGCTGAGGTACGAAAGTATGCAACAAAGAAAGAAGAAGAAGCACAGCAAGCCAGAGTTCAACGTGAAGAAACTCTAAGAGGTGTGAGGATGCTGAATAATGGCACAAAGCAGTTGGATCATCTTCTTACTATTGGAAAAAATGATCGATATGGTCTTGGATTCAATGGAGAATCTTCAAAAGCTGACTGTGTTTTTGTGTCTGGTGGAAAGATGGATGTTGCATCAACATCTGCTACAAAGACTGTAACAGTTATGAAGTCTGCAACTAATACGGCAACTAGTACGAGAGCTGGTACAAGAGTTGCTACAGCGTCTGCAACAAGGAAAATTCCAGAAGTAAAAAGAGCACCTAAAAGAATTTGGCGTCCTGTTTGTCATCATTGTGGAATGGTTGGACATATTAGGCCAAGATGCTTCAAGTTATTAAAGGAGAAGAAACGAATGGAGCAAGCTCATGGAGTGAGATTTCATGGTCCAATATGTTATCATTGTGAAGGTAGAGGACATGTTCAAAGAACTACTCATGGAGGGACAAGGGTCAGGAAGATTTGGAGAAAGAAAGTTAATCACTTCGGAGATGGTGCAGTAGGATTTTATCCTCATGATGGAAGAGGACGGTTTATGTGTTAGTTTTGACCATGATGTGACTCAAAGCAAGAGAAGATTGGTGTTGCTAGTTTTGGTTGATGTTGGATGTTGCAGTGACGAAGCCTTTGATGCTAGGGTTGTTGAGATCACATACATAGTCAAAAAGGGGGAGATTGAAGAGGTATTTGTTGTGTCAGTCACGGCGTAGTACAAGTGGTAGTACAAGACATGACTCACGACGTTGATATATTTGATTGTTGAGATATGAATGAATCCTTAAGATGTGATTTGGTTTATAAGTTATTTACTGGAGTGGATGAAGATCTTGGAGTGAAGATTGCAGCTTGGAGTGGCTTGATTTTATGAAGATACAAGAGATGAGAGATCTCATTGGAGTTCGAGATGTTGGAGAAAAGGATTTCAAGCTTAAGGGGGAGAATGTTGGAGTAAGCTTGTAAATCAAGCTATATTGAAGAATAAAGAAAAAGGAAATATTTAGGAGTTATCTAAATACTTGCATAAATAATTAGGAGTTATCTAATTGTTAGTTTTCCATTTATTAGGAGTTATCTAATAAGGAGTATTTCCTATTGGGATAAGAAAAAAGGTATGAGAGATCCCTATATAACAAGATGCCAAGGTTGTGGCATAACTTATGAGTTGTGAGAGAAATCATGAGAGCTTAAGTTTTGAGAGAGTTTCTTAAGCTAATAAGAAAGTTATTCTTATTGATCTTTGAATTCTTAATATTGTGATTCTATACTTTCGTGAGTTTCAGGCTTTTCTCGCAGAGTGAACGCAAACGCCTGCGAGAATCGATCGCAGAGGTGTCACAGGTAAGTTTTATTGTCTTGCTATTCGATTCATTTCTGTGTTTGTTTTTCTTTGCCCAGAATTCGTTCCTCTGTTAGCTTCTATTGTAATGACTCCTGAGTTGTAGGAGTCAACGTCAGTTTCCAGATTGAAATCGATCTGTCACCACAATGCCCAGATCGGATTATAAGCTAAAGCTACGAACTTTGTGTAAATGATTATGTGTTGGTGACAATGATGAGAGGTGTTAGGAAGTAAAAGAAGAGACGATAGTGTCAAATACTACAGTGAGAATAGAGATTGGAAACAACATAGATAGAGAGATAATACATACAGGATAGAGAATTAGTTGTTACTTCTCTCTGACTCGAAAGAGTGTGTTTTGTTTAGTTAATTTTTATAATTTGATTTTCAGAAACAGCTTCATCTTCAGAGATGGAGACTCCTGATGATAATGCACCAACTCAGGCGGCCGCCGGGTTACAGTAAGTTCATTTTTCTTCTTTCCTATCTTCTTGTTTAGGATCCGAGAAACGTATGGAACCATTGTGTTCTAATTAATTGATCTCTTACCTAGTTTCTCCTACGATTATGAGTTTGATGACGAATTGGTTGGTAAATTTCCCCCATTCTTTCAATTCGCATTTGTCTCTTGAAATTAGGAACCTCAGGAAAATAAAAGAAAGATCTTTCTTATTTGTATTGTCTAGTTTTGGACATTGCTTGGATTTTTGAATCTTCCAGTTGTCATTTTCCACTTGTTACCTTAGTGGATTAGCGCTCTATTGATTCAGGATAAGCGTGGATGTCGAAAAAAGATACAACGTAGTTAAAAGTGTTGGCGAGCAATGCATAAGTGATGATGAACTGAGGGATCTTCTGGCTAAGAAGGCTGCTCCTGTTTGCTACGACGGGTTTGAACCATCAGGAAGGATGCACATTGCTCAGGTGGTTAACTTCTTCTTGTGCTTGTTTACCATGTTTGAGTTTTTGTTTTCTAAGTGAGAAGCGTCTGCTAGTGCGTTTAACTCTTGAGTATTATTACCTTGGCAGGGACTGATGAAGATCATGAGCGTGAACAAATTGACGTCTGCTGGTTGCCGAGTGAAAATTTGGATTGCAGATTGGTTTGCATTTATGAACAACAAGTTGGGAGGTGATTTGAAGAAAATCAGAGTGGTTGGAAAATATTACAAGGAGATATTTCAGGCTGCCGGGATGAACTGTGAGAATGTAGAGTTTCTATGGTCATCCGATGAGATCAATGCTAGGGGAGATGAGTACTGGCCTCTTGTGATGGACATTGCGTGCAAAAACAGTCTCGCCAAAATAAAACGGTATATACCCACATTTCATGTACAGTTTTACACAGTCATGTCAATGATGATGGACTTTCATGAATATGTTTCCGGTCCTATCAGGTGTATGCCTATTATGGGTCATAGTGAGACCGAGGAGCTGAGTGCAGCTCACATTCTGTACGTATGTATGCAATGTGCCGATACTCTCTTCCTCGAGGTGAGTTTATCTGTATCCTTGTATAAGTCTTTCTCAAATTTATTATGTTTGGATCCTTGGCAAACAGTTTTTAGTGGTGCTCAGATCCATCTATATCAAGTGCATCGAACTTTTAACTTTTCTATTATTGTTGTTGATACGTTTTCTTAACCTCTGCAGGCTGATATTTGCCAGCTTGGGATGGATCAGCAAACAGTAAATCTGCTAGCAAGAGACTATTGTGATGACACTAAGAGGGGAAACAAACCTGTCATCTTGTCTCACCGTAAGTTTTTGTTCTGTTTGATATCTGTTCTCCTGTGTATGTTTTCAATTGTTATAACCATCTCTTGTTGTGTTTCAGATATGCTTCCTGGTCTTCAACAAGGGCAGGAAAAGATGTCCAAGAGTGATCCTTCATCTGCCATCTTCATGGAAGATGAGGAGGTAAAGTAGCTAGTTCGACACTAAGTTCAAAAAAAGAGGATTTATATAGTTATTGAATGGTGTTTAATGCTCTTCACTTCCAGGCTGAAGTTAATGTGAAGATAAAGAAAGCTTACTGCCCTCCGGATATTGTGGAAGGTAATCCCTGCCTGGAATACGTCAACTACATAATTCTACCCTGGTTCAGTGAGTTCACAGTCGAGCGAGATGAAAAGTATGGCGGTAACAAGTGAGTCTTACTATTTTTTTTATTAATCTCAGACTAGTGGCTGGCATTGGTCAGATTTTCTCAGTACACATGTCTCTGTAGGTTTATTTAGCAGGGTAGGTTACCAACCTTTTAAATGAAATTTTTTCAAATGTCAGGACCTTCAAAAACTTCAAAGACATTGCTGCTGACTATGAGAGTGGTGAGTTGCACCCTAAGGATCTGAAGGACGCTCTGTCGAAAGCATTGAACAAGATACTGCAAGTGAGTACTTCCTTCTGTCGCCACAAGCCGACAATGCGGTTATAATATTTGCAAACATTTAAGCTAAATGTTACCCTTTTGTATGGATCCAATTGATTCATCGTGGAACATAGAAAGCTGCCTCCTTTAGGTCTTAAATTTGAGTTTTTGAACAATTTTAATCTATTTTTTACCCACATATTGCAGCCTGTCCGTGATCATTTCAAAACTAACAATCCCGCCAAGAATCTGCTAAAACAGGTCAAGGTAAGAAAAACTATCTTTCCACCAACTACTTATAGCACCATTGCGTGGACAGTCATACACAACTTCTGAATTCTCTCTCTTTTGTTTTTGGTTTGTCATGTCTTATTGTAGGGTTACAAAATCATTAGGTAAAAAACTATAGAGCGAGAAGCTTACTTAGATGTCAACCATTTCAGAAACTTCTGCCAGAGACATTCAGACACCTTTTTAACCAAAAATTTTGTAATTCCTGGATTTTTATCCTTGCTCTGCCAGAGTTAGTCCAGCGGCTCTATCCAAGGAGATGGAGGCTCTCTCCGTCAACGCACCAGGCTCAGCATCTTCTTCAGCTGCCGGATTACAGTGAGTGCTTTTGTGGTTTTTTCTGTATCTTCTAAGAAATTTTCTTCATGGTTTGTGGCTTAGTGTCCGAGAAGATGAATAACTTAGGAATGCTTCTACTGTGACTTCGAATTCGGGAATGGATTTTCTTGTTTTAATTACTTAATAGTTCCCCCCGTTGGTTTTAGTCTTTTAGATAGACAACTCAGGAAAAAACAAGGCACAAACTTTTGTTTAGCATAGGTTCGTGAGGTGTGCTACTGCTACTGTAATTTCGATATTATTTATTAGCATTCTATTAATTCAGGATGAGCGAGGAGGTGGAGAAGAAGTACCAGATTGTGAGGAGTATTGGCGAGGAATGCATACAAGAGGATGAGCTAAAGAATCTGTTAGCCAAGAAGCCTACTCCGATTTGCTACGATGGATTTGAACCATCGGGAAGGATGCACATTGCTCAGGTCTGCTATACTTGCTTTATATCTGCTTAGAGATTCTGAGTGGCTAATTATGATTGATGCGGAAATTCTCATACTTTTAAGCCTCTCTGGAGGATTTTTAGTCGAGGTTTAAGAGTTGTTGAGCTATGAATGTTTTAAGAATAAGATAGTTCACTAGGACAAATGAGTACACATAGAAGATTACTGACACAAAACTGAAAGTTTTTCTGCTGTTCTTGTAACTTGTTTCAGTTTGGTATTTCCTTAACAGGGAGTGATGAAGGTCACCAATGTGAACAAACTGACGTCAGCTGGTTGCCAACTGAAAATTTGGATTGCAGATTGGTTTGCTCAATTGAACAACAAGTTGGGGGGTGACTTGGAGAGAATCAAAGTGGTTGGTGAATACTTCAAGGAGATTTGGCAAGCTGGTGGGATGAACAAAGACAAAGTAGGGTTTCTTTGGGCTTCAGACGAAATCAGTGGTAGGGGCGATAAGTATTGGCCTCTTGTGATGGACATTGCTCGCAGAAACAACCTCCGTCGAATCTTGAGGTAATCAGTTCCCCCAATGTTTGGTTCATGTAGTTTTCCGATGACAATGGTTCTGAATGAAAGATACTACCTTTTCCTTACAGGTGTGGGCAGATCATGGGACGTAGTGAGACAGAGGTCCTAAGTGCAGCGCAAATTCTTTACCCTTGTATGCAGTGTGCCGATATTTTCTTACTCGAGGTAAGTTTATATAAATTTGGTTCATATATATATATATGTTGTACACGCTTAATATTGATAGTTATTGGTTAAACTGTGTAGGCTGATATTTGCCAGCTCGGGATGGATCAGCGGAAAGTAAACATGCTAGCAAGAGAATATTGTGATGACATTAAGAGAAAAAACAAACCCATCATCTTGTCCCACCGTATGTTTCTTTGCAATTTTCTGTTCCTTCACCGTGTTGTCAACTAATTCATCTTTTAACGGATGTTAATGGCTTTGTAGATATGCTTCCTGGTCTCCAACAAGGACAAGAGAAGATGTCTAAAAGTAATCCATCATCTGCCATATTTATGGAAGATGAAGAGGTAAATAGTAGCTATGGAACTTACAAAACAGAAAAGATTTTCTTTGTATGTATCTGACTTGTGTAATGATATTCTTTTGTCTTCTAGGCTGATGTTAATGAGAAGATCAGCAAAGCTTATTGCCCACCAAGAAGTGTGGAAGGCAATCCATGTCTTGAATACGTCAAATACTTAGTTCTACCACGATTCAATGAGTTCGAGGTTGAAAATGAAAAGAATGGCGGTAACAAGTGAGTTGATGTAACTAAAAACTCTTGGTTGCAGCTTTTGTGTCTCTCATATAGGATTTGCATAATCATATCACAGACTGATCATTTGAAATTCTGCCAACTATCAGGACCTTCAAAAGCTTTGAAGATATTGCTGCTGATTACGAGAGCGGCGAGTTGAATCCTGAAGCTCTGAAGAAAGCCTTGATGAAAGCATTGAATATAATGCTGCAAGTAAGTACTTCCCTCTGTAAATGACGACAAACATGAGCAAGCAACTTTCAATCTTTCTGATGAATGATATGCTTCTTATCCACAGCCTGTTCGTGATCACTTCAAAACCAACGAGCGCGCCAGAAATCTACTGGAACAGGTCAAGGTAATAGAAATCTTTCTCCCCCTGTGTTTATGTTTGATTAACCACATTTACCTTTTATGTAACATGATTCCTCTGACTCTTTTGGTTTATCGTGTTTTTTTTAGGCTTTTAGAGTCACCAGGTAAAGCTGGAAACGCAAAGAAGCAAACTTATGTTCATCGTTGCAACGAAAAGAGCCGAGCCTGACATAAACTGAAATTATAATGACAAATGAAAAAGGACTAGAGCTTTTTAGACTATTGTAACTTTCTTCATCATATAAATCCAGTAACATCTTAAGATTCACTTTTTTTTTCTTCACCAAAAGCCTTGTAAACCATTTAAAAAGAAAGATAAAGAAAATTCTAGCATTTCCTAATGTATTCCCACCAATGCTATGGACCCTATAGTAGAACCGCTTGCCTTGATCTCGATATTCTGCTTCCCAAATGTTTCACTCTATCGTTTCCAAGAGCTCCCATTTCTCTCTCTCTCTGCCTCAGGGCTCTCTCTATAGGCAGCAATGCGGAACCACCGAACGATTCATCTCCTCACTGGTTTAGTCTTTTGAAGAATCCTAATCGGTTATAAGATTTTGGAGAAGGCAAGAAACAATCTGTTGGTGCACATACCATGTTGTCAATCTTCTATATTATCAAAATAGAGTCTAGTTGTTGGTTCATAGTCACATTTGGTGCGATGCTCCTATCTTTGGAAGGTGCAACGTGATCATTGGATGATAGATAGGACTTGTAGTGTGATTGAGAATGTGGTTTATTTGTATGGTTCCTTTGGGTTCAACTAGTATGATGATATGGAGAGTAGAAAGTGGAGATTCTTTAAGGGTTTGGAGGAACTACGACGCAAATTCCATAGTAGTAGCCGTTTAAAGAGTTAGAGCTATATTTGTACGGTGGGAAACTTGTAATCTTTTGGGACGAGGGTGGGCTCCCCTAACCTCTGTAGGCCCTTCGGCTTTTTGAACCGAACTGGAACCTTACAACAGTGCCAGATAAGTTAGACTTACAGCCCAAGAGTTTTCGTTTACTCTATAGCCAATTCAGAAAAGGCACTAGAAACACTTATCAAGGTAGGAAAAACTTATATTTGTATAAGGAGATTCTACAGGTGAAATTATGAAATAGTTAGGTGTATAACTACACCGTAAAACAAATTTCATTGGTTTTCAATTTGAGAACACAAAAGGCAAATTATATATTGGTTTAATAAACAACCCGTGTGTTTTTACTTTTTACACCAACTTTTAGATACTAGTAAACGGCAGCTACCTAAGTCAAATATTTGAACCACCAAACAAATAAAAGTAACCTACATGTTATTTGCATCGTGCAAAATAAAGAGAATTATAAACAAATGACCATAGATAAGACTCCTATTAGAATATTTATATTGGGGTTTTTTCCCCTAGTTGTGTGTTTTTTACTTTTTACACCAATTTTTAAATACTAGTAAACCGCAGCTACCTAAATCAAATATTTGGACCACCTAACAAATAAAAGTAACATACAATAAATGACCATAGATAAGATTAGGAGATTCTTGTGAAAAACCCCAATTTCTTATAAAATAATAAAATATTAAATACTAATATTATATTAAAAGAATTAAGAAAGACTCTTGCAGTTGCGGACAGATTGATATCGGACAGTATCTTAATAGCTCAGGAGATGTTTCATGGTTTACGGACTAACCCATCATGTAAGGGTAAATTTATGGCAATTAAAACGGATATGAGCAAGGCTTATGATAGAGTTGAATGGGCTTTTATAGAGAATTTGCTGAGAAAGATAGGTTTCCATGACCAATGTGTCAATCGAATAATGCGATGCATAACTACGGTTCAATATAGGGTTCTCATTTATGGACAGCCAAGGGGTTTTATAGCTCCACAAAGAGGGTTGAGACAAGGTGACCCTCTATCGCCATATTTATTCATCCTATGTACGGAAGCTTTGATTGCGAATATAAAGAAAGCGGAACGTGAAAAACAACTGACGGGACTTAAGGTGGCAAGAGCATGCCCCCCGATATCACATCTTCTGTTTGCAGACGATAGTTTATTTTTCTGCAGGGCTAACAAGGAGGAATGCCAAACAATTCTACATATACTTCACGCTTATGAGGGTGTGTCGGGCCAACAAATTAACTTTGCGAAATCTTCACTTCAGTTTGGACATACAGTTGCGAATGAAGTCCGGGATAAGATGAAAGCACTACTAGGCATCACAACGATGCGGGGCATGGGATCATATCTGGGTATTCCAGAGAGCCTCAGTGGACCCAAGACACAAGTCTTTAGTTTCTTACAAGACAGACTCCATGGAAGAGTTAATGGATGGACGACAAAACTACTCTCACGAAGAGGAAAGGAGGTTATGATAAAGGCAGTGGCAACGGCATTACCGAATCATGTAATGTCCTGTTATCGGTTACCAAAGAAAATTACTACAAATTAACAAGTATAGTTTCAAATTTCTGGTGGAGTACGGGTGGAACGAGTTCATGTATGCATTGGATGTCCTGGGACAAATTATGTCGAGAAAAAGGAGATGGTGGGATTGGATTTAGAGATTTTTGAAATGCAAATACGGCCTTTTTAGCAAAACAGTTGTGGAGACTGATTGATAAACCGGATATCCTTTTTCAAAAGTATTTAAAGGAAGATATTTCAGGAATGCGGGTCCTATGGACCCAATAAAATCATACTCAGCATCGTATGGATGGCGGAGTATTACTTCAGCTAGGCCTCTGGTTAAAAAAGGAATTATCAAAAGGGTGGGAATAGGGCAGTCTATTTCAATATGGAATGAACTATGGATACCATCTTATCGCCCGAGACCAACAACTCAAAAAATGGAATCTTCTAATGCATGGGAGACTGTTGACCAGTTGATTGACAACCAGACCAAAATGTGGAATATTCCACTACTAGAATCAATTATAGTACCGGAGGATGTGGCTTTGATTTTGAGTATCCAGTTTAGTCGAACTAATAGACCTGACTCGCATGGATGGTTTGCTACGAAGTCTGGAAAATACACGGTGAAATCGGGGTATAATTTGGAGAGAGACCCAACACACAATGTTGATGGTGTATTGATTATGGAGCCAAGCATCAAAAAACTACAAGCGTTTTCGTGGAAGGTAAAATGCCCACCAAAGATAAGGCACTTTATTTGGCAAGCATTATCAGGTTGTTTATCAGTGGCAAAAAACTTGAATGGAAGAGGGATTAGATGTGACACACGATGTGCTCGGTGTGGTGCAGAGGAAGAGTCAATAAATCACGTCTTATTTGAATGTCCACCATCGGTCCAAACTTGGGCATTATCCAACATACCGACAAACCCAGAGTATTTTCCAATGGGAGCAATCTATACGAATATGGATTATCTGTTTTGGAGATACCTGCAGTTAAGGAGATGGATATCTACCCGTGGCTACTATGGTACATTTGGAAAAGCAGGAATGATATGGTCTATTCTCATATTGACCGTGATCCTCAGGAAACCTTAAGACTGGCAGAAACAGAATGTGTTACATGGGAAGATGCCCAGTTAAAGGAGGTAAAATAAACATTACCAGGTTCATTAGATGGGGAAAATTTAGAAACGGAATTGTTACTCAAAGGGCAATGGTGCTTTGTGGATGGTTCTTGGAAAGAGGGAGGCCGGTTTACAGGACAAGGATGGTATAGTGGTTATGAGAGAGATGCAAATGTTTTGATGGGGGCAATGAATATCAGAGCCAGTTTATCCCCGCTACATGCAGAATTTGAAGCCTTGGTATGGGCAATGGAATGCATGAAGTTTCATAGACATAAACACATCACATTTGCAACGGACTGTTCGGAATTGGTGAAGATAGTGTCGGAACCAGAAGAATGGCCAGCCTTCTCGATTCACTTATACGAGTTCCAAGCAAGAAGGGAGTACTTCGCAACCTTTTAACTTATCCATGTATCGCGCATAAAAAACATGATGGCAGATAGACTAGCACGGAGTGCCCGTCTAAGACCGTCAGATTCAATCCACGTTGGACCGGAGCCACCAAGCTGGATTAGTGAAAAATAGGTTTCTAGCTTTTTTATTGTTGACAAAAAAAAAAGACTCTTGTAATATAATATTAGTATTTAATATTTTATTACTTTTATTGTAGTTTGAGATTTCTCATGAAAACTCCAAATGTAGATGCTCTTAGTGAAGGAACTTGAGCCAATTCTAACAGTTTCAGAATTCCACAAGTTCTAAGCCTAGGATCTGGGTTTGAGTAATTGAATCCTTACCGATGGATCTCGTGTCTACCTGGAGATTTGCAGCGGAATTGGGTCAGATAAACGAGATCTCCAGCGCCTCAGATGATGCTCCTCTACTGCAGTCCACACGCACACAAGCTGGAATCCGCCGGGATGCTAGTGCCGGGAATCGGATCTTCTGGGATTCTCTGTGTTTCTAGAGGTGGCTGCGTTTTTCTGTCAAGAAAAATCTCTGCGACGGCTACATCTAGGTCGTATACATAAGCCTATATATATTTAGACCTCGACATAAACCAAAACATCAGTTTTGGTATCGGCCTTGTGTCGATCGACACACCCAATGGTGTCGATCGACACACCTCTTGTATCGATCGACGCACCCAATGGTGTCTATCGACACACCTCTTAAAACTCGATATCAATGTGTATCCAATACACATTGATCGGACCAAATGCCAATGATCAATACCATACAAAGTGTATCCAGCTTGCTTAGGTGTGTGACCAAGTAGGTCTAAGGACTATACTCTATAGTCGTAATGAGAACCTCTCATGACACTGATATAAATATCCTGTAGAGTTCTCATTAGTGGGTCATGTCCGATCATATGTTCACCAACATATATCTATGTGATTGACTGTGATAATCATATCATTGACTCTATGAAACTTAGTCCAACAGTCACCTCACACGCTAGTCTCTCGCGGTTGTTAGTGTCCCATTTTAACAACCTCGACTAGGGACAAATATAATTTTATGTCATCTTTCATTTATAGGGTTTCATGATCAAGTTCTCAACTTGACGACCTATAAAATGATCATAAAATACTTTGGGACCATTATTTAATTATCCAATAATCAAATAATGTTGATGTCAGTTTTTCATAAACATGACCATAGCATGTCTATGTGAACATCATAACTAACATAACTCCCACTAGAACCAAGACCACGTCTTCAGATATCTAATACCTACAACAACAATTTAAAACTCGTGCTTAGGTTGTGCTTAGGTTGTGAGAGAGGCTGCGGTGTTCTTGCTTGGAACCATTCCAAAAAACCACACCGCCACTCATTAATAAGCACTATTCTACGGTCCCCTGCTTGGAGCCCTTCCAACAGATAGCACCGCTACACAGACAAAGAGACATTACCAGGTGGGAACCGGGAATCATCTTTGTCCGTCTAACTACTCATAACAGATTTGTCACTTTCTCAGTTGAACAAGAACCTATCCTTAGTGTTTCTCAAACACTTGGGGATATTCCTTACAACTGTCCAATGACTTTTATCAGAACATATTGGTATCTTCTCGTCATGCTTTATGCGTAAGATGCATCTAGACGAGCGCAAAATATGGCATTCATGATGGATTCTATTGCAGAAGCATAAGGAATCACACTCATACATACTAGCTCAGCCAGTGTCCAAGACACTTCATCTTGCTAAGATTGTTGCCATAAGACCTTTGGTGTGAAGCCATTCTTGGAATCATGCATATTGGAACTGTCCAATACCTTATCAACATAAGGATTCTGACACGATCCATTTAGCCTACCCAATCTATTTCAATAGATCCTTATTCCAAGAACTCACGCGGCTTCTCCCATGTCTATCGTTGAAAATGACTTCCGACCCAAGTCACAAAAGACTTAAGCGACGGAACGTCGTTTAAGAGAATAAGTATGTTTTTTTTTTTTTTTTTTTTTGTTATATACATACAATGTGAGAAATGCAACTACGCTCCCACTAGTCTACTTGTATACGCACGGTTCCTTTTCGTTCCTGATCAAGTCAAAACTTTTGACCGTTTTAACAGAACATAGATTCCAACTCCAAGATGTTTGCTTCAATCCAGAAATGGATCGGTGAAGCTAACATGCATACCTAGCAAATTTTTGGAGTTGGGGCTCACCATCGCTTCTTGAATTTCGCATGCTCATCACTTTTCAATGATCAACAGATCACGGCAATCGGTCATGAGAAATCACTCTCAGGTTAGTGACGGATCCATTCGGATCTGCGAACTTCAGGCTCCACAGGTGTAGGTCCTACAACACTTTGTAGATCCAACCGCTGCTCTCCCATGGAAGGTTGAGCAGCCTCCTGTGTTCCTCGAATTTTCTTCGAGCTGTACTTCCACTCCCACTGTTTTTCTTGGAAAGAAACTTTCTATCTAGAAAAAACAGAGTTCCGAACAACGAAACTTTGTTCTCGGATTGGTTGCAAAAGTAATAAGCCTCGGTTTCCCTAGGACAACCAGCGAAGCAGCACTTATCAGATTTGGATTCAAGGTTGTCTGTTGACAATTGCTTTACATAAACTTTGCAATCCCAATTAATCAGGAAGACATACTTGGAAAACTACCAGTCCACATCCAATGTGGTGTCTTTCAACTGATTTTGATAGAAACCTATTTGGTGTATATACATACATTTCTATAGCGTATTCCTAAAAGAATAATGGAAGATTCATGTGACTCATCATTAATCGGAGCATTGTAGGAATTCGTTTAGTTGATCCTGATGTAATTCACAGATTCATCTCAACCTAAACATACAGATCTAGGTTCTCTTGATTAGAAACATTAGATGATCTCACCTTTTACCTGTTTGTTGCAGCGGAAGGAATAGAACAGGTCAGAGATCAGATAGATGCACCGAGGGATGAATCCTCCAAAGGTTCACACACGCGATCACAGGAATGGCTGCTAGACCATGAGGAAGAGAGGCGCAGAGGGAGAGAGAGGCCGCGGCTTGGTATTAGGGTTAGGGAGAAAAGACTTGGCTTTTAGTCATTAAAAGCCTTCTCTTTTCCTTTTGGGCTTTTGGGCCCAATCTGATTAAATCCCATTTAATCAGACCCATTAATCTTTCTCTCTCAGTACGACAAATGCCTAGCACTTTTGTCGTACTTCTGCTAAGCCGTTCCAACACATTTTCCTGTTAGCTTAGGCGTGTGACCCATATGGGATCATATAATAAAGGCAATAAGTCCAAGACTTATAGATCATGAGCGGACTCTAGCAAGCCATCATGATCCCCAGTATTATATGACTTATGTCTGATCTCGACATACTCTTACTTTCTAGAGACAGTACCGAGATTACTGGACACAATTCCAACAATCTCCCACTTGTACTGGAATCTCAGTATTCAAATATCCTTTTGTCTCAATATCTCGATTAGTCATAAGGCAAGATTGGTGTCATCCTTATAAAGCCTAATCTTGTTCATCGGACTTTGATTTGATACTGACAATCCAAACGACTCGGGAAAGTCCGTTTGAGCATGGCCATGCGTTTTCCAGTATTCAAATCTCCGATTGGCCTAGAGATATTCGCTCCATTTATATTGGAGGGACAAATCCCATCTTGTTCCATCACTGTAAACCACTCATTTCATGATGTACCCAAACAAGGTCCTTATAGCTATCACAGAATGATAGCGTTAGACAATGATCAAAGTACATCAGTCCATGTGCAGTCACATGCATGTGAACTCAGGTCTAAGGACTATACTCTATAGTCGTAGTAAGAATCTCTTATGACACAGATATAAATATCCTGAAGAGTTCTTATAAGCGGGTCTTGTCCGGTCGTATGTTCCCAACATACACCTATGTACTGACTTTGATGCCGCGCATCTATGACACACTGAGACTTTGTCATAAGTCACGTACCAATCCAGTCTCACACGGTTGTTGATGTTCCAATTTCAACAACCTTCGACCGGGGACGGGATGATATAAAACATCTATCAAATATAGGGTCTCATGATCAAGCTAAATGACTTTGATGACTCAAGATCAAGTCACTTACTTCGATGACCTATAAAATGCTTCATATCATTTTGGAACGATTATTTCATCACAGTTAAAATAATCTAGAAATAATAATTTCATTAAAACATAAAATAATGTTTTACAAGAACATATCAAATAACTAAAATAAAGCTCACAAAACTCCCACTCAAATTTAGATTACATTTCAATGTTTCTAATGCCTACAGCTTCAGTCAGGAACTCGAGCTTAGGCCTTGGGAGTGGCTTTGTCAACGGATCAGCGACATTATCATCTGTCGGAACTCGGCTGATCTTGACTTCCTTTCTATTAATGATGTCACGTATCAAGTGATATCTTCTTTGAACATGCTTGGATTTCTGGTGTGATCTTGGTTCCTTTGCCTGAGCTATAGCACCATTGTTGTCACAAAACAGCGCCAGAGGCTCAGCCGCATCTGGTATCACACCTAGTTCCATAATGAACTTTCGTATCCAAACAGCTTCCTTCGCCGCTTCTGATGCGGCGATATATTCAGCTTCTGTAGTGGAATCAGCAACGGTGTCCTGCTTGGAGCTTCTCCAACTTACTGCACCGCCATTCAGACAAAAGACATAACCGGACTGTGACCGGAAATCATCTGTGTCTGTCTGGAAACTTGCGTCCGTGAATCCACTGACTTTAAGCACATCACTTCCACCGTACACCAAGAACTTATCCTTAGTATGTCTTAGATACTTCAAGATATTCTTTACGGCAATCCAATGGTTTTCACCTGGATTTGACTGGTATCTACTCGTCATGCTCAATGCATAAGCAACATCAGGACGAGTACAGATCATGGCATACATGACAGATCCTATTGCAGATGCATAAGGAATATTCTTCATGCGCTCAAGCTCAGCAGCCGTCGTGGGGCTCTGCTTCTTGCTTAGCGTTGTGCCATGTACCATTGGCGTGAAGCCCTTCTTGGAATCTTTCATGCTGAATCTTTGTAGGACTTTGTCAATGTATGAGTCTTGACACAAGCCTATCAGCCTCTTAGGTCTATCCCGATAGATCCTAATTCCAAGAACGTATGCGGCTTCACCCATGTCTTTCATGGAAAAACAACTTCCAAGCCAGTCTTTTACGGACTTTAGCATTGGAACGTCGTTTCCGAGAAGTAGTATGTCATCGACATACAGAATAAGAAATACAATCTTGCTCCCACTAGATTTCTTATACACGCATTGTTCTTCTTCGTTTCTGATGAAGTTAAATTGCTTGATCGCTTCATCAAAACGAAGATTCCAGCTCCTCGATGCTTGCTTCAGTCCATAAATGGATTTATGAAGCTTGCATACTTTCCCAGCATTCTTCGGATCTATGTAACCGTCAGGTTGTGTCATATACACATCCTCTTCCAGAATGCCATTCAGGAAGGCGGTTTTCACGTCCATCTGCCAAATTTCATAATCATGAAAAGCTGCAGTTGCTAGTAGAATCCGAATAGATTTCATCATAGCCACCGGTGAATAGGTTTCATCGTAGTCCACACCGTGAACTTGTCTGAAACCTTTTGCCACCAACCTGGCTTTATAAATCTGGACATTTCCATCCACGTCAATCTTCTTCTTGAAGATCCATTTGCACTCGATGGCTTTTACACCAGCGGGTAAGTCAACCAACGAAAATACTTGGTTGACCGACATGGAGTCCATTTCGGAATCAGTGGCCTTGCGCCACTTAGAGGAATCTGGGCCCATCATGGCTTGATTGAAGTTCGATGGTTCATCACCATCAATGATCAGAAGATCATGACAGTTAGTCACGAGGAATCCTTGATATCTCTCGGGTTCGTGACGGATCCTCCCGGATCTTCGAACTTCAGGTACTACAGGTTCAGGCTCTACAATTTCTTGTAGGTCCTCCTGCTGCTCTTCCTCATTAGGTTGAGCAGTATCCTGTTCATCTTGAATTTCTTCAAGCAGTACCTTACTCCCACTGTCTTTCTTAGAGAGAAACTCCCTCTCAAGAAAGTTACAATCCCGGGCAACAAAAATCTTGTTCTCGGAACGTAGATAGAAGTAATAAGCCTTGGTTTCCCGTGGATAACCAATGAAGTAGCATTTGTCAGATTTTGGTGTAAGTTTGTCTGAGATTAATCTCTTGACATAGGCTTCACAACCCCAAATTCTGAGATAAGACAGCACTGGAGCTTCTCCAGTCCATAATTCATATGGTGTCTTTGCTACTGCTTTTGATGGCGCTCTGTTTTGAGTGAACACTGCTGTTAGCAGAGCATATCCCCAAAGGGATATTGGAAGGTCTGTGTGACTCATCATAGATCGAACCATATCCAATAAGGTCCGATTTCTCCTCTCAGACACACCATTCCATTGAGGTGTTCCAGGAGGAGTGAGTTGGGATACGATCCCACACTCTCTCAGATGATCACTGAATTCTTGGCTTAAGTATTCTCCTCCTCGGTCGGACCGAAGAGCCTTAATGCTTTTGCCAAGTTGGTTCTGTACTTCATTTTGGAATTCTCTGAACTTCTCAAAAGATTCAGACTTATGTTTCATTAAATAAACATATCCATACCTACTGAAATCATCAGTGAAGGTAATGAAGTACTGATAGTTTCCTCTTGCATTTGTGGACATTGGGCCACACACATCAGTGTGTATCAGGCCCAATAAGTCACTGGCCCTCTCGTTAGGTTTATTAAAGGGGGCCCGTGTCATTTTGCCCATCATGCAGGATTCGCATTTCTCACATGACTCAAAGTCAAATGAGCCAAGAAGTCCATTCGAATGGAGCCTCTTGATGCGTTTCTCGCTGATGTGCCCTAAACGACAATGCCATAGAAACGTTCGGTTTTCCTCATTAGGTTTAAACCGTTTTGTATTAATGTTATAAATTGGCGCAGATTGATCAAGTATGTAAAGCCCATTCGTAAGAGGGGCAGAACCATAGAACAAATTGTTGCGATTGAAAGAACATAATTTATTCTTAACTGAAAAATCATAACCTTCCAAATCCAACAAAGAAATTGAAATAATATTTCTGCTTATAGCAGGTACAAAATAACAATTATTCAGTTCTAAAATCAATCCCGAAGGTAAAGACAACAAGTATGTGCCTACAGCTAGTGCTGAAACTTTCGCTCCATTCCCAACTCGTAGCTCCACTTGTCCTTGCTTCAGCCTTCTACTGTTGCTGAGTGCCTGCATATTAGTACAAATATGAGCCCCACAACCAGTATCCATGACCCATGAGGTATTATCAGAAGTAGTTGTATTAACTTCTATAACAAAAATACCTGATGAAGAAGTCTCGAAATTCTTCTTCTTTAATTCCTTTAGACCTTCCTGGAATTTCTTACAATCTCTTCTCCAATGCCCCAGTTCTTTGCAGAACCTGCACATGTCAGTAGGCCCAGCCTTGGACTTGGGCTTGGGCTTTGGCGTGTCCTTGTCCGCGACTTGGACACCCTTGGCCTTTCCCTTATCCTTAGCAGAAGACTTCTTAAACCCCTTGCCCTTTTGTACCATAAGCACATTGGGGTCCTTGGCGGTTTTCTTCAAGTTGGGCTCTGCAGTCTTGAGCATTCCGTGAAGCTCAGGCAGTGTCTTACTCAAGCCATGCATGTTAAAGTTCAGAATGAACTGATCATAGCTTGCAGGTAAAGACTGCAGAATGATGTCGCAGGCAAGTTCCTGGCTGATTGGGCAGTCGAGTTTCTGAAGATGATCGAGATAACCCATCATCTTCAAGACATGAGGACTCACTGCCGCATTCGCAGCCAACTTACAGTCCAAGAGGTTCTTAACTGTCTGGAACCTCTCAGTCCTAGCCTGCTCCTGAAAAAGCGATTTCAGGCTTGCCTTGATCTCGATGGGAGACAATACATTTTCGAACTGTTTTTGCAGCTCAGGAGTCATTGTCACCAACATCAGGCAATAAACATCATTTTCATCTGACGAATGCTTTTCCCAAGCATTGTGCAGAGTCCTGGCAGCATTGGCAAGAGGCCTCTCGGGGAGGGGATCTCGAAGGACATAATCCTTCTTCTCCTGCTTGAGGACCAGCCTCAAGTTCCTTGACCATGTCAGGAAGTTCGTTCCAGTCAGCTTCTCCTTCTCGAGAACAGACCGGATCGAGAATGTGTTTTGTGTGCTTGTAGTAGTCATATCTGAAATATATAAATAAAAGGTTATTAGTTATATGTTCAAAATGATTAATCTCGTATTAAAGTATAATATGATTAATCATGCATTATATTCAATAACATAAGTTACCCTCAATAGAATATAATGATTCCAAGATCCACATATAACTAAGATTAAAGTGGGCCACTGGCCATCACCCAACCTTAGCTTATATCGGTAAGCCCTATATCGGCTAATTATATCCGTGATATAACTCTTGGTTGTGAATCTGGGCCCGAGGCCCAATCCACTCTGATGTCTCAAGGCCCGGGACTCCCGATGGCCCAGTCAAGAAAACCAGACTATACAGTCATGTAATCATTAATGTCTGGGACTCCCAATGACATTTATGAATCACAAACCGTCTTACTCACGCAAAAGCAGACATCCTCACACTGTAAGGCCATGAATGCAATTGAATGGGCTTTGACAGCTGACATAGCCTGGACAAGACATCCAACGCTTGATATTATTTGAGGTTCGTAGGTTTATTAAAATCATTCCCAAAATAGAAGATTACTATTTCGGGAAACTTTCTATTTATGGAAACCTACTATTTTTGGAAACTTTCTAAAATTGGAAACTTTCTAAAACCGGAAACTTTCTAACTTTAGAAATTTCTTTAAAATCCAAAACCCGCAAATTCAGAAACTTCTATATTAAGAAACTTTCTAATTTCAAAATTTCGGAAACTTTAATTTAAAATCGACTTTATAATATTATAAAATAAATTTTAAATTTATCTGAAGAAAGACTCAAATAATTGGCCCAATTGTTTTAACTTCTTGGCCCGAGGCCCAAGAATTTGTCCATGTCCAAGGCATGACCCAATTGTCCAATTAATTGACATAACCGATCTGGTTCATTAAAACTGGTCTAACCAAGTTTTAATTACTACGATGACCACAATTGTCAACCGGTTATTTACTAAACCGGAATTTCTCAATTTATTTGGTCCAACCAAATCAAATTAGAAATTCCTGGTTTAGGCACTAAATCCAATATTTCTTTCGACATTGGATTTCTTATCCCGGTTTAACCAGATTTAATAAAATTATTAAATCTGTTTATTAAACCAGAACGATGATTTTAATTAAGTTTTGAACCGAGCCTTGAACCGAACCGATTTGGTCACGAACCAAACCGAGTTGGTCGTGACCTAGCTTCCTTCCCAAGAAACCATCGTCCAGCCGCTCAGCCGCGAGCCAACCGATCCGAGATCGAGGCGATTCAGCTACGGTCGGGACGACGGGACGGTTCAGCCGGGACGACGCATCCACGATCGCCGAGTGATCGGGACGCAACGCTCGCCAGCAGGACGCGATCGAGATGACGCGATCGGACGCGACGTGACGATCGATCACGATCGATCGAACGATCCGATCGGATCCAATCCGACCGTCCCGACCGTCCGACCTGCGATCGACCCCGTCCGTCCGACCCATCCTTCTCGTGGCCGATCACCAAAACCCGAGTCATATAGCTCGGTTTTTGTGATCCAATTAATGTGTTTAGAGTTCAATTCTGATTCTTAAGTGTTTTTCTTATCAGTAGTTGATTCAGAACACTTCTAAACAGATTAAACAACCTAAACATGAATCTAAAACAAGAAATCCTAAGAACCAATGGCTCTGATACCACTGTAGGAATTCGTTTAGTTGATCCTGATGTAATTCACAGATTCATCTCAACCTAAACATACAGATCTAGGTTCTCTTGATTAGAAACATTAGATGATCTCACCTTTTACCTGTTTGTTGCAGCGGAAGGAATAGAACAGGTCAGAGATCAGATAGATGCACCGAGGGATGAATCCTCCAAAGGTTCACACACGCGATCACAGGAATGGCTGCTAGACCATGAGGAAGAGAGGCGCAGAGGGAGAGAGAGGCCGCGGCTTGGTATTAGGGTTAGGGAGAAAAGACTTGGCTTTTAGTCATTAAAAGCCTTCTCTTTTCCTTTTGGGCTTTTGGGCCCAATCTGATTAAATCCCATTTAATCAGACCCATTAATCTTTCTCTCTCAGTACGACAAATGCCTAGCACTTTTGTCGTACTTCTGCTAAGCCGTTCCAACACATTTTCCTGTTAGCTTAGGCGTGTGACCCATATGGGATCATATAATAAAGGCAATAAGTCCAAGACTTATAGATCATGAGCGGACTCTAGCAAGCCATCATGATCCCCAGTATTATATGACTTATGTCTGATCTCGACATACTCTTACTTTCTAGAGACAGTACCGAGATTACTGGACACAATTCCAACAAGCATATCCAATAGGGTCCGATTCATTCACAGAAACACCATTCAGGTTTTCAAGAGAAATGAGATGTGAGACGACTTCACACTCACTTAGATGATCACTCAATTCTTGACTCAAGTATTCTCCTCCGCGATCTAATCGAGGATCTTTAATACTTCTGTCATATCGGTTTTATATTTCATTCTGGAACTCCTTTGACCATTTCAAAGGATTCCGACTCGTGTCTCATCAAATGAACACAGCCATACTTACTGAAGTCATCAATAAAAGTAATGAAGTACTGAAGTTTTCCTCTGGCACTAATGCTCACCGGGCCACATACATCAGTATGAGCAAGGCCCGATAAGCCTCAGGCCCCTTTCTTTAGCTCTGCTAAAGAAGCCTTAGTCATTTGGCCCAGTAAACAGAATTCATATCTCATATGATTTATAATCAAATGAGCCTAAAAGCCCATAACTATGGAACTTCTGAATCCGCTTCACTCTACTTGGTTTAAACGACTATGCTAAGGAACAACAGCTAATAGCAGTAAGGAGATAACAAACAATCCATCAACGCTATAACCATACTATAACAGCCAGCACTCGGTACACAACATACAGTAGCAGCAGGAACTAATATAGGTTAGTCGTCAGACTTAAACCGTTTGGTATTTATGTTATATACAGGCGTGCGTTGGTTTAAGATATAAAACCCATTTTTCAAAAAGGGGTGCTACCATAGAATATTTCATCAAGATCAAAAGAGCAAGACTTGTCTTTTATCAAAATGAAAAACATCCAAATTCTTACAAGAAAATGAATGACATCTCTGCTTAAAGCAGGTACATAGCAGCAATTACTTAATTCAAAAACCAAGCTTGAAAGGCTCCTACAAGTGGAGAATTTCTACGGCTAATGCAACAACCATTGCTCCATTCCAGACGCACAGTTCCACTTGTCCTTTCTTCAAGTTCTACTGTTGTTTAGACCCTGCATATTTCAAAAATATCAGTACCACAACCAGTATCCAATACCGACGTAAAACTTGAAGTAATAACACAATACCTGAAGAAGAAGTTCCGTACATCTCCTTCATCTCTTGTGAATCTTCCAAGAATTTAATGCAATTTCTCTTCCAATGCCCAAGCTCTTCACAGTAGCAGCACTTACCAACATCAGATGGGCCAGACTTGGGCTTATAGGATGACACAGGCTTATCCTGATTCCAAATCTGGACGGCCTTGCCTCCACCCTTGTCTATACAAGATTTCTCAAACTTTTTACCCATTATGATGTTTTGCTCAGCTGTCTTGAGCATGCCATGCAGCTCAGTCAACATCTTCGTCAAGCCATTCTTGATGTAACTCATGATGAACTTATCGTAACTTGACGGCAGTGACTGCAGAATGATCTCAGTAGCCAACTCTAGGCTAACAGGACAATCCAGTTTTCCCAAGTTATCAATGTAACCCATCATTTTAATGACATGAGGACTCACTGGAGCATCCTTTGGTAGCTTGCACCCAATGAGAGACTTAACCATCTGGTATCTCTCAACTCGTGCCTGATCCTGAAACATCAGTTTTAGGCTGGTGATCATCTCTATTGGCGACTCCATGTTCTCGTGCTGACTCTTTAAGTCCGAGTTCATGGTAGCCAACATCAGACCACACACATCTACCACATCAATATAATACTTATTCCAAGCATCATATACTGCATGCGAGGCATTGGTCCCAAGCCTTTCGGGGAGAGATTTCTCAAGGACATAGTCCTTACTCTCTTGCTTGAGAATAAATCTCAAATTACGATACCAATCCAGGAAATTTGATCCATTTAACTTGTCCTTCTCAAGGACGGATCGTAACGAGAAAGTAGTTTTAGACATAGGCTGAAATCTAAGAAAAGGAAAAATTTAGTTATGAAGTTCAGGAAATGAGAAATCTTATCTAATAAGAAAACTCGCATTATATTCAAACAATGTTTCCTCTATGAATATAATGTTCCAAGACCCATACATCACTAAATCTGAGTGGACGACTCGTCATCACCCAGAGTTTAGTCATCTAGGTAAGCAAATCATTGCTAATTGTACCCAGTACAACTCTTGGTCGCAGATAAGACAATCCATGTCTCATCCACTCTGACGTCTCCGGGCCCATAATTTCTGATGACCCAGTCAAGTAAACCAATCTCTTCAGTCTTGTGATCACTGACAGTCGCACTGCAAGTCTATCAATCATCACCTGCCTTACTCATGTAATTGTGGATACCAAGGACTCCAAGACTATCCAACAACGAAACGAGTCTTGACAGTAGACAAGATTGGGCAAGACATCAATGTCACTTGATATTTAGTTGAGGAAACGGAACTCTAAAAGGTTAGTAAATCAATCTCTTAGGTCACGTAATTGTTGATGTCAAGCACTGCAAGACCATCAACACTACTACCTGCCTTACTCATTTAATTGTGGACACCAAGCTCTTGGCTAGACTATCACAACAACGAAATGAGTCTTGACAGTTGACCATATTGAAACTAAGCTGTGATCTAATACACATCCATTGTGTATTCAATAGGTTTAGAACACGTTTAACTTTTAATTTTAATTGAGTTTTAATTGTTCTAAAAAAAGTGGGTTAGGTCATTTGGTTCGGTTTGTCAATCATTTGGTTCAATAACCAAACGATTACGGTTCGCATCCAACCATAACAAAACCCGATTATCGGTCAATCCAATTGAACCGGTAATTGACCAAATGAATCGGTTTTAGACTAATTGAGATACCGGTCAAATCTAATTCAACCGGTCCATCCAATTGAACCGATTCAATCAGTTTTAACTAATCGCGATAACCGGTCCAATCCAATTGAACCGACTTATCCAATCAAACGGATCTTATCCAATCAAATCGGTTTATCTACCTTAACCAAGCATGATAACCAGTTCAATCCAATTGAACCGATCAACCAATCGCAAGGCTTGTGTTGACCCACACTTATCCTGTGTCGATCGACACAGGAGGGTATCAGGAAATTTAACCATGCGAGATAACCGGTTCAATCCAATTGAACCGATCTATCCTTTCGCACAGCCTGTGTCGATCGATGCACTCAGTGTGTCGATCGACACAGTGCGATCTCTAAGATCGATACCCAAATTTTAATAAGTGTATTTGCGGTGCATCGACCGACACAAACTTAGTGTCGATCGACACTGTGCGAAAACCCTAAAGTTTTATGATCGTTTTCGCGGTGTGTCGACCGACACAAACTTGTGTCGATCGACACTGTGCGAAAACACAGGTTCTTCCTATATAAACATAACCGATCTAAGCCTAGGATCTGGGTTTAACTAGCAAGCAATAACCTCTTCAAATAAATCATTATTCAAAATACATGCATCAGATTCAATGATTAAAACCCTAAGGCTCTGATACCACTGAAGGAACTTGAGCCAATTCTAACAGTTTCAGAATTCCACAAGTTCTAAGCCTAGGATCTGGGTTTGAGTAATTGAATCCTTACTGATGGATCTCGTGTCTACCTGGAGATTTGCAGCGGAATTGGGTCAGATAAACGAGATCTCCAGTGCCTCAGATGCTGTGCCTCTACTGCAGTCCACACGCACACAAGCTGGAATCCGCCGGGATGCTAGTGCCGGGAATCGGATCTTCTGGGATTCTCTGTGTTTCTAGAGGTGGCTGCGTTTTTCTGTCAAGAAAAATCTCTGCGACGGCTACATCTAGGTCGTATACATAAGCCTATATATATATACCTCGACATAAACCAAAAGATCAGTTTCGGTATCGGCCTTGTGTCGATCGACACACCTAATGGTGTCGATCGACACACCTCTTGTATCGATCGACGCACCCAATGGTGTCTATCGACACACCTCTTAAAACTCGATATCAATGTGTATCCAATACACATTGATCGGACCAAATGCCAATGATCAATACCATACAAAGTGTATCCAGCTTGCTTAGGTGTGTGACCAAGTAGGTTCACATAATACTAGCAATGAGTTACAACTCATTTGTCATAACCGGCTTCTAGCAAAACATTATGACCACTTAGTATCACATGAATTTTCTGATCTCGACAATACAACTATCATGCAGAGTAAGTACAATATAATTTCAGGACATAATCCCAACACTTAGTTTTGTGAAAAATCAAAATTTCACTCAATAACCATAAAAAGACATCACAGTCTTTATATTCATAAAGCATGATGTATGAATAAAATAATAAAAAAACATGAAATGCATTATACTATTCTATGATCAAATTAGGCTTGCTCTTTTTTCTTTTTGGGGGTGAAATGCTTATTTCTCTTTGTTCTCTCTCTCTCTCTCTCTCTCTCTCTCTCTCTCTCTCTCTCTCTCTCTCTCTCTCTCTCTCTCTCTCTCTCTCTCTCTCTCTCTCTCTCTCTCTCTCTCTCTCTCTCTCTCTCTCTCAAAAAGGGAAACATCTCAAATGACCCTATTTCTGAAAATAAAATCATGACTATCCCTTTTAATTTCTCATACCCCTTTTGTTTTAATGAAATGTTGAAAGACCAAATTGCACATTTCCTGATTTTAGAAAACGAAATTAATTAAAAAAATTAATAAAAAACAAAACCGACTCAGGCAGCTCACGAACCGCTTGGTTCGAGGAGATCCGCCGCCGCCGCCGCCATCGTCCACGTCGTTCTCCATCGACGCCTTCAGAATCTAGATCCTTGGAGCTGCGTTGGGTTTGCAAATTTAGGTCTCATTAGATTTGATTTGTATGCATTGGTGGAGAATGCGAGTTCGTGTTCTCCATTGTTTTGGGTCGATTAGGACTCTAAATTGGTTACAAATGCATTGGGTCTTCATTTCAGTGGTTGAATCGTAGTGCATATTGTAAGTAAATTAAAACCTAAAACTGATCCAATTTGAATGTTCATGTGATAAGAGAACTATGTAAAACTAGTATTACTGTTAACTGTTGTATAACTAGTAAAATTGGTATTACTGAAAATCATGAGTTATTGATTAAAATATGGTGGACAACTAGTGTTATTGAAAGAGTTTTTTTTTGTTATTGTTTATGCATGATAGAATCAACAACAACTCGTCTGAGGACATGAAAAAAAAGACGGCCAAGATAAGGACTTCGTGGTTGTTATTTGGAAGTTGGTATAGAGTTTGACTGTATCTTCACATCTTTGTTTTTGTAAGACTTTGTCTCTAATTTGTAAAACATGTATATACGATTTATTTTGGTATAGCTTGTATAACTATTTGTCGTGTATGTTTGATGTTGGGTAATACTAGTAATACTAGTATTACTAAGAGAATTGTGAAATTTGTAAAATCATATTAACAAGTATCATTTTAACAAAATCTAAATTAATTAACATATTCATAAAACTACCAGAATTATAGGTTAATTGAATTATACGTTAATCGACTTAATGGACATATAATAGAAGAAATTACTCAATATAGTTCTTATACTTTTAAGATCACTTTGTAACTAATAACCAAGTAAGTAAGAAAAAATTATAAAATCTAGATTTTAAACAAATAAATGTATAAAAAATCATAATTACATGTTAATCGATTTTATCAATTTCAAAACAATAAAAACACAGTTTTAGATTAGATAATACTAAATAAATTGAAAAACAAATAAAGTATAACTATTTGCAATTTCCGTAAAACTACTATCTTAGGTAATATTGTGTGTTAATTTTTTGCGCCAAAATGAAATATGTCATATTGTCTCTTTCTTCTTGTCTGGTTCATTTCTAATGATTTTATTTTCCGGTTCTCCGTATTTGTCTCACATATAACTGATGTGACGTTTCTGTTTCGAAATATTGTCAAATCACTAACTTTAAATGCATGGGACATACTCGTCTTCGATCCTCGATTCAATTGCCATCTCCAAACCCAAAAATATAACCCTCATGCCACTACACTTAAATCATCATCATTACACATTTTTCTTGGTGGATCGTCACCTCTTTCTAGGCGAATCGACAACTCTTTAAAGGCAAAACCCTAAAGGATTTTCCTTTAAATCCTCAATTTAAGCATAAAATCATCAAACACATAGTCTTAACAAAAATATCTCCAAAAATAGAGAGAAGTACCACAAGAATAAAGAGAAGGAAAGCACCATAGCATGGACAACATGAGGTTTATTGTCAGTCTACAACAAATCCCGATTGAAATCCTATCCATGATCGTCGGAAAACTTGGCGAAACTTCCTCTGCCGATTATGCTAACGTTATATCAATCTGCACCAAAATGAAAGAAGCCTTCAAGAATCCTAGAGTTTTGCATACTATGTGCCTCTCACCGATGGTCAAGAAGCCTCTACTTGCGCTTGCACACATGGAGTTTCTGGAAACGTGCGTAGATAACGAGAACTTCGCCTCTTACTTCATTCGAGGTATTATTGCTTATTTCATCGAGGACGACCTCGATAATGGAATGATATATTTACAGCTTGGGTGATTGTGGAGGGTGCCGATTTGATTAAGGAGCCTGCTTACCTCTACAGTGTGCTCCGCCTCCTCCATGGCTATCCCGAACAAGGCGAAAATTCATGGCCTTGATGAACTGGCGGGATGATATGAAGACCGCCGATGACGTTTGGGAGAGCTTCAGGAAGTCACTGCATGGCATCCATGTTCGGAAGCAGCGGGTGTACGTCCAATCGTTGATGAACAGGATGCCCCCTGAATCTTGCCATCTACGTGATCTGCAAACCACCTGTCCAGACTGCTTTCATTACAAACGGGCTTTGAAGTTCTTCCACATGTATTGAGGACCTTCTTGCTTGTTTTAGTTTCTCATCCTCTGTTTTTTTTTCTCATCTTAATTGGAACATCTTTGTAGTACTATGTTTTTTTTATATATATATATATATATATAAAAAAGATCGTCTCTTATATCTCTGGAATGTCTTGTCTCCACCATTTTGCATGAAAATCGAATTCGAAATCAAGTACAACTAGAGTAGTTCTACCTAGTTTCACGACGAACACATAAATAACGTTCGAGAAAAAGTTTAAAATTGGGAAGGAGAAGTTTGAAATTTCGGGCTAGTTCCGATTCGCAGGTTATATCCGATAGGGGTTGGTTTACGCCGAGTATATACCGTAATTTTGTGAGATTTGTTTGGTTTTTGGTAACTTACCTATATTTCGATTTTAAAAAAATTAAAAGAAATTATGTTTATAACGGAGTCACTTAAGATTTTATTTTCGGTGATAAGGGCGTTTGAGATGATGACCCCACTCAAAAGCACTTCTTTTTCTCACAAATCTGAGATGGATTTTGTTCATAAACATCGATAAACAGTTATTTTGACTCCAAAACTAGAGCTTTAATTTGGTTTCACAGCCAAAAGAGCAAGACTTTTCTATTCCTACTCTCACTTTCTTGATGCTGCTACTTCCATTGGTTTTAACCAAATGGTGTTTTTGTCAATCAATCACTCTCTTTTATGTGTTTGGTTGAAGAACAAGAGTGTTTGGTTGATTTAATTTACCCCAACCTGAAATTCCTGGAAAAAATGGCATTCTAGTGCATGTCAATTCTTCTTATTGTTGGGTTCCTATCAAAATCTGAATTTGGTGAAGCTTATGGTTTCATGTTTCAGCTTGAGGGGAAGATTCTAAAGGGGGGTTTTCAGAAAGGGAAGCTTAAATTTTTGGTATTGACACAAAATAGATTGACCGGTGAGCTCCCTGAAGCGGTGGGAATCTACAACGGCCTCTTGAGCATTAGAGACTGTAACGCCCCTTTCCCATTCTCCGCTGACCGTCGAGCTGACCGGTCAACAATCAAACAAGAACATGACCAATCGAACCCGAGCAAGTCGAACGGGAAAAGTTTGCCACAGGACGAAGCCAAAGGTAGTTCGGTTTGAGACAAAGGCTCGCACAAATCTATCCTCGACTCCGCTATCCTCATATCCATAGCACAAGCGGTACCACTTGCACTACTTCGATGAGTTGTGTCGGTTCGGACTAAAACCTCATATCAGGGAAACAATTTCATTTCTGAGTAATCAACATTGAGTACAACGTTTAATAGAATTTCACAAACAATCGTCAAGTAAAATATACAAAGAAATCAATACACGAAAGCATAATAACGCCGAACCGAGAAAACACTCAAAACAATCACGAATCAAATCCCGTCACAAGCAACCCGAAACCACACCGAGGACCTCCCGCGTCCGTCGCAGCTAAACCTGAAAACACAAAAGAGTATAATGAGCGATCTAAGATCACCCAGTGAATCGGCTCCCCACTAACGGCTTCTAATCTATCTAGATTCTACAATTCCCGCCCAAAACCCCAAAATAACAAGCAACAAGAATAAACGGCTGATCACGCCCTACCACGTCGTGTCAACCCACACACAATCAAGCAATATCCAGAACAAGAGAATTAAGGAAATCGAAGGCACTGCGGCACATGTCCTCGATTGGACTCGATCTATCTATCGCGCAACGAAAGAAAGATAACAAAACAAACACTGGGCCCTACGAACTTGGTGACTTCCACGGGTTTCCACTGTCACCGATATGGCAACTAACCCACATGACTCCTAGCCGTCCATACAACGACTAGGACACCGTTCTCTGTCCATCGATACGCGGCGACTCCGATTACCCCCGGAAACCCGAGCTTCCATGCAGTCCGGCCCTAGGACGCGACCCCGTATTCTCCGGACTACACCCTACAGACGTCACTGCATAGGTTCGCACCCGCCAGGCTAAGCTGACCAGGTTCTCAATTCCCGAGGATCCAGTCGGGATGGAAGTACCAGCACGTAAACAAAACCTAGGCTTGCGGAATCTAACGCACCCTAGAGTCCTAGTGCAGAAATATAAACACGCAGACTCGCTGGGACTCTAGCAGAGATCACACAATCAATATCAATAGTAAATCCCCAACCATTCCGCAAGCCTCTACGCTACCACCGCTCTGACTAGGTAAGATACCTAGTCAGCACCACTAACTTACCCGATCCCGTGACCGGAGTAAGTGTCCGCAATAACTGCTCGGCCCAACACCGAGCAGTCTAACAAGCCTGCACACAAGCTCACAACAATAACAATAATCACAACAATCAATCACGCAATCACAATCAATCACACAATCACGCACAAGCAGGCTTATTAGGGTTGCTAACATCTTTTAACCAATTTACGCCCGCTACCTTAGGTTAGCGGCTCGCTAACCCATAGACGGTTCACCAATCATCACACTTCTTATTTCTTAACCAAACCTAATCATCATTTATTAACTCCCCGGTTCGTCGGTTTAGAGTTAGTAAACTTACTAACTCCCCGACGTCTCATTATTAACTTAATTTAATTTATTACCCAATCCCGCTATTAAACCTAAACCCCAATCCCGTTACAATAGTCTATACGTTCGTTTTGGTTTAACCATATTTTAATGTCGTCCTAATTCCCGTATATAGATTCATTAATTATCGTTCTTATACCATATATATGCTTATATAGTCCTAAAAAACGGTCTATATGAATGCATCACCCAATCATTACTAACAACCTAGCGGCACACAACCAATTAACCTTTTAATTCTTTAAACCCTAACATGCTTATCCGTTCCTAACCGATTTAATATTAAACGTCCAATTATTTATTAATTACTCATTAGGTTAAGTAACGGGTATGCAATCCTAGTACTATGGTTTATCAATTTCCGGTCTATATGAGTCTAAAGGTTTGTGAGCCGACTCACAGTGAGATAGGTGCGGAAATGGCGGCTTTGACACGGTATGAATCCCGAGACCCCCGAACTGGAACCCTAATATCCCGAATGCACGAACTAGAACCCCGAAACTTCCCGAACGTCCTGACCGTTGACCGAATGATTCCAATCAAGCTTCCGGACCATCTTCTCTCTCCTTCACGCCTCCTTTTCTCTCTCTTATTCATCTTCACGTCTCTCTCTCTACTTTCTCTCTCTTCTTTCTCTCTCCTATTTCTCTCTCTTCTTTCTCTCTCCTCCGGTCTTCTCTCCTTCTCCTCATCTCACGCTTCTTTCTCCTTCCTTCTTCCTCTCTCTCCTCTTCTTCACGCCTCCTCTTCTTCACGCCCTTCTTCTCTCTTTCTCTTCCTCTCTCTTCTTCTTCTTCTTCTTCTTCTCTCCCTCCTCTTCACGCTTCTTCTTCTTCCTCTTCTCCTCTCTCCTCTTCTCCTCCTTCACGCTTCCTCTTCTCTCTCTTTCTCTCTCCTTCACGCTTCCTCTTCTATCTCTCTCTCTTCTTTCTTCTTCTCCCCTTCTCTCCTCCTCCATGCTTCTCCTCTCACATTTCTTCTCTTCTCTCCTCCTCTCTCTACCTTCTTCTTCTTCTTCTTCTTCTTCTTCTTCTTCTTCTTCTTCTTCTTCTTCTTCTTCTTCTTCACGCTCACCTCTCTCCTCCTCCTTCTTCTTCTTCTTCACGCTCACCTCTCTCCTCCTTCTTATTCTTCACGCTCACCTCGCTCCTCCTTCTTCTTCTTCTCTTCTCTCCTCTTCTTCTTACGCTCTTTTTCTCTTCTTTTTGTTTTTGTTGTTGTGTGAATGAAATGAAGGGAATTAGCTTGCTATTTATAGGAAGATACAAAGCATTGAGTGGTGACACATGTTTTTCTCTTCCCTCTTCTTTGAGCCACGCCTACCACCTTGTTGTCATCTCTTCTCTCTTGCCACAACACCATTCATGAATCCATAAAAGATTCATTTAACCATGTGATCAAAATCACATGCATTGTATTTCTTTTAAAATAATGCCACAATACCTCCTCAACATGCCACGTCTCCCTCTCCATTTTTTCAGCATAAATTACTCTACTTTGTTGCCCAAAAATCACCTCTAAACCGTCCTTAACCAGCCACTACTCCCCCATTAACTCCAATGCTCGGTTTGATGGTTTTCGGTTTTAATATTTTACAATATCTCTGGTTGATCCCATAAATCCTCAAACCTCCATAATCCGATTCTCCATGCTATTTTATGAATTTTTCATTTTGAATCGCCTCAAACGGACACCCGTAGCTCCGGTTATGAATTTTTGAAGTTTTATCGGTTTTGTCGGTTTCCATTCCCGACTCTCCGAAAAACATGCTTCTGCTCCGATTTCTCCAACTCTGGTCTTGTGAACATTCTTTATATTAAAATATAATAATATTCGGCCCGTCTCGGCTTCCGTCTCGACTTTCGGTAAAATTACCATTTTACCCCTGACTTAGGTAAAATGACGATTTTACCCCTGGTGGACTTTCTGCTGCCCGTTGACCGTATTTTGATACGGGGTATCACATTCTTCCCCACTTACAGGAATTCGTCCCCGAATTCTCAGTCACTGTCAGACTTCAAATTGGTTCCGAACCCTGTAAGTCGCTTCATCACTCTACTCTGACGCTCCTTACTGCTGTATACCACTGACCTCAACACTGATCCGATCTGACATCCCAATCTTGTACCCTGATCCGTTCCACTTTCAACTGTCTTTACCAGTCTCAATCTTCGAACTCACTCCTGGTTAACTTCTCTACTCTGCTTCTTACTTCCGTCTTCCCCACTTTGCTTCGACCTCCACGTCATTCTGGTTGTGACTTTCTGTCTTTCTTTCTGGGACACTCTTCAAGAATCTGACTACCTGCTTCCGGCTGACTGATTCCAACAACCCCATTGACTCTTCTTCCCAACTCTCGTTTCTAACTTCATATTTCTCGGCTTTTTTCTGTCGGCTGCTCGATAAACTGATACACTTTCCACCGACGACACCCATCACTGCTTCACGGTCCGGTCCACTTATCTCACGATGTCTTGACACTTCATCACGCTTTCGGGTTCGGGTTTGGTCTCGGATTCATATCGCGTCGCCATTCCGTCCTACATTCAATACAAAAAACTCACTGAAACAGTTAGTTTCATCCCGTTCTATCCCCGATATCACCTTCCCATTGAAATATGGTTACTTAATCACGTACCCGAGTGATTAAATAACAATACACTATAAGTCTGTTCCCTCGTGAATCGACGGTTGAACACAACCGTTCCCAGTCGGCTCAAAACTTGAAATTAAAATAAAATCAACACCTTACCTTTTTAATGAAACCGAACAAAAACGATCAATTGCTAAGCAAATTTCCGAACACAAAAAGCAAACCAACGGTCTCTAAGACCCAAAACGATCAATCCACCAAACCACGCATGCTAACACTACGCAAACTACCGCACAAACAAATTAATCAAACAATCAATCAATCAATCAACAGGAAAAGAAAAAGAAGCAATCACCACGCAATCACGCAATCTAATGATCGGTCGGATGCGTCGTCGGTCTGGGTTCAGGTCATGAGGAACGGTCGTCAGTTCCGCTCATCATTTGATTTCACACAGTAATCTATTTGCTTTCAGAACCATCTCATTCATGCAAATAGTTACTGTGCTACTCAAAACGATCAACTGAACACTCTGTATCCACCACATACATAAACGATATATCGTACACAATAAAGTTTTCTGGACATGGTTATGATCAGAGTCTACTCATAAGACCGTCATCATATCCAAAAGCCCATACGACATCGCTATACATCCGAATAGTCAAAGACGACACGCAAAGTCGCCTATCCGCCGATCTATCTACAAGACAAGAATAGAGTTAGTGCCCCCAACTTACCTGGCCTAACTACAACTATCCCATCCTAACGCCTCCAGCAAGACCGAAATGCCCAACACCACTGGCAAAACGGCTCGCTGAAGTATCCACTGGCAGGTGCGCCGGGAGGGTGTGGCGAGTGTGTGTCTCGAGATGGTACTCCGACATGCTGTGGCTCGGCTATCAGGCAAAGATGAGGAATGTGACCTGCGCGGCCGCACAACTAACAGGCTGGAGTGGACGCTGAGCGCGGTCCATGGTAACATGCGGATGCCTGATGATCATAACTTCCATACCACTGATAAGTCCTCACTGACTCGGGTCTGGACTACGAAACAACCGGTACTGCACAACGGGCGGCTGATTGCGCTCGGGATCTCTGCGGCTGGGTCCCGCTCAATAATCTTCTGGTACTAGTGCTCGGTATGACTCTCCATCGGGTACGCGCACTCCTGATCCGACGATAGGACGAGTCAACGCTCCATGGCCCTCGTGACCACACATCGGACGGTGATCGATCCCGATAATGGATGGTACGGTTCTCGAAGACGCGGGTCTACTGCTCGCGGACACCAATGTAAATGAAGCCATACACCCCACATCCGTCGCACGTCCTGTACTCCAATATTGCTGGCGGCGAGACTGACTGATCCCTGCGGACTCATAACGCTCAACTGTAACTGCTCCGTGCACACACACACACACATCTCCACTCCACCCAGGACACACTGCTGCACGACTGCAATCACAACTCAAAGATAAGTTAGTGCAAATAATACAAAAAGGCTACTCCCCAATCCCAACCCCGGGTTTAACGGACGCGGCTCGGTTTCCTAATGGATGCTTGTGTGACACATTTGACTCGATAAAACACGGAAAACACTCAAAAATGAAATGTTTCGAAACCCATGCAGAACCATGCTCTGATACCACCTTTCTGTAACGCCCCTTTCCCATTCTCCGCTGACCGTCGAGCTGACCGGTCAACAATCAAACAAGAACATGACCAATCGAACCCGAGCAAGTCGAACGGGAAAAGTTTGCCACAGGACGAAGCCAAAGGTAGTTCGGTTTGAGACAAAGGCTCGCACAAATCTATCCTCGACTCCGCTATCCTCATATCCATAGCACAAGCGGTACCACTTGCACTACTTCGATGAGTTGTGTCGGTTCGGACTAAAACCTCATATCAGGGAAACAATTTCATTTCTGAGTAATCAACATTGAGTACAACGTTTAATAGAATTTCACAAACAATCGTCAAGTAAAATATACAAAGAAATCAATACACGAAAGCATAATAACGCCGAACCGAGAAAACACTCAAAACAATCACGAATCAAATCCCGTCACAAGCAACCCGAAACCACACCGAGGACCTCCCGCGTCCGTCGCAGCTAAACCTGAAAACACAAAAGAGTATAATGAGCGATCTAAGATCACCCAGTGAATCGGCTCCCCACTAACGGCTTCTAATCTATCTTGATTCTACAATTCCCGCCCAAAACCCCAAAATAACAAGCAACAAGAATAAACGGCTGATCACGCCCTACCACGTCGTGTCAACCCACACACAATCAAGCAATATCCAGAACAAGAGAATTAAGGAAATCGAAGGCACTGCGGCACATGTCCTCGATTGGACTCGATCTATCTATCGCGCAACGAAAGAAAGATAACAAAACAAACACTGGGCCCTACGAACTTGGTGACTTCCACGGGTTTCCACTGTCACCGATATGGCAACTAACCCACATGACTCCTAGCCGTCCATACAACGACTAGGACACCGTTCTCTGTCCATCGATACGCGGCGACTCCGATTACCCCCGGAAACCCGAGCTTCCATGCAGTCCGGCCCTAGGACGCGACCCCGTATTCTCCGGACTACACCCTACAGACGTCACTGCATAGGTTCGCACCCGCCAGGCTAAGCTGACCAGGTTCTCAATTCCCGAGGATCCAGTCGGGATGGAAGTACCAGCACGTAAACAAAACCTAGGCTTGCGGAATCTAACGCACCCTAGAGTCCTAGTGCAGAAATATAAACACGCAGACTCGCTGGGACTCTAGCAGAGATCACACAATCAATATCAATAGTAAATCCCCAACCATTCCGCAAGCCTCTACGCTACCACCGCTCTGACTAGGTAAGATACCTAGTCAGCACCACTAACTTACCCGATCCCGTGACCGGAGTAAGTGTCCGCAATAACTGCTCGGCCCAACACCGAGCAGTCTAACAAGCCTGCACACAAGCTCACAACAATAACAATAATCACAACAATCAATCACGCAATCACAATCAATCACACAATCACGCACAAGCAGGCTTATTAGGGTTGCTAACATCTTTTAACCAATTTACGCCCGCTACCTTAGGTTAGCGGCTCGCTAACCCATAGACGGTTCACCAATCATCACACTTCTTATTTCTTAACCAAACCTAATCATCATTTATTAACTCCCCGGTTCGTCGGTTTAGAGTTAGTAAACTTACTAACTCCCCGACGTCTCATTATTAACTTAATTTAATTTATTACCCAATCCCGCTATTAAACCTAAACCCCAATCCCGTTACAATAGTCTATACGTTCGTTTTGGTTTAACCATATTTTAATGTCGTCCTAATTCCCGTATATAGATTCATTAATTATCGTTCTTATACCATATATATGCTTATATAGTCCTAAAAAACGGTCTATATGAATGCATCACCCAATCATTACTAACAACCTAGCGGCACACAACCAATTAACCTTTTAATTCTTTAAACCCTAACATGCTTATCCGTTCCTAACCGATTTAATATTAAACGTCCAATTATTTATTAATTACTCATTAGGTTAAGTAACGGGTATGCAATCCTAGTACTATGGTTTATCAATTTCCGGTCTATATGAGTCTAAAGGTTTGTGAGCCGACTCACAGTGAGATAGGTGCGGAAATGGCGGCTTTGACACGGTATGAATCCCGAGACCCCCGAACTGGAACCCTAATATCCCGAATGCACGAACTAGAACCCCGAAACTTCCCGAACGTCCTGACCGTTGACCGAATGATTCCAATCAAGCTTCCGGACCATCTTCTCTCTCCTTCACGCCTCCTTTTCTCTCTCTTATTCATCTTCACGTCTCTCTCTCTACTTTCTCTCTCTTCTTTCTCTCTCCTATTTCTCTCTCTTCTTTCTCTCTCCTCCGGTCTTCTCTCCTTCTCCTCATCTCACGCTTCTTTCTCCTTCCTTCTTCCTCTCTCTCCTCTTCTTCACGCCTCCTCTTCTTCACGCCCTTCTTCTCTCTTTCTCTTCCTCTCTCTTCTTCTTCTTCTTCTTCTTCTCTCCCTCCTCTTCACGCTTCTTCTTCTTCCTCTTCTCCTCTCTCCTCTTCTCCTCCTTCACGCTTCCTCTTCTCTCTCTTTCTCTCTCCTTCACGCTTCCTCTTCTATCTCTCTCTCTTCTTTCTTCTTCTCCCCTTCTCTCCTCCTCCATGCTTCTCCTCTCACATTTCTTCTCTTCTCTCCTCCTCTCTCTACCTTCTTCTTCTTCTTCTTCTTCTTCTTCTTCTTCTTCTTCTTCTTCTTCTTCTTCTTCTTCTTCTTCTTCTTCTTCTTCTTCTTCTTCTTCTTCTTCTTCTTCTTCACGCTCACCTCTCTCCTCCTCCTTCTTCTTCTTCTTCACGCTCACCTCTCTCCTCCTTCTTATTCTTCACGCTCACCTCGCTCCTCCTTCTTCTTCTTCTCTTCTCTCCTCTTCTTCTTACGCTCTTTTTCTCTTCTTTTTGTTGTTGTTGTTGTGTGAATGAAATGAAGGGAATTAGCTTGCTATTTATAGGAAGATACAAAGCATTGAGTGGTGACACATGTTTTTCTCTTCCCTCTTCTTTGAGCCACGCCTACCACCTTGTTGTCATCTCTTCTCTCTTGCCACAACACCATTCATGAATCCATAAAAGATTCATTTAACCATGTGATCAAAATCACATGCATTGTATTTCTTTTAAAATAATGCCACAATACCTCCTCAACATGCCACGTCTCCCTCTCCATTTTTTCAGCATAAATTACTCTACTTTGTTGCCCAAAAATCACCTCTAAACCGTCCTTAACCAGCCACTACTCCCCCATTAACTCCAATGCTCGGTTTGATGGTTTTCGGTTTTAATATTTTACAATATCTCTGGTTGATCCCATAAATCCTCAAACCTCCATAATCCGATTCTCCATGCTATTTTATGAATTTTTCATTTTGAATCGCCTCAAACGGACACCCGTAGCTCCGGTTATGAATTTTTGAAGTTTTATCGGTTTTGTCGGTTTCCATTCCCGACTCTCCGAAAAACATGCTTCTGCTCCGATTTCTCCAACTCTGGTCTTGTGAACATTCTTTATATTAAAATATAATAATATTCGGCCCGTCTCGGCTTCCGTCTCGACTTTCGGTAAAATTACCATTTTACCCCTGACTTAGGTAAAATGACGATTTTACCCCTGGTGGACTTTCTGCTGCCCGTTGACCGTATTTTGATACGGGGTATCACAGAGACAAAAGTATCTAAGGAATAGTTTTTGAGTTTATTTTTAATTCATTGTGTTGGTTACTAAATCTATTTATACAAAACATTATTACCGAGATAACATAACAAAGTAATGGGAAACATATCAATAACAAAGTTATAGGGTGTAGTGATAACAACATATTTCTTGCCAATCTAATTGCGTGATAACAAATGTTTCTCGAAAACTTATGAAAGTTATCGAGTAAAAAAATCGATAATACTTGTGGAAATTTTTTAATGTGCGTCTATAAGTTGTTATGTTGATCTAACTTATCGGGAAAAAAATTATTGGAAAAACAAAGTTATATGTGAAACATTATCAACACAATCATTTTATTATACAAATATATATTTATAATATTTTTCATGTTATAATGGTCTATATATCGCTTCTATTATAATTTACTATTTTGTATTAGTTGTTTAAATACACAATTATCTATTAAATATTAAAATGGGGGATTTTTTGCTTCATTGTTAATTTATTGTCCTATATTATGGTTCCTAAATACATCATCACTATCTATATATTATTAATAATATAATGGACGGTTGAACCGCCATATAATTTATATATTAATATAATGTGGATGATTCTATCACCACAATATTGTAGTTAAATATCTCTTTATACTAGTAGTTATTATATAAGGAGGGTCGGCCACCTTTACAAAAACTTTTTGTCTGGAATTAACTATATGTAATTGACTGCATATTAAATCGGATTGATTTTAAAACTTTTTAACCAACGATCACACAGAAAAAATCAAAATTTTAACCGTTTTTAAATGGATATGTACATTGTTTTCAATTTATATATACACTTGTCTTACATTCATTTATTTCAATCAAACATTTTTTTTCTCTCAAAACCTTTCAAAAGAATTCTTCTTTTCATATTTTATTTTACAAGAAAGATATTTCGTTTGTTGTTAATGTTATGTGTGGTTGTAATTTTTGCATGTGTTTGTATATGAAATAGTAGTACAACATACACTATTCTAAAAAATAAGAAATATTTCTCTAACTTAAAACATACAAATGTTATTGTCAACACAATATCATGCCATACAGACCTGATTGAAAGAAATTGGAGAAGCCACCTTTATTTTTCCAAATGGAACAAAAAATTTCATAAACAATGCGTTATGTTTTCCAAATTTTAAAAGGAATTTATTGAGTTTCAATGACCTATATCTTCAAGGATATGCCACTCTGTTATTGATTGAGGATGAGAAGAAGTATATGTATATAACTTCTGATAAATCTAGAAAAAGGCTTATATTGGAAAAGTTTCAAAAAATTACTTTTGGACTGCATCATACTTATACAAATGCATTCGAATCAAATCTTGTGATCAAAAGAGATACAACGAATGTCACATTATGGCACGAATACCTGGTTCATCCAAACAACACGATGGTGTGAAAGATCACATCAAACTCTCATGTCCATTCACTAAAGGTCCAAGTGATATGTCAGAAGAATAAAATGACATGTGTTGCATGTTCTCCTAGAAAATTGATCATAAGGCCACTGCCACCTAAAATTCACAAAGAATCACCAAATTTCTTTGAACGAATTCAATGAGATATTTGTGGGTCAATACATTCAACATGTGGACCATTTCACTATTTTAAGGTATTAATTGACCCATCTAGCACATGATTACATGTTTGTCTATTATCATCTCGTAATATGGCATTTTCAAGATTTTAACTCATATAATCAAATTGAAAGCCCAATTTTCTTATTACCCCATTAAAAGAGTTATATTAGACAATTCTAGTGAATTCACATCCCAAGCATTCATTGATTACTGTATGGTAACAGAATTTGAAGTTGAACACCATGTAGTTCATGTTCATACTCAAAATGGTTTGACATAATCATTAATCAAACGCCTACAAACGATTGCAAGAACATTGGTCATGAGATTTAGCCTCCCAACCTTTGTATAGGGACATGCCATATTACATGTATAAGCAATTGCTCGGATAATAACAAGTGCATATCATAACTATTCTCCATTACAGTTAGCATTTGGTCGAGAACCCAATGTTTCTCTTCTAAGGATCTTGGCTTGTGCGGTATATGTGCTCATTCACCACCACAACATACAAAGATGAGACTACAAAGAAGGTTGGGAATATATGTTGGTTGTGATTCTCCATCAATAACATGATTCTTAGAACCAAGAACTAGTGATGTATTTACACATGTTTTGATGATTGTCAATTTGATGAAAAAGTATTCTCGGTTATAGGGAGAGAATAAACAATAAGGAAAGGATATAAAATTGCACATACCAAATTTGTTACACCTTGATCCTCCTACAAAACAACTAGAACTAGAAGTTCGACGAATGCATTTGGAGAATATTGCAAATCAGCTACATGATGCATTTTCAGATAACAACACGGTAACTAAATCACATATACCAGCTGCAAATATTCATTCTCGTATTGAATTTCCTCAAGAAAGTGGAAGAGAAGACAATACATGTGAGTCCCGAACACGTTTGAAGCGGGGTAAACCCACCAGTCATAAGGATAAGAATCCTAGAAAACGAAAGGAAGCTGAAAAGCTTAATGATCCCAAAATTGCAGAAAGAATTTTGGAAGAAACAAATCATGACACTAATGACAATGTAGAGCATCCTGAACCAGAACAAAGTCATGAGATTTCTATAAATTACATTCACAATGGAAATATATGGGATCGAAATGAAATGAATGTCGATGATGACATTTTCTCATACTTTGTGTCAAAGGAAATAAATGAGGAAAACGAAGATCCAGAGCCAAGATCTGTATATGAATGTCAAAAGAGATACGACTGGATAAAATGGAAAGATGCAATAAAAGTCGACTAGATACTCTTAATAAATGAAATGTATTTGAATCTATTGTATTCACACCCAAATATGTGAAACCATTTGGATACAAATGGGTTTTCGTTAGAAAACAAAATGATAAAAATGAGATTATAAGTGTAACACCCCTTTCCCGTTCTCCGCTGACCGTCGAGGTGACCGGTCAACAATCAAACAAGAACATAAACGATTGAACCCGAGCAAGTCGAACAGGAAAAGTTCGTCACAGGACGAAGTCAGAGACGGATCGGTTTGAGACAAAGGCTCGCACTAATCCATCTTTGACCTCGCTATCCTCACTTCCGTAATACAAGTTGTACACCTTGTACCACTTCGGTGAGTTGTGTCGGTTCGGACGAAACCTCATATCAGGGAAACAATTTCATTTCTGAGTAACCAAACGTTCAGCACAACGTTTAATAGAATTTTTACAAACAATCGTCATCTCAAAGCGCATAAGTAAATCAAACACATAAAATGGCGCCAAAGCCGAACCGAAAATAAAACATCCAAAACCCCGAATCAAATCCCGTCACAAGCCATCCTGAAACTACACCGAGGCCTCTCGCGTCCGTCGCTGCTAAACCTGAAAAAACACAAAAGAGTCTAATGAGCGATCTAAGATCACCCAGTGAATCGGCTCCCCACTAATGGCTTCTAGTCTATCTAGAGTCTACAGATTCCCGCCCCAAAGCCCAAAATAACAATTAACAGGAATGAATGGTCGATCACGCACTACCACGTCGTGATAAACCCACAACACACAATCAAGCCAAGATAAAGAGAAATTAGGGAAATCGAAGGCACTGCGGCACATGTCCTCGATTGGACTCGATCTATCTATCGCGCAATAAAGGAATAATAAAACAACACTGGGCCCTACGATCTCGGTAACTTCCACGGGTTTAACATCGTCACCTATATGGTAACTAACCCACGACTCCTAAACGTGTAACACAAGGTCCCACGAGTAGGACACCGTTCTCTGTCCATCGATACGCGGTGACTCGGACTACCCCTAGATTGTTGGATCTCCTAGGATCTAAGGGTTTGATATATTGAATCACTAACCTCGTTCTTACCTTGTTACTGGCAGCGGAATGAATGGTGAACGAGATCAGTAGCGACACAGGTGCCTCGCCTCTACCAGATACACACGCACACAAGATGGAAACGGGATGCTAGTGCCGGATCTATGGGATCTGAGAGTTTCTGGTGTTTCTGCTCTTTCTGTCAAGAAAAAGTCGACGGCTCGCGTTTTAGGTCGAGACTATCAAGTTTTTATTCGACCTAAAACACACTTAACGGGCCAGACTTGATTAAGTCATAATTTCGAAAAGCCCTTTCGAAACCCGAACTGTGTCGACCGACACACAAGCTGTGTCGATCGACACAACACCATTATCTCGATAATAATGTGTATCCAATACACATTAATATGATCATTACCATAATGATCATTCCCATGTCTTAGCTTCCAGTTTGCTTAGGTGTGTGACCCTATAGGATCATATAATACTGGCAGTAAGTATACAACTTACAGATTGCAAGAGGCTTCTAGCAAAACATTGCAACCGCCCAGTATTATACGAATGTCTGATCTCGACACACAACTATCATCAGGAGTGAGTACAAGTGTGATTTCAGGACACTATCCCAACAATCTCCCACTTGTACTGGAATCAACAATTCCTATAATCCTTTTGTCTCTATATCTCGATTTGGCATAAGGCAAGATTAGTGTCATCCTTATTAAGCCAACATCGTGTTTATCGAACTCCTGATCTCATACTGAACATTACAAACAACTGAACTACAGTTCGTTTGAGTGCGGCCACACATTTTTCTCAGTATTAAATCTTCGATAGGCCCTGAGATATTTATCTCCCGTTAATCAGGAGGGACAAATCCCATCTTGTTCCATCCCTATTTCAACGCACACTTCATGATATACTTGAACAGTGCCGTTATAGTCGCCAGTTACGGGTCGACGTTTGACAAAGTCAAAGTGTACCAATTCATATGCAAGAAAGCATGATGAACTCAGGTCTGAGGACTATACTCTATAGTCGTAATGAGAACCTCTTATGACACAGATATAACTATCTTGTAGACTTCTCATCAGCGGGTCATGTCCGATCATATGTTCACCAACATATATCTATGTGACTGACTGCGATAATCATATCATTGGCTCCATGAAACTTAGCCAACAATCACCTCACAATCTAGTCTCTCGCGGTTGCCATTGTCCCACTTTGACAACCTCGACTAGGGACAAAACATAATTTATATCATCTATGACTTATAGGGTTTCATGATCAAGTCATCAACTTGATGACCTATAATATGACATAAACTTATTTTGGGACCATTATTTAGATCACAATAAATAATGCTGAAATCAAATTTCATTAAACATATCCAAAAGAATGTTTTACAAGAGCATCTTATTATAACTAAAATAAAACTAAAACTCCCACTAGAATCAAGATTACATCTTAAGATCTCTAATGCCTACAGCAGTCGTATGACTCTCATGCTTAGGCCTTGGGAGTGACTTAGTCAGAGGATCAGCGACATTCTCGTCCGTCGGAACTCGGCTGATCTTCACATCACCTCTATTGACGATATCACGAATCAGGTGATACCTCCTCTCTACGTGTTTGGACTTCTGGTGTGACTTGGGTTCTTTTGCCTGAGCAATGGCTCCGTTGTTATCACAAAACAAAGCCACTGGCTCCAAGATACTAGGAACCACACCAAGTTCAGTCATGAACTTCTTGATCCAAACAGCTTCCTTTGCCGCTTCAGAAGCAGCAACATATTCAGCTTCCGTCGTGGAATCAGCTACGGTATTCTGCTTAGAGCTCTTCCAGCTCACTGCACCGCCATTCAGACAGTAGACATATCCAGACTGTGATCGGAAATCGTCTCTGTCCGTTTGAAAACTCGCATCAGTGAATCCATTCACTACAAGCTCTTCACTTCCTCCATACACCAGGAATTTATCCTTAGTATGTCTCAAATACTTGAGAATATTCTTGACAGCTGTCCAGTGAACTTCACCTGGATCAGATTGGTATCTACTCGTCATGCTTAACGCGTAAGCTACATCTGGACGAGTGCAGAGCATGGCATACATAATAGATCCTATTGCAGAAGCATAAGGAATCCTATTCATGCGCTCCCGCTCAGCATGTGTCACCGGACACTGCTTCTTGCTGAGACTAATGCCATGAGACATCGGTATGAAGCCCTTCTTGGAATCATGCATCCTGAATCTGTGCAACACCTTATCAATATAAGTGTCCTGGCACAATCCAATCAGCCTGTTCATTCTATCTCTGTAGATTCTGATTCCAAGAATGTACGCGGCTTCTCCCATGTCTTTCATGGAAAAACAACTTCCGAGCCAAGTCTTAACAGACTGAAGCAACGGAACGTCATTACCGAGGAGGAGTATGTCATCGACATACAGTACAAGAAACGCAATTCTGCTCCCACTAGTCTTCTTGTAAACACATGGTTCCTCTTCGTTCTTGATGAAACCAAATTGTTTTACTGCTTCATCAAAACGAAGATTCCAACTCCGTGATGCTTGCTTCAATCCATAAATGGATTTATGAAGCTTGCATACCTTTCCAGCGTTCTTAGGATCAACAAAACCTTCAGGCTGTGTCATATACACATCCTCTTCCAGAATACCATTCAGGAAAGCGGTTTTGACATCCATCTGCCAAATCTCATAGTCATAATGAGCTGCAATCGCTAGAAGAATCCGAATGGATTTAAGCATAGCGACTGGGGAATAGGTTTCATCATAGTCAATACCATGAATTTGCTTGAAACCTTTAGCCACCAACCTCGCTTTGTAAATTTGCACATTTCCATCCACGTCAATCTTCTTCTTGAAGATCCATTTACACTCAATGGCTTTTGCACCATTAGGTAAATCGACCAAGGACCATACTTGGTTTTCTGACATGGATCCCATTTCGGATTTAGAGGCTCCAAGCCACTTTTCGGAGTCCGGGCCCATCATTGCTTCCGCGAATGTCGCTGGTTCGTCACTATCAATGATCATCAGATCATTGGAATTGGTCACGAGAAATCCATAGTATCTCTCGGGTTCGTGACGGATCCTTCCGGATCTGCGAACTTCAGGCTCCACAGGCGCCGGTTCCACAGAACTTTGTGGATCCAACTGCTGCTCTTCCTCAACAGGTTGAGCAGTCTCTTGTGCATCTCGAATTTCTTCAAGATGTACTTTACTCCCACTGTTTTTCTTAGAGAGAAACTCCCTCTCAAGAAAAGAACAGCCGAGCAACAAATACTTTGTTCTCAGATTGGTTGTAAAAGTAGTATGCCTTGGTTTCCCTAGGATAACCAACGAAGTAGCATTTATCTGATTTGGGCGCGAGCTTGTCAGAGATTAAACGTTTGACATAAGCCTCACATCCCCAAATCCTCAGGAAAGACAGACTAGGAATGTTCCCAGTCCACAATTCATGTGGTGTCTTTTCCACTGATTTAGATGGCACCCTATTTAGTGTAAACGCAGACGTTTCTAGAGCGTATCCCCAAAAGGATAATGGAAGATTTGAATGACTCATCATAGACCGAACCATATCCAATAAGGTTCGATTCCTCCTCTCTGACACTCCATTCCATTGGGGTGTTCCAGGAGGAGTGAGTTGTGAAATTATTCCACACTCGCTCAGATAGTCGCTGAACTCTTGACTCAAGTATTCTCCTCCGCGATCCGATCGCAGAACTTTAATACTTTTGCCAAGTTGGTTCTGTACTTCATTCTTGAATTCCTTGAATCTATCAAAGGATTCTGACTTGTGTCTCATCAAATAGACATAGCCATATCTACTGAAATCATCAGTGAAGGTAATGAAGTACTTGTAATTTCCTCTGGCAACAGTACTCATTGGCCCACATACATCAGTATGAACAAGGCCCAATAAGTCACTGGCCCTTTCATTCGGTTTGTTGAAAGGGGCTATAGCCATTTTGCCCATCAAAAAAGATTCGCATTTCTCACATGATTCAAAATCAAATGAGCCCAGAAGCCCATTTCGATGGAGCCTTTGGATGCGTTTCTCATTGATATGGCCCAAACGACAATGCCATAAGAAATTCGGGTTTTCGTCATTTGACTTAAACCGCTTTGTATTTATGTTAAAGTTAGGCATTTCTTGGTTTAAAACATATAACCCATTATCTAATGGGGCGCTGTTATACCATGGATTTTACCGGTTTTAACCATGGTCTATGCCTTATTTATTGAGTCTTATGTTATGTTTTGGAGTCTTTTTAGTATGTTTACAGGTTTAGACACATTTGGAGCATAATTGAAGTTATTGGAGCATTCTGGAGCATTTTGGAGATTTTACCCGAGAGACAGAGTTCACTGCCCATATTTGACGCTTGCAACGATCGGCACACCATTAGCATCGATCGTTGCATAGCGTGACCAAGCATTCTCGCGAGCGTTAATGAAGAATGAGGATTAATGCACTAAAGCCCAGAAAGCCCATATATTTACATAGAAGCCCAAAACGTGTTTTAGCTATTATATAAGGGTTTTTAAGCCATTGTTTAGGCAACTCTTTCATTAAGTCTTATTTTATTTCAGAGAGAGTTAGGGGCTGATCCTGCTCTCGAGAGAGAGAGAGGATTTTGAACCCCAGTTCTTTGTTTTATTTTATGATATTTGGTTTTCTACTTATGATATTTTCTGTCTCGATGAACATGTCTGAGTAGTTTACCTGTTAGGTTGAAGGATTCTCATTAGGGATTTCATGGAACTATAGTTTAAATCAATCTGTAGGGATTCATATCTGCTAGTTCTTTGTTTAGGTTGTTCTTAATACTTAATCTGAAGTAGCTAATCAGAATTATGACGTTAGGTTGATTGATACAACGAGAGTTGGTTAATTAGCTAGAAAGAACCTAGATGAGCAATTTGATCTACTCGCAAAGAGATTTGGTTTAGGGGAATTGTGAACATATCAAACCTGATCATTAATGCTAGTTTAATCTGTTAGTAATTGCAAAGAGATTTGGATTGCTGCACTTAGACTTAGAGAATTCTCGCAACGAGAGTTGGTGAATTCTATATCCGTGTTTGAGTTCTAGAACAGTTATTGATTAGATCTTGAATGATTGATTGCTTGTGTTCCTGATTTCCTGAGAACTCCTGAAACCTAACGCTTCGCTTCCTTGCTCACAAACTCGCCTGCTACTGATTACTTTTCTGCTTGCTTTAGTTTCTCATTGCCTTCCCCTAGTTTAATCTTTTCTGCTCTTAATCTATCGTTGACCGGAGTCCCTGTGGATTCGATACCCTAAGTACTACAACTACATCACTGTGCACTTGCAGTTAGTATAGGGATTAAAACTAGACCTATCAAGTTTTTTTTTTTTTTTTTTACTAATTTTTTTTTTCTTCTGTTTCTTGCGTTTCAGGTACGCCTGTAATCGCCCTGCAACGATCGACACGGTCCTGTGTGTCGATCGTCACATCATCGCGCTTGCATCGATCGACACTTCCCCTGCATCGATCGACACATATCGTAGGAAGATGTATGATTTCTTTAGTCCAGGGATTGATAAATCGCAGATAGCTGAGTTGAAGAGTAAAATCGACTATCTGCATAGTCTTGTACTTGAAAAGTATGGGCAAGAAGCTATCAACTGCGTTGGAGGGAATGAATTCTACAGTCAAGAATCTGCTTTTCAGGGACCTTTCCAGCAACAGAGTAATGCCTTCTCAAGGAACTATGGTGTTTCTTCTTACCAAGCACCACCTGCACCTGCATATAAGAGCAGATTGGAAACCATGCTGGAGCAGTTACTGGAAAGACGGGAAGAGGTGAGGAACTACATAAATGGTTCTGGGTTTCAGGGAAACAGGTATGGATCACCCTCCTATCAGGCACCTCCTGCAGCTAATGCTTATGAGAGCAAGATAGAATCCATGATGGAGCAGCTGCTAGAGGATCATACTAAGACTGCTATGGACTTCGACAGGAAGCTGGATGCTATACATGAAAATCTGAGTGGGAAGTTTGAATACTTGAGCACACATGTGAAAAAGCTAGATGTCAAAGTTCAGCAAACATCTGGAGCAATACAAAGGAAAAATGAAGCTAGAAGAGCTGAACAGCACAGATCCATCAAAGCTGTGACCTTAAGGGATGAGATTGAGTTGCTAGGTGAAGAAGAGAGCATAATCTCAGATTTTCTGGATAAATATTGTCTGCCTGATACATGCATCGATCGACACCCCCTTAGTGTCGATCGACACGCCGTTCTGACGGCAATTTCGAGTTCTTTCGAGAAACAGAATCGCCTTGCATCGATCGACACACATCATGCAACGATCGACACAGAACGCAGACATGACCAGAAACCTGCAACAGTGCCAGAACGAGTCTACAAGCCCCCTGTGCCATATCTTAAAGTTCCCAAACCCTCCAAACAAGCGATAGAAGTAGCTAACTGCGTGAAAGTGATGGATAATAAGGTGAATAAAACACCACCAGTTGAAACTTCACGAGTTCATGCAAAGAAGATGATCTCCACTGATGGTCATCTGAAAGAGGAAGTTAAGATTGGTGGAACTACAGTATATGATAGTGGAAAGAAGAAGATGGCGGTTCCTCTTGAACCTGCTCTAACATCTTCAGTACCTGCAACTGCTCATAAGCAGAAAGCTCCAGACATCAGATATACATCAAAGGTAAGGTACAAATCACCTAAGCTTAAACCTTCTAATTACATTGTTTTGAATGCAGGAAAACGCAGTAGACCGCCCAAGCTTCGCTCCCGCCCTGATTCTGATTTCTCTTTCCTTGGGAAGCCTCATGATCATAATGCCTATACACCTCCTTGGATGAAGAGATATTCACAGAGACATTCAAAGTCTCTGTTGAAACCACCATGAATGCAATCTCTTTCCAATAGTCAAGCTAATGACTAAAAACAAGCGCTGAGTGGGAGGCAACCCACTGTTAGGTTCGTTTTTGTTTTTGTTTTTTCGTTTTGATTTGGTATTTTTAATTTTTCTGTTTAAGTGTGTTCAGAGCTGAGGGAAACAGGAATAATCGCCTTGCATCGATCGACACACATTGTGCATCGGTCGATGCAGTCGCGATTCACGGTTAGCCGAATTGATTGCGGTTCAGACATCGGTTATCTACATAACCGCGAGCATATTCGCCTTGCATCGATCGACACCCTTGTGGCATCGATCGACGCAGGGCGACGACAGATAAGTATTCTGCAACTTTTCGGTTTGTTCTTCAATTTAATTATTCTTTCACCAAGCTCATGCTTTGATTACACTGGGGACAGTGTAGTTTAAGTGTGGGGGAGGACCTTGGAAAACCTCATGATCTGAAAGCCTATACACCTCCTTGTTGGAAATCCGAGCCAATTCTACCGTATTCAGAATCCTCGCGAGTTCCAGATAGCCTAGGATCTAGGGTCTAGTTAATTGAATCATGGATCTCACCTCGTGATTACCTGGTGTTTGGCAGCGGAAGATTGATCAGGTAATACGAGATCTATTGTGCCTCAGATGCTGCGCCTCTATCGTAGTCCACACGCACACAAGCTGGAATCCGCCGGGTTGCTAGTGCCGGTGCTCGGATCTCCTGGGAACTCAGTTTCTAGAGGAAGAGCTTCTGTTTTCTCACTGAGAAAACTGTCTTGGCGGCCAGCCTTCACTTTGGTCGAAATTATAAGATCACTTATATATATCGACTCTGTCATAAACCGAGACATCAGTTTCGGTTTCGCCACTGTGTCGACCGACACATCCACTGGTGTCGATCGACACAAGTCTTGTATCGACCGACGCACCTAATGGTGTCGATCGATACACCTCTTTGAAACTCAATTCGATGTGCATCTAATACACATCGATCAGACCATATGCTAATGATCAATCCCATGCAGAGTATATCCAACTTGCTTAGGTGTGTGACCCTGTAGGTTCACACGATACCAGAAATGAGTTACAACTCATTTGTCATAAGCGGTTTCTAGCAAAACATTATGACTACCTAGTATCATATGAATTGTCCGATCTCGACAATACAACTATCTCTAGAGTTCGTACAATGTGATTTCAGGACATAATCCCAACAATCTCCCACTTGTACTGGAATCACTTATTCCTATAATCCCTTCGTCTCTATATCTCGATATGGCATAAGGCAAGAGACTGTGTCATCCTTATTATAGCCAACATCATGTTCATCGAACTTCTGATCTATACTGATAAACAAACGACTGACAATCACCTCGTTTGAGCACGGCCATGCATTTTCTCAGTATCAAATCTTCGATGGGCCCTGAGATATTTATCTCCCGTTATACAGGAGGGACAAATCCCATTTTGTTCCATCCCTGTTTCTACACATACTTCATGATACGTCGAAACAATGCCGTTATAGCCGCCAGTTACGGAACGACGTTTGACAAGGTCAAAGCGCACCAATTCATATGCTAGAAAGCATGATGAACTCATGTCTAAGGACCATACTCTATAGTCGTAATGAGAAACTCCCATGACACTTATATATAACTATCCTGTGGAGTTCTCATTAAGCGGGTCATGTCCGATCATATGTTCACCAACATATATCTATGTGACTGACTGTGATAATCATATCATTGACTCCATGAAACTTAGTCCAACAGTCACCTCACATGCTAGTCTGCGCGGTTGTTAGTGTCCCATTTTAACAACCTTGACTAGGGACAATCATAATTCATGTCATCTTTTACTTATAGGGTTTCATGATCAAGTCTTCAACTTGATGACCTATAAGATGACCATAAAGTACTTTGGGACTATTATTTAATTATCCAATAATTAAATAATACTGATGTCAGTTTTAACTTACACAAATACTGCCAAAGCATGTCTATGTAAAGTTTACAACATAACTAGAATAACTCCCACTAGAATCAAGATCATCTTTTCAGATATCTTACACCTACAGCAACTGAATAAATTCCGTGCTTAGGTTGTGGTAGAGAGTGCAGTGCTATTGCTTGAAACAATTTCAACAAATTACACCGCCATTCAGATAAAAGCACTATTATACGGTCTACTGCTTGGAGCCTTTCCAACAGTTAGCACCGCTATTCAGACAAAGAGACATAACCAGGTGGGAACCGGGAATCGTCTTTGTCCGACTAACTACTTTCAACTGGTTCGTCACTTTATCAGTTCACCACGAACCTATCCTTAGTGTTTCTCAACACTTGGGATATTTTTGGTAACTATTCAGTGACTATTACCGTAGTACATTGGTATTTTCTCGTCATGCTTTATGCTTAAGCTGCATCTAGACGAGCGCAAAATATGGCATTCATGATGGATTCTATTGCATCAGCATAAGTAATCACACTCATTAATACTAGTTCAGACAGTGTTCAAAACACTTCTTCTTGCTAATATTGTTACCAGCTCAGCCAGTGTCCAAGACACTTCTTCTTGCTTAGATTATTGCCATAAGACCTTTGGTATGAAGCCATTCTTGGAATCAAGCACTTTTGAACTGTCCAATACCTTATTAACATAAGGATTTTGACACAATCCAATTAGCCTACTTAATCTATATTAATAGATTCTTATTCCAAGAATTCACGCGGCTACTCCCATGTCTATCGTTTAAGTTTGACTTCCGACCCAAATCTTGACAAGACTTTAGCGTCGGAACGTCGTTTGTGAGATTCAAGTATGTTATATACATACTGTGTGAGAATTGCCAATACGCTCCTACTAGTCTTCTTGTAGACCCATGGTTTCTTTTCTTTCTGATCAAGTCAAAACTTTTGACCACATTATCAGAATGTTGATTCCAACTCCAAGATGTTTGCTTCAATCCAGAAATGGATCGGTGAAGCCAACATGCATACCCAGCCAATTTTCGGAGTTGGGGCTCACCATCGCTTCTTCGAATTTCGCATGTTCGTCACTTTTCAATGATCAGCAGATCACGACAATAGGTTACGAGATATCACTCTCGAGTTAGTGACGGATCCTTTCGGATCTGCGAATTTCAGGCTCCACAGGTGCAGATCCTACAGCACTTTGTAGATCTCACCGCTGGTCTTCCTTATCAGGTCGAGCAGCTTACTGTGTTTATCGAATTTCTTCGATGTGTACTCTTACTCCCACTGTTCCTTTTGAAAGTATCACCTTTCTTAAAAGACACAGTTCTGGGCAACAAAAGCACTAAGCCTTGGTTTCCTCAGGACAACCAGCGAGGTAGAACTTATCAGATATAGATTCAAGTTCGTTTGTTGACTACTGTCTTACACAAACCTTGCAATCCCAATTAATCAGAAAAACAGATTTGGAATCACCCAGTCCACATCCAATGTGGTGTTTTTTCACTGATTCTGATAGAAACCTTTTAGCGTAAACATAGACATTTCAGAACGTATTCTTAAATGGTTATGGAAGATTCATGTGATTCATCATTAATCGAATCATGTCTCATAAGATCTGATTCATTCTTTCAGATGATCACTCAATTCTTGACTCTAGTATTTTCCTCCGCGATTCAATCGAGGATCTCAATACTTCTGTCAAACTGGTTCTACACTTCATCTTGGAACTCCCTTAAGGGATTCCAGCTTGTGTCTCATCAAATGAACACAGCCATGCTTATTGAATCCATCAATAAAGTAATGAAGTACAGAATATTTCCTTTGGCAATAATGCTAGTTGGGCCGCATACATCAGTATGTGTAGGGCCCAATAAGCCTCTGGCCCGTTTCCTTTTAGCTCTGCTAAATGGGCCTTAGTCATTTGGTCCAGCAAGCAGGATTCATGTCTCAATTGATTTACAATCAAATGAGTCCAAAACCTATGGATTTACTGAATCCGCTTCACTCTTGTGGTTAAATGACTATACCAAAGAAAATCGAGTTTGAGTCATCAGACTTAAACCTTTAGTATTTGTGTTATATTTAACTTCTGCTGGTTTAAGATATAAAACCCATTCTAAACGGGGTGCTACCACAGAATATTTCATTAAGATCCAAAGAACTTGTCTTTTATCAAAATGAAAAACATCCAAATTCTCAAAAGAAAATGAAAGACATTTCTGCACAAGGCAGATACATAGTAACAATTACTTAATTTCTAAAACCAAGTATGAAAGGTTCCTACAAGTGAAGAATCTCTACGGCTTATTGTAGCAACCATTGCTTCAACCAGACACGTAGTTCCACTTGTCCTTTCTTCAACGTTCTACTGTCGCTTAGGTCCTGCATATTTCAAAAATATCAGTACCACAACAAGTATCCAATACTTATGTAGAACTTGAATTAATAACACAACACCTGAAGAAGAAGTACCATACATCTTCTCCATCTCTTGTGAATCTTCCAAGAATTTATTGCAATCTCTCTTTCAATGCCCCGACTCATTACAGTAGAAGCACTTACTAACACCAGATGGGCTTGACTTGGGCTTAAAAGATGACACATGCTTATCCTGATTCCAAATCTGGACGGCCTTGCCTTCACCCTTGTCTATAAAAGATTTCTCAAATCTTTTTCCCCTTTTGATGTTTTGCTCTGCTGTCTTGAGCAGGCCATGCAGCTCAGTCAACGTCTTCGTCAGGCCTTTCTTGATATAGTTCTTAATGAACTTATCATAGCTTGACGGCAGTGACTGCAGAATGATGTCAGTAGCCAACTCTAAGCTGACAGGACATTCCAGTTTCCCCAGGTTATCAACGTAACCCATCAGTTTAATGACATGAGGACTTACTGGAGCATCCTCTGGTAGCTTGCACCCAGTGAGAGACTTCACCATCTGGAATCTCTTAACTCGTGCCAGATCCTGAAATTTCAGTTTCAGGCTGGTGATCATCTCTATTGGCGACTCCATGTCCTCGTATTGACTTTTCAAGTCCGAGCTCATGGTAGCCAACATCAGACCACGCACGTCTACCACATCAATATAATGCTTATTCCAAGTATTATATGCTGCATGCGAGCGATTGGTCCCAAGCCTTTCTGGAAGAGCCTTTTCAAGGACATAGTCCTTGCTCTCCTGTTGAGAATGAATCTCAGATTCCGATACCAATCCAGGAAGTTTGATCCATTTAGCTTGTCCTTTTCCAGGACGGATCGCAACGAGAAAGTAGTCATAGACATAAGCTGAAATCCAAGAAAAACAAAGATTTAGTTATGTGTATGATGAGAAATCTTATCGAATAAGAAAACTCGCATTATATTCAAACAATGTTTCCTCTATGAATATAATAATCCAAGATCCATACTTCACCAAAATCTGAGTGGGCGACTCGCCATTACCCAAACTTTAGTTATCTAGGTAAGCAAATCATTGCTAATTGTACTCAGTACAACTCTTGGTTGTGGATGAGACAAACTATGTCTAATCCACTCTGATGTCTCTGGGCTCAGAACTTCTGATAGCTCAGTCAAGTAAACCAATCTCTTTAGTCTTGTGATCATTGACAGTTGCACTGCAAGTCTGTCAATGACCACCTGTCTTACCCATGTAGCAGTGGATACCAAGGACTCCAAGACTATCCAACAAACGACACGAGTTTTGACAGTAGACAAGATTGGGCAAGACATCAATGTTACTTGATATTTAGTTGAGGAAACTAAACCCAAAAGTTTAGCAAATCAATTTCTTAGGTCATGTAATTGTTGATGTTAATGCACTGCAAGTCCATCAATGTTATTACCTGCCTTACTCACGTAATTGTGGACACCAAGCTCTTGGCTAGACATCACACAACGAAATGAGTCTTGACAGTTGACCATATTGAAGCTAAGCTTTAATCAAGGTTTTGGTCGAGTTTGGTTTCTGCAAATTCAAGGTTCAATAACCAGAATTCCGAGCACTGTGTCGATCGACGCAGACTCTGTCTGTCGATCGACATAACCAAACAAAACCGGATTTCAATGACCGGTTAATTCAATTAACCCGGTTCATCGAACCAGTAATGTCGATCGACGCAGCCCATGTGTGACGATCGACATAGACCTAAACCGCAGATAGTTCTTGATACCCGGTCCAATTCAATTGAACCGACTTATCTGATCAAACTGATCTTAACCAATCGGTTTATACTAATTGGGATGATCAGTTCAATCCAATTGAACCAATTCATCCAATTTAAACCGTTTAAACCAGTTTCAACTGATTGCGATAACCAGTCCAATTCAATTGAACCGACTTATCCAATCAAACTGATTTATCCCATCGGTTCATGCTAATTGAGATAATCAGTTCAATCCAATTGAACTAATTCATCCAATTTAAACCGATCTATTCGGACTTAACCAAGCATGATAACCGGTCCAATCCAATTGAACCGATTAACCATTCGCTTGGCCTGTGTCGATCGACACTCAACCTGTGTCGATCGACGCAGTAGGCCTTTTAGGTTTTCTACGAGAAAAACCCTAGCCGCCGAATTTCGTCCTGTGTCGACCGACACTCAAACTGTGTCGATCGACACTCGACCGATTTTGCTCTGTGTCGACCGACACACCCAGTGTGTCGATCGACACAGAAGGCTTTCGGTTTTTCTTCGCGAAAAACCCTAGCCGCCGAATCTGTCGATTTCGCCACCTTGTGTCGACCGACACACCTAGTGTGTCGATCGACACTGTGCGAAAACACAGATTCGATTCCGAGAAAAATCGATCTAACCTGTTCTAGCCAAACAACCTAGTTTGCGAATCTAAATCATCAAATTCAATGAACAGGTTCGATTCAATGATAAAACCCTAAGGCTCTGATACCACTGTTGGAAATCCAAGCCAATTCTACCGTATTCAGAATCCTCGCGAGTTCCAGATAGCCTAGGATCTAGGGTCTAGTTAATTGAATCATGGATCTCACCTCGTGATTACCTGGTGTTTGGCAGCGGAAGATTGATTAGGTAATACGAGATCTATTGCGCCTCAGATGCTGCGCCTCTATCGTAGTCCACACGCACACAAGCTGGAATCCGCCGGGTTGCTAGCGCCGGTGCTCGGATCTCCTGGGAACTCAGTTTCTAGAGGAAGAGCTTCTGTTTTCTCACTGAGAAAACTGTCTGGGCGGCCAGCCTTCACTTTGGTCGAAATTATAAGATCACTTATATATATCGACTCTGTCATAAACCGAGACATCAGTTTCGGTTTCGCCACTGTGTCGACCGACACATCCACTGGTGTCGATCGACACAAGTCTTGTATCGACCGACGCACCTAATGGTGTCGATCGATACACCTCTTTGAAACTCAATTCGATGTGCATCTAATACACATCGATCAGACCATATGCCAATGATCAATCCCATGCAGAGTATATCCAACTTGCTTAGGTGTGTGACCCTGTAGGTTCACACGATACCAAAAATGAGTTACAACTCATTTGTCATAAGCGGTTTCTAGCAAAACATTATGACTACCTAGTATCAAATGAATTGTCCGATCTCGACAATACAACTATCTCTAGAGTTCGTACAATGTGATTTCAGGACATAATCCCAACACTCCTTGGATGAAGAGATACTCACAGAGACATTCAAAGTCTCTGTTGAAGCCGCCATGAGTCAAATCTCTGTACCATAGTCAAGCTAATGACTAAAAACAAGCGCTGAGTGGGAGGCAACCCACTGTTAGGTTCGTTTTTGTTTTCATTTTTTCGTTTTGATTTGGTATTTTTAATTTTTCTGTTTTGTGTGTTCAAAGCCGAGAGAAACAGACAGAAGCGCACTGCATCGATCGACACACATAGTGCATCGGTCGACACAGTGCGATTCACGGTTAGCCAATTTGATTGCGGTTCAGACACCAGTTATCTACATAAACGCGAGCTATAATCACCTTGCATCGATCGACACCCTTGTGGCATCGATCGACGCAGGGCAACGACAGGTAAGTAATCTGCAACTTTTCGGTTTGTTCTTCAATATGATTATTCTTTCACCGAGCTCATGCTTTGATTACACTGGGGACAGTGTAGTTTAAGTGTGGGGGAGGAGCTACTGACGCACGCTTTTGTTTTCTTAGTTTTTTCAAAAACATTGTTTTATTGAGTCAAAATATGTATGAAACTATGATTTTTCGAGGAAAATTTTCGTTTGAACAGGAACTAAGTGACCATTGGACAGACTTGCAGAGCCTCTATGACTGTTAGAAAACCCAGACACGGATCAACCTACTGGGAACACCCATATCACTTCAGGTATCAGAGGATCCTTATACTGACTTCGATTTAATACTGACTTAGATTTCTCACCTAAGGGCTTGGTATACTTTGTGTTGGACTCCCTTGTTAGTTCTGACACAGCCTGTCAACCTATCCTATTTAGTTCCCTTCTACCCTTCTATAAAGTAAAAAAAAAAAAATAATGATAAACTGAGGATGAGTTAGTAACTCCGAAGTGGTCACAGGAGTGGTAGAGACCCCTATTATCTCATGTGCGATCCATGGAATGTGTCCAAAGTACACCCCATAACGGGAAGAACACTGATAAAAAAAAAAAAAATGATACCCAATGTGGGAAAAATCAGTTGTTAAGGAAGGGAAAGAGAAGAAAGGGACTAGAGAAAGATATTATGGTGGTCTAGAGCTGATAAGGTAAGAATCCATGTGCCTTTGATCGATACTCCTTAGGTGAGACCGCACTTAAATACTTGCAGAAGTCAGTATGGTGAATTTGAATGCTTGAATGTGATTGTGGAGTTTACTTAGGACAGTTGCTAAGTGTGGGGGAAGTACATTATGGTCTTGAGTTCTGTAGGAAAGTTTTCAGTGGATTACTAAGTAAATGTGAATGCGAAAGTTCCTAAGACGAAATGAGTTTCTGTGTTTTCAAACTTCTTCTCTTATACTTTGGTTCTTTACTTGCTTGAGGACAAGCAAGAGCTAAGTTTGGGGGAGTTGATATACCATGGATTTTACCGGTTTTAACCATGGTATATGCCTTATTTATCGAGTCTTATGTTATGTTTTGGAGTCTTTTTAGTATGTTTACAGGTTTAGACACGTTTGGAGCATAATTAGAGTTATTGGAGCATTCTGGAGCATTTTGGAGATTTTACCCGAGAGACAGAGTTCACTGCCCATATTTGACGCTTGCAACGATCGGCACACCATTAGCATCGATCGTTGCATAGCGTGACCAAGCATTCTCGCGAGCGTTAATGAAGAATGAGGATTAATGCACTAAAGCCCAGAAAGCCCAGATATTTACACAGAAGCCCAAAACGTGTTTTAGCTATTATATAAGGGTTTTTAAGCCATTGTTTAGGCAACGCTTTCATTAAGTCTTGTTTTATTTCAGAGAGAGTTAGGGGCTGATCCTGCTCTCGAGAGAGAGAGGATTTTGAACCCCAGTTCTTTGTTTTATTTTATGATATTTGGTTTTCTACTTATGATATTTTCTGTCTCGATGAACATGTCTAAGTAGTTTACCTGTTAGGTTGAAGGATTCTCATGAGGGATTTCATGGAACTATAGTTTAAATCAATCTGTAGGGATTCATATCTGCTAGTTCTTTGTTTAGGTTGTTCTTAATGCTTAATCTGAAGTAGCTAATCAGAATTATGACGTTAGGTTGATTGATACAACGAGAGTTGGTTAATTAGCTAGAAAGAACCTAGATGAGCAATTTGATCTACTCGCAAAGAGATTTGGTTTAGGGGAATTGTGAACATATCAAACCTGATCATTAATGCTAGTTTAATCTGTTAGTAATTGCAAAGAGATTTGGATTGCTGCACTTAGACTTAGAGAATTCTCGCAACGAGAGTTGGTGAATTCTATATCCGTGTTTGAGTTCTAGAACAGTTATTGATTAGATCCTGATTGATTGATTGATTGCTTGTGTTCCTGATTTCCTGAGAACTCCTGAAACCTAACGCTTCGCTTCCTTGCTCACAAACTCGCCTGCTACTGATTACTTTTCTGCTTGCTTTAGTTTCTCATTGCCTTCCCCTAGTCTAATCTTTTCTGTTCTTAATCTATTGTTGACCGGAGTCCCTGTGGATTCGATACCCTAAGTACTACAACTACATCACTGTGCACTTGCAGTTAGTATAGGGATTAAAACTAGACCTATCAGGCGCTACCATAAAATGTACCATCACGATTAAAAGAACAAACTTTATTCTTAACCGCAAAATCAAAACCTTCCAAATCCAATACGAAAACTGAAATTATGTTTCTGCTAATCGCAGGTACAAAGTAGCAATTATTCAAAGTTAAAACCATGCCCGAAGGTAAAGACAAATCGTAGGTGCCTACGGCCAGTGCAGCAACCTTAGCTCCATTCCCGACCCGTAGCTCCACTTGTCCTTTCTTCAGCGTTCTACTGTTTCTTAGTGCCTGCATATTAGTACAAATATGAGCACCGCAGCCGGTATCCAATACCCACGAAGTAGAACTAGAAGATATAACATTAAGTTCGATAATATAAATACCTGAGTCAGACGCATCATACGTATTCTTCAGCTTCTTGTAATCTGCCATGAACTTCTTGCAGTCTCTCTTCCAATGCCCTAACTGCTTGCAGTAGTTGCACTTATCCTCAGGAGAAGGCTCGGATTTGGGCTTCGGCTTGGGCTTGTCCTGACTCTCAGTCTGGACAACTTGGGCCTTTCCCTTATCCTTCTTAGGTTTCTTAAACCTTTTACCCCCTTGTACCATCAGTACACTGGGAGTTGCCTTCTTGAGATTCGGCTCTGCTGTCTTCAGCATGCCGTGCAACTCAGTCAATGTCTTAGTCATGTTTTGCATGTTGTAGTTCATGATGAACTGATCAAAACACGACGACAAAGACTGCAGAATCATGTCAGTGGCTAGCTCCTGGCTAATGGCACAGTCCAGTTTCCCCAGGTTATCAATGTAACCCATCATTTTAAGGACATGAGGACGTACTGGACTATCCTTAGCCAGCTTGCAATCCATGAGAGATTTAACCGTCTGGTATCTCTCTGTGCGAGCTTGCTCCTGAAACAAAGCTTTCAGGCTGTTAATCATCTCAATGGGTGACATCACGTTCTCATATTGCTTCTGCAGCTCAGAGTTCATAGTCACCAGCATTAGACAATTAACATCTTTGACATCAGTTGAATGCTTATCCCAAGCATTCTTTTCTGTCTGCGGGGCATTGGAACGTGGCCTCTCGGTGAGAACTCTTTCAAGGACATATTCCTTGTTCTCCTGCCTGAGAACTATTCTCAGGTTCCGATACCATTCCAAGAAATTAGATCCATTTAACTTGTCCTTCTCAAGGACGGATCTTAGTGAGAAAGTGTTGATGTGAGTTGAGACAGACATAGCTGTAATTAAAAGAGGTAGAGGTTTTAGTTATAATGCTCAAGGAAATGAGAATTCTTATCTAATAAGAAAAACTCGCATTGTATTCAAAACTATGTTTCCTCAGATGAATACAATGAGCCAAGATCCATACTTCACCAAAATCTGAGTGGACAACTCGCCATCACCCAAACTTTAGTTATCTAGGTAAGCAAATCATTGCTAATTGTACCCAGTACAACTCTTGGTCGTAGATGAGACAAACTATGTCTAATCTACTCTGATGTCTCTGGGCCCAGAACTTCTGACAGCCCAGTCAAGTAAAACCAATCTCTTCTGTCTTGTGATCACTAATAGTTGCACTGCAAATCTATCAATGATCACCTGCATTACTCATGTTGCTGTGGATACCAAGGACTCCAAGGATATCCAACAACAACACGAGTCTTGACAGTAGACAAGATCGGGCAAGACATCAAGATCACTTGATATTTGGTTGAGGAAAAGAATTATTTAATCTTGATGTATATCCAATATACATTCAAGAAGTTATTAATTTAATTAAAACATTCAGTTTTATTAATTTTAGGTTCATCTAGAACTTTAAGATTAAATTTGGTCTGGTATATGCAAATTTATGGTCCAACCAATAATTCTGCGAATGGTGTGTGTGTCGATCGACGCCAACCATTGGCATCGGTCGACACAACATAATTTAAACCGGTCTTCGATAACCGGTCAAACCGGATCGAATTTCATTAACCGATTCAATCTAATTGAACCGGTTCGGTTTAACGGTCCATGTCGATCGTCACACAACTCTGTGTCGATCGACATTACCAAACCAGAACCAATTGGTTAATTAAAATTAACCGAGCGAGATAACCGGTTCAATCCAATTGAACCGATCTACCTAATCGCATTGCCTGTGTCGACCGACACACCCAGTGTATCGATCGACACAGCAGGATTACGGGTACTCGATCTCAGATCGAAACCCTAAAATTATTTACGAGTTTTCGCTCTGTGTCGACCGACACACGCTTTGTGTCGATCGACACTCTGCGACAAACCCTAAAAATTTTACGAGTTATTTCGCGGCGTGTCGACCGACACACGCTTAGTGTCGATCGACACAGTGCGTTTTTAACAATTCATCGTTTTTCAACAGGCACATAATCCGAGATTAACACTTGAAAACACGACTTTAGCAGGCAATAATCAATTCAACAAACTCAGTTTTCGAATTAATTGCATCAGATTCAATAGTCTAAACCCTAACACGCTCTGATACCACTGTTGGATCTCCTAGGATCTAAGGGTTTGATATATTGAATCACTAACCTCGTTCTTACCTTGTTACTGGCAGCGGAATGAATGGTGAACGAGATCAGTAGCGACACAGGTGCCTCGCCTCTACCAGATACACACGCACACAAGCTGGAAACGGGATGCTAGTGCCGGATCTATGGGATCTGAGAGTTTCTGGTGTTTCTGCTCTTTCTGTCAAGAAAAAGTCGACGGCTCGCGTTTTAGGTCGAGACTATCAAGTTTTTATTCGACCTAAAACACACTTAACGGGCCAGACTTGATTAAGTCATAATTTCGAAAAGCCCTTTCGAAACCCGAACTGTGTCGACCGACACACAAGCTGTGTCGATCGACACAACACCATTATCTCGATAATAATGTGTATCCAATACACATTAATATGATCATTACCATAATGATCATTCCCATGTCTTAGCTTCCAGTTTGCTTAGGTGTGTGACCCTATAGGATCATATAATACTGGCAGTAAGTATACAACTTACATATTGCAAGAGACTTCTAGCAAAACATTGCAACCGCCCAGTATTATACGAATGTCTGATCTTGACACACAACTATCATCAAGAGTGAGTACAAGTGTGATTTCAGGACACTATCCCCACATAGATAGCCAGAGTTTCCATGTGATTCGGCCCTAGGACATGACCCCGTATTCTCCGAATCACACACCTACCGGCGTCACCCGATAGGTTAGCACCATAACCGGAATCACCATGATTCGGTCGGGTAAAACCCGAGGATCCAATCGGGTCGGAAGTACCGGAACGTAAACAAAACCTGGCCTGCGGAATCTATCGCACCCTAGAGTCCTAGTGCAGAAAGATAATTACGCAGACTCGCTGGGACTCTAGCACAGATCACGCAGTCAATATCAATAATAAGAGCAAACCCCCAACCATTCCGCAAGCCTCTACACTGCCAATCTCACCGCTCTGACTAGGTAAGATACCTAGTCAGCACCACTAACTTACCCGGTCCCGTGACCGGAGTAAGTTTCCACAGCAACTGCTCGGCCCAACACCGAGCAGTCTAACAAGCCTGCACACAAACTCACAGCAACAATCACAACAATCAAACACGCAATCACAATCAATCACAACACAAGCAGGATTATTAGGGTTTCTAAGTCTTTTAATCCATTCTCGTCCGCTACCTTGGGTTAGCGGATTGCTAACCCGTAGACGGCTCACAAACTCACCACATTCCTTATTTAACCCATTCTAGATATCTTTTATTAACTCCTCGATCCGTCGGTTTAGAGTTAGTAAACTTACTAACTCCCCGACGTCTTATTATTAATTAACTTTATTCATTACCCAAACCCGCTATTAAACCTAAACCCCGATCCCGTAATAATATTCTATACGTTTGTTTAGGTTTAACTCATATTTTAAGGTCGTCCTAATTCCCGTATATAGATTCATTAATTATCGTTCTTATACATATATATATGCATATACGGTCCTATTCAAACGGTGTCTATATGAATGCATCAATCAATCGTTACTAACGACCTAGCGGCACACAACCAATTAACCATTTAATTCTGTGAAACCCTAACATGCTTAATCGGTCCTATCCGGTTTATCATTAAAAGTCCATTTAATTATCAATTACTAATCAGGTTATTAACGGGTATGCAATCCTAGTACTACGGTTTCTCGATTCACGGTCTATATGAGTCTAAAGGTTTGTGAGCCGACTCACAGTGAGATAGGCGCGGAATGACGGTCTGACGCGGTATGAATCCCGAGACCTCCGAACTGAAACCCGAACTTCCCGTACGCACGAACTCGAACCCCGAGGCTTCCCGAACACCCTGACATGAACCGCAAGTAGTCAATGGCCGGAGTCAACGCGTTGACCGGCGTTGACCACGGCGTTGACTTTGACCTCCGGTTGACCGTTGACTTTGACTGTTGACCGTTGACTTTGACTTGAACCGGTTGACTTCCCAAACCAAACCGGTTGAACCACTGAACCATCAGAACCAACTGAACCGGTCTAATTAGAACCGGTTAGGTTAAACCGGTTTTGGTCAAACATTGACCGGTTTGACCTAACCGTTGACCAAGGCTAAACCAGCCTTAAACCAACCGAAATCTTGAATCAAACCATCCCATCACACTCCTTGAAGAACCGGCTGAAGATTGGCTGCGGTTGGGCTTCTCCGGTGACTTCTCCGGCGACTTCTCCGGCGTTGACCGGCGGTGGTCCGGCGTTGACCGGCCGGTTCACCCCTTTTTCCGGTGACTCAGAAGACGATCCACCTATCAAACTGACCGCAAAGAAGAGATCTAGCCATCCATGGCTTCAAAACATTCAGATCTGATGAAGGAAGAGAGAGATTCCCCAAAACCCTAATCCGCGGATGCTTGCTGGCCAGATTCCGGCGAGCTCCGGCGACGACGACGACGGTGGCTGGCTGGATATTGTAGAGGAGGGAGAGAGGAAGCTATAGCACTTTGAAGAAGTGGATTTGGGTTTATATTGAGAGAGTTATGGGATTTTTGGTGTAAAAGGATATGAAGAACACTCAAGAACACTTTGAATGTTCTTGAGTTTCTTTGAAGATTCAAAGGATTTTCTGGGTTTTCTGGGCAAGTGGGATGAATGTAGAGAGATAGGAGAGAGAGCTCGTGGGTTTGAGGTAGAGAGAGGTTTTTTTGTAAGCTCAAATGAAATTTTCTCTTCACATGCTTGTTTTCCTTCCATGCAAAAAGATGCATGAACCACCATGCATTGACACCTAACCATGAGATGTGGCGACCCTGGGGCATTGACACTTGTCCTTCTGAGTGTTTTGAGTCCAAAAATCCTTCCCTAAACCGGCCTTGACCAACATTAAACCCCTCTTGACCCGTTGCTTCGGTTTCCTCGATTGTGCGAATATTGTTTTAGAAAATACCAAATGATTCCCATAAATCTCCAAACCTCCATAAACAGATTCTACATGCTATTTTATGAATTTATCATTTCGAATCACTCCGTTCGGACTTACGAAGCTCCGGATATGGATTTTTGAAGTTTCTTCGGTTTTGTCGGTTTCCATTCCCGACTCACCGAAAAACATGTTTCTGCTCCGTTTCTTCCAATTCTGGTCTTCTAAACATTCTTTATGTTGAAACATAAGAATATTTGGCCCGTCTCGGCTTCCGTCTCGAACTTTGGCAAAATTACCATTTTACCCCCGACTTTGGTAAAATGACAATTTTGCCCCCGGTTGACTTTCTGCTGCCCGTTGACCGTATTTTTGGATACGGGGTATCACATTCTTCCCCACTTACAGGAATTCTGTCCCCGAATTCTCCGTCACTAACAGACTTCAAATCGGTTCCGAACCCTGCAAGTTGCTTCATCACTTCATTCTGACTCTTCTATACTCGGTCACCGCTTCATACCACTGGCTTCTACACCACCCAAATCCGCTTCACTCTTAACTGACTCCATCGGTCTCGATCCTTACTTAACTCTGGTTATCTTCTTTGCTCTGATTCTCACTTCGGGCTTCCCCACTTCGCTTCGACCTCCATGTCTTTCGGGTCCTGACTTCCTTCTTCCTTTCTTTCTGAGACACTCTTCAAGAATCTGACCACCTGCTTCCGGCTGACTGATTCCAACAACATCACTGATTCTTCTTTCCCAAATCTCTTTACTAACTCATCCTACTTCTCGGCTTCTTCCTGTCGGTCGCTTGATAAGCTGATACATTCTCCACTGACGACGTTTACCACTGCTTCACGGTCTGATCTACTGGTCTCACGATGTCTTGACACTTCATCTCGCTTTCGGGTTCAGGTTCGGTCTCGGATTCACATCGCATTGCCATTCCGTCCTACATTCAACACAACAACTCACTGAAACAATTAGTTCCATTCCGATTTATCCCCGACATCACTTTCCCATAGAAATATGGTTACTTAATCACGTACCCGACGGTTACTCATGATTAAGTAACAATATACTATAAGTCCGCTCCCTCGTGAATCGACGGTTGAACACAACCGTTCTCAGTCGGCTCAAAACTTGAAATAAAATTGAAAATAAAATCAACACTTTACATTTCTAACAAAACCGAAGAAAAACGATCAATCACTACTCAAAATTTCGAACCACCAACAATCCAACGGTCTCTAAGACCAAAAACGATCAATCTATCAAAACCACGCACGCCAGTACTACTACACAATCCATCGCAATAACGAATCAATTAACCAATCAATCAAGCAGGAAATGAAAACAAACAATTACCACACGCACACAATCAAGCAATCTAATGATCGGTCGGATGCGTCGTCAGTCTGGGTTCAGGTCATGATGAACGGTCGTCAGTTCCGCGTATCATTTAGTTTCACATAGTAATCTATTTGCTTTCATAACCATCTCAATCAGGCAAATAGTTACTATGCTACTCAAAACGATCAGCTGAACACTCTGCATCCACCACATACATAAAACGATATATCATACGTATAAAAGTTTTAGTACATGGTTCTGATCAGAGTTCACACATATACGGCCGTCATCATATCCAAAAACCCATACGACGCCGCTATACAACAGAAAAGTCAAAGACGACACGCAAAGTCGCCTATCCGCCGATCTATCTACAAGACAAAAAGAAGTTAGTGCCCCCACTTACCTGGCCTAACTACAACTATCCTATCCTAACGCCTCCAGCAAGACCGAAATGCCCAACACCACTGGCAAAACGGCTCGCTGAAGTATCCGCTGGCAGGTGCGCCGGGAGGGTGTGGTGGGTGTGTGTCTCGAGATGGTGCTCCGACATGTTGTGGCTCGGCAATCGGGCAAAGATGAGCAACGTGACCTGCGCGGCCACATAACTGACAGACTGGAGTGGACGCTGAACGTGGTCCACGATAACGCACGGGCGCCTGATGACCATGGCTACCACCCAACTGATAAAGAGAAGTCGACTCGATCGGGGAATCGATGAAACAATCGGGTGTGCGATGACCCTCACCTCTACAAAACTGGCAAGTCCTCGCTGGCTCGGGTCGAGGTGGTGGAACGACTGGCATCAGAATGATTGGTGGCTAACTGGGCTCAGGATCTCTGCAACTAGGTCCAGCTCGATAATCCTCTGGTACTGGTGCTCGGTACGGCTCCACATCGGGTATACACGGTCCTGATCCGGCAATCGGGCATGTCGACGCTCCATGGCCCTCTGGTACTGCTGGCGGTGTCTCTATCATCTCGGCTGGTGACGAGACTGGCTCAAACTGCGACTCCGTAGACGCTGGTGACATAACCATGTCGAACGGTGTACGGGGTAATCCAGGTCGTAGGTCCGGCTGGTGATGAGGCCCATCCTGCTGCTCTAACACATCCTCAAGCATCGCTACCTGCTCATCCATCCGCTGCTCCCAATGCGGATACTGCTCCAGATCTATAGGCTCCATATCTAGATCAAGCCGAACGGTAGTGGACTCAGTAAATAGTCCTCCACATGAAGTGGCGGGGAAAACTCGGGCGTCTCAAGAATCGATGACTGAAACATCGGTGGTACGTCTGATGCTGCAAGTGTCTGTGGCACCTCCGGCTCTAGCCACTGCGGTGGTAACCCTAACTCAACATCTGCTCCTCCCAAGAATCCCATCATCCCTGAAACTGAACCAATTGACCCTGCTGCGAACCGACTGATCCCTGTTGACTCATGCTGCTCAACAGTAACTACTCCAAGCACACACACACAGATACCTCCACTCCACCCAGGACACACTGCTGTAAGACTGCAACCAAACACACGAAACATTAGTACAAATCATACAAAAATTCTACTTCCCATCCCAACCACGGGTTTAACGGACGCGGCTCGGTTACCTAATGGATGCTTGTGTGACACATTTGACTCGATAAAACACGGAAAACACTAAAAAATGAAATGTTTCGAAACCCATGCAGAACCATGCTCTGATACCACTTTGTCTGTAACGCCCCTTTCCCGTTCTCCGCTGACCGTCGAGCTGACCGGTCAACAATCAAACAAGAACATGACCGATCGAACCCGAGCAAGTCGAACAGGAAAAGTTCGTCACAGGACGAAGTCAGAGACGGATCGGTTTGAGACAAAGGCTCGCACTAATCCATCTTTGACCTCGCTATCCTCACTTCCGTAATACAAGTTGTACACCTTGTACCACTTCGGTGAGTTGTGTCGGTTCGGACGAAACCTCATATCAGGGAAACAATTTCATTTCTGAGTAACCAAACGTTCAGCACAACGTTTAATAGAATTTTTACAAACAATCGTCATCTCAAAGCGCATAAGTAAATCAAACACATAAAATGGCGCCAAAGCCGAACCGAAAATAAAACATCCAAAACCCCGAATCAAATCCCGTCACAAGCCATCCTGAAACTACACCGAGGCCTCCCGCGTCCGTCGCTGCTAAACCTGAAAAAACACAAAAAGAGTCTAATGAGCGATCTAAGATCACCCAGTGAATAGGCTCCCTACTAATGGCTTCTAGTCTATCTAGAGTCTACAGATTCCCGCCCCAAATCCCAAAATAACAATCAACAGGAATGAATGGTCGATCACGCACTACCACGTCGTGATAAACCCACAACACACAATCAAGCCAAGATAAAGAGAAATTAGTTAAATCGAACGCACTGCGGCACATGTCCTCGATTGGACTCGATCTATCTATCGCGCAATAAAGGAATAATAAAACAACACTGGGCCCTACGATCTCGGTAACTTCCACGGGTTTAACATCGTCACCTATATGGTAACTAACCCAAGACTCCTAAACGTGTACACAAGGTCCCACGAGTAGGACACCGTTCTATGTCCATCGATACGCGGTGACTCGGACTACCCCTAGATAGCCAGAGTTTCCATGTGATTCGGCCCTAGGACATGACCCTGTATTCTCCGAATCACACACCTACCGGCGTCACCCGATAGGTTAGCACCATAACCGGAATCACCATGATTCGGTCAGGTAAAACCCGAGGATCCAATCGGGTCGGAAGTACCGGAACGTAAACAAAACCTGGCTTGCGGAATCTATCGCACCCTAGAGTCCTAGTGCAGAAAGATAAACACGCAGACTCGCTGGGACTCTAGCACAGATCACGCAGTCAATATCAATAATAAGAGCAAACCCCAACCATTCCGCAAGCATCTACACTACCAATCTCACCGCTCTGACTAGGTAAGATACCTAGTCAGCACCACTAACTTACCCGGTCCCGTGACCGGAGTAAGTTTCCACAGCAACTGCTCGGCCCAACACCGAGCAGTCTAACAAGCCTGCACTCAAACTCACAGCAACAATCACAACAATCAAACACGCAATCACAATCAATCACAACACAAGCAGGCTTATTAGGGTTTCTAAGTCTTTTAATCCATTCTCGTCCGCTACCTTGGGTTAGCGGATTGCTAACCCGTACACGGCTCACAAACTCACCACATTCCTTATTTAACCCATTCTAGATATCTTTTATTAACTCCTCGATCCGTCGGTTTAGAGTTAGTAAACTTACTAACTCCCCGACGTCTTATTATTAATTAACTTTATTCATTACCCAAACCCGCTATTAAACCTAAACCCCGATCCCGTAATAATATTATATACGTTTGTTTAGGTTTAACTCATATTTTAAGGTCGTCTTAATTCCCGTATATAGATTCATTAATTATCGTTCTTATACATATATATATATGCATATACGGTCCTATTCAAACGGTGTCTATATGAATGCATCAATCAATCGTTACTAACGACCTAGCGGCACACAACCAATTAACCATTTAATTCTGTGAAACCCTAACATGCTTAATCGGTCCTATCCGGTTTATCATTAAAAGTCCATTTAATTATCAATTACTAATCAGGTTATTAACGGGTATGCAATCCTAGTACTACGGTTTCTCGATTCACGGTCTATATGAGTCTAAAGGTTTGTGAGCCGACTCACAGTGAGACAGGCGCGGAATGACGGTCTGACGCGGTATGAATCCCGAGACCTCCGAACTGAAACCCGAACTTCCCGTACGCACGAAATCGAACCCCGAGGCTTCCCGAACACCCTGACATGAACCGCAAGTAGTCAATGGCCGGAGTCAACGCGTTGACCGGCGTTGACCACGTCGTTGACTTTGACCTCCAGTTGACCGTTGACTTTGACTTGAACCGGTTGACTTCCCAAACCAAACCGGTTGAACCACTGAACCATCAGAACCAACTGAACCGGTCTAATTAGAACCGGTTAGGTTAAACCGGTTTTGGTCAAACATTGACCGGTTTGACCTAACCGTTGACCAAGGCTAAACCAGCCTTAAACCAACCGAAATCTTGAATCAAACCATCCCATCACACTCCTTGAAGAACCGGCTGAAGATTGGCGGCGGTTGGGCTTCTCCGGTGACTTCTCCGGCGACTTCTCCGGCGTTGACCGGCGGTGGTCCGGCGTTGACCGGCCGGTTCACCCCTTTTTCCGGTGACTCAGAAGACGATCCACCTATCAAACTGACCGCAAAGAAGAGATCTAGCCATCCATGGCTTCAAAATATTCAGATCTGATGAAGGAAGAGAGAGATTCCCCAAAACCCTAATCCGCGGATGCTTGCTGGCCAGATTCCGGCGAGCTCCGGTGACGACGACGACGGTGGCTGGCTGGATATTGTAGAGGAGGGAGAGAGAAAGCTATATCACTTTGCAGAAGTGGATTTGGGTTTATATTGAGAGAGTTATGGGATTTTTGGTGTAAAAGGATATGAAGAACACTCAAGAACACTTTGAATGTTCTTGAGTTTCTTTGAAGATTCAAAGGATTTTCTGGGTTTTCTGGGCAAGTGGGATGAATGTAGAGAGATAGGAGATAGAGCTCGTGGGTGTGAGGTAGAGAGAGGTTTTTTTGTGAGCTCAAATGAAATTTTCTCTTCACATGCTTGTTTTCCTTCCATGCAAAAAGATGCATGAACCACCATGCATTGACACCTAACCATGAGATGTGGCGACCCTGGGGCATTGACACTTGCCCTTCTGAGTGTTTTGAGTCCAAAAATCCTTCCCTAAACCGGCCTTGACCAACATTAAACCCCTCTTGACCCGTTGCTTCGGTTTCCTCGATTGTGCGAATATTGTTTTAGAAAATACCAACTGATTCCCATAAATCTCCAAACCTCCATAAACTGATTCTCCATTCTATGTTATGAATTTAGCATTTCGAATCACTCCGTTCGGACTTACGAAGCTCCGGATATGGATTTTTGAAGTTTCATCGGTTTTGTCGGTTTCCATTCCTGACTCACCGAAAAATATGTTTCTGCTCCGTTTCTTCCAATTCTGGTCTTCTAAACATTCTTTATGTTGAAACATAAGAATATTTGGCCCGTCTCGGCTTCCGTCTCGAACTTTGGCAAAATTACCATTTTACCCCCGACTTTAGTAAAATGACAATTTTGCCCCCGGTTGACTTTCTGCTTCCCGTTGACCGTATTTTTGGATACGGGGTATCACAATAAGATACAAATCTCGTCTTGTGACTCAAGACTTTTCTCAAAGACCCATTATTTGATTATGATGAGACATATTCCCCCTTCATGGATTTAATCATATTTAGGTCACGATGAGTCTAGCGGCAGGTGTAAACCTAAAGATGCGTCTCATGGATGTCGTTACCTCATACTTGTATGGCTCATTAGACATTGATATCTATATGAGAATACATGATAAGTTTAAGATGCCAAAACCATTGAGTTCCAAACCAAAGAAGATGTGCAATAAAATTGTAGAGATCATTATATGTTTAAAACAGTCTGGACGCATATGGTATAATTGTCTTAGTGATCATTTAATAAAAGAAAGATATGTAAATGATCTAATATGTCAATGTGTTTTCATCCCTGTTCGAAAACTCGGCCAAGGCGGCCGGTAACTCGGTGGATAGTCGCTGAACGGTGAGGAGCTGCGGCGATTTGACCTAAATCGGATAAAAACTCGGGTTTTCATATAAAACTCAATTTTTTGTTCTTTTTAGATGATAAATCTAATAATCATGTTAAATATACAAGTTCTTGGTAGTAGATTGATGAAAAGAAACGGTTAAAAGGATGCAAAAATGGTGAAACATGAACGGCTGCTGGTTTTTAGGTCATTAAAATCTTAGAGACATAGAGAAGGAGATGAACGTGAAAAGAAAAATATACCCTTTATTTAAAGAAAATAATAAAAAAATATCCAAAATATGGCTTTTCTGGATTCGAACCCCTTCCCTCTTCTTAAATTAGAGCACTCATGCCACTATGCCAACTCAATATTTCTTGTTATCAATGAATTTAAAAACTATTTAAACCTAAATTTCGATAAATAGCCTAAAATAAATCTCCGCTTACTCCCCGAGTTTTCCCCGATTTTCTGTTAACTCGCTAGGCCCAGATCAACCGCACGGATAACGCCTAGCGATTTCTCGAACAGAGGTTTTCATCAAGAAAACACAATTTGGATTTGTGATAATCACAGTATATGTTAATGATCTAAACAAAATTGGAAACCGTGATGAAATTCATAAAGCATCAAATCTATTTAAATGGAGAATTTGAGATGAAAGATCACGGACAAACCAAATATTGTATTGGCCTACAAATTGAGCTTTCTCAAGAGGTTATATTTTTACATCAATCTACATACACTAAAAAAGTGTTAAAGCGATTCAAAATAGATAAAACAACTCCTCTTATTATTTTCATAGTTGTTAGATCAGTAAATGTTGAAAGTGATCCATTTTAACCTCATAAAGAAAATGAGGAACTATTTGGTATTGGGGTGTCATATCTTAGTCTGATATCATTTGATGTTAATCTATTGGTAAGATTTAGTTCATCATCTACACAAAGACATTAGAAAGGAATAAAACACATTTTTCGTTACTTTCAAATGATTCTTAATTTATGATTATTTTATCCTAAGAATTCAAATGGTCAAATGATTGGTTTTACAGATGCATAATATTTATCAGACTTACACAAAGCTCGATCACAAACATGATATGTTTTCACAATCGGAGGTATTGCTATCTCATTACGTTCTCAAAAGCAAACACTTGTGGCCACTTCTTCGAACCATGCCAAAATCATAGCACTCCTTGAAGCTAGACAATAATTTGTGTGGCTAAGATCAATAAGTCAGCACATCCAATCAAACAATGGAATCACGTAAATACGGAGCCAACTATTTTATACGAAGATAATGTTGCATGTATTGCCCAAACTAAGGAAGGATATATCAATACCGATGTAATCAAAAATATTCCTCCGAAGTTATTTTCATACACCCAAGATCACAAAATCATTGACAGTACTGCATACATCTTCACAAAATCACTACCTACCACTACGTTTAGGAAACATGTTCATAACACTGAAATGCGCCGTCGAGACCTGTAAAATACTTCCATGATCATTCGAAGGGGAGTTTGTAGAGTTGTACTCTTTTTTAACTTACTATGAGTTTTTACAATAGGTTTTTCAAAAAGGTTGTTAACGAGGCACAAACATTAAGTGAACTAAGATAGTGATATTGGTCTCCAAAGGGGATTGCTATAAAATTTGTTACGAAAGTAAGCGAAAAGTGGCAAAAAAATATATTAAAATCTGCGTTTATTTATTATGTGACTGTTATTATACACCGCATAGTAAATTCAACTTTATAACTTATATATAAACGATCGATCTTTATAATTCGACACATCAAAAAACAATTCTCTCTCCCAAATAAAACATAATTCTTTTTTTTTCTCTCTCTTTATATTCAATATCAATTCCTTCAAATATGTATCATATTTTTCTCTTGATTTATATTTAAAGATATAATAAATATAATAATTATTATTATTTTTACAATTACAACTTTTTCTTGTCAGAAAGTCTTCATCTAAAAAAATTAACTTTTTATTTTATACACATTACAATATTTAAAAAATGAAAATAGCTTGACCACTTTATAACATTATCGACAACATATTTTTTTTTATAAAAAATAAATATTTAAGGGTGAATTATTAAAATAATGAACCTCAAATTTTGCATAACAGTTTTAAACATTAATAAAATTAATAATAATGATAAAATCTATAAATAGATATGAAATATACTTTGAAATATTAAATAATGTACGATATTATATGATAAAGTCATGTGATAGTATAAATTAAATATAATAATACATACATAAAAGAAAATTATAAAGTTACATATGAAAATACACAATTATTTAACCATTATTTTTATAAGGTTTCTGTATATGATTAATTAATGCATTTCAAATATATGTGATACTTATGTATTCATGTATTTGTTTTAATTTGTGTTCATATAATTTGTGTTTAATTTGATATAATTTGTGTTAATTTTCTTATTGTATTTATTTTGTGTAAAATTTGGTTTCTAATGTTATGTTATATATTTATTTAATATTAATAACGTGATTTTTAGTTAATGTACTTAGGCTATCATAAATCAAATCTAGTATAATTAATTGTGATAACTTTAATTATAGGGAATAAAGTGAAAGCAATATCTCAAAACCCTAAATTTGAATGTTTTTAAGAATTTGTTGGTGATGTTCTTAGTCAAAATTCTCTCGGTGTTTGGGTTTTGTGGTTTGACTGAAGAACCGAGGATGCAAAACACATGAACCATCCATCATAGATTTCGTCGGAACAGTAACCCATCACGTTGACAGAAGATCCTGCCAACAAGATTCACCAAAGCCTGAACCAAAGACGGATCCACTTAGTAATTTCTAGTGCACTTGACATCCAAAAAATAATATAAATTCATGTTTTTGCATATGTTTATTAAAGGATTTAGCAGTCTAACTGGTTATTTTGTATATGTTGATACTCCTAAACCTAAGTTCAAATCTTTGAAGTGACTCCCATTGCATTTTTTATAATGTGATCCCTTTAAAAATAACTCATGGGTCGGTCACAATTCGAACCAAAACTGACAAATGTCGCTTCCGGTGGATGTAGAAGAGAAAGTGAGAGGCTGAAAAACGTGAGTCCAGAAATACAAGTTGAAGAGACTGAGGACCTCTTTCAAAACCAGAACAACAAAACGGCTACTTTCTCTCTCATGTGATTAGGCGATTCCCCCTCCTAACCGTGTCTTCCCTAGCCGCGGCACGCCGGCGTCTCCTACGACGGCGCTTCCTCTCATCCTCCTCTCAGCCAGGCCCTCCCCTCCTAATGGGGAAGAAAAAACGCTCAAAAAGCCGCTCTCCGCCAACAGCAAAATCGGCCCTTGCCTCCAAGTCTTCAGCTTCGCCGGTGGGCAAGGATCCGGATCTCTCCTCGACTGATTCGGTTGCGCTATCAGCTGTTGCGGACATGGGTCTTGCTTTGTTGACTTCGGATTCCAAGTTTGCAAAGCTCGACTCAGTCTCAGATCCGTCCGCGTTGACACCGGATCCCAAAGCTCCGGCTGATACCTCGCCTCTGTCATGTCCCGAAATCCCTGTTCCAAACCCCATTTTCGATTTTACCATCTCTTCTCCGACCACTGCCCCCGCGGTGGAAGCAGCATCAGCTACTGTCTGTCAGGCCATGGCTCCGACCACTGCCCCCGCGGTGGAAGCAGCACCAACTTCGCCAGTTACTACCACTATCCATGAGGCTACTGTCAATCCAGTTACCCAAGCTGCTAGTAAGTTCGCCTCTGATGCCACAATCAATCCTATTGCTCCGACCACTGCACCCGCGGTGGAAGCAGCACCCATAGAAAATGTCACCGCTACCACAACAGAGGCGGAGACGAAAACTAAGCCTGACCCTTTCAAAAGCAAGAACTCCTGGTGTGACCTTGTAAAAGGAAGAAGCAAGAAGCTGGAGAAAACAGGACATGGATTTCTCTTACCATCAGGAGAACCATGTGTGGACATTCCAAATAAGGTCATCGAGAAAAATAGGAAATCTTGGGAGTATTTTGTCCTCGGGCAATTCTATGCGGATCCTCCACCTCAAGGCACAATACACAACATTGTCAATGGTATTTGGACGCGGTATCGCGACATCACTGTCACTAAAATGGAGGGTAATGCTTTCTTATTCCGCATACCAAATGCTCTCAACAGGAAGAGGGTTTTGGACCAAGTTCTCTGGCAGATCAAAGGCCAGACAATGTTTGTCGCTGATTGGGAGCCCGGTCTCACGGCAGAAAAGCCAGAGCTCACATCTGCGCCCATCTGGCTGGAGCTCCGGAAGGTCCCGCTGCAATTCTTCAACGATGAAGGCTTTGAGCGTATCGCAGGCTTGGTAGGCGACCCTAAGTTCCTCCACACCACTACAGCAAACAAGACTAATCTGGAAGTAGCGAAAGTTTTTACTGTTATTGACCCGCGGAAAGCTCTCCCTGAGGCCGTCAACGTCCGCTTTCAGTCAGGGGAGATAAGAAGGATAGAGGTTTCGAGTCCCTGGATGCCACCAATCTGTTCCTATTGCAAAGAGATTGGGCATAGCTTGAAAAGATGCAAAATAGCTCCGATCGCGTGTTCTTCTTGTAATGCTACAAACCATGCAACTGAAGCTTGCCCTCGGATGCAGTCTTCTAATGCAATCAAGAACGCCAAAAAGAAAGCAAAGAGGAAGAAAAAAACAACAGAGACTTTAAACAACCCGACTACTGATACTTATGCTGCCCCGACTGAGGCGACTGTGGGATCAATCAGGCAGGATGTTGTGACTGGCTCAAGGCATCCGTCAAACCGGGAATCAGGTGCGCACAGTCAGGCTAAGGCCCCTTTCTCTGGAAAAGCAATGTCAACATGGAAACAGAAACTCCCACCTGTTTTAGACCATGAGGATGATGCTCTCTCGGAGGGAGAAATCGAACTAGACTCATCTGATATATCGTCAGGGAACTCAGGTGAGGAGAATTATTTGGCAAATGAAGGAACAAGATTCCAGAAAGTTCTAGCTAAGCGGAACAGAAATACCTGGAGCAAGGGCTCCACCCCAAACTAATTTTTATGTGTACGCAATTTTTTGGATGGAACGTGCGTGGTTTCAATATAGTCAGCCATCGCCGCGGTTTTAAGAAATGGATTAAGACTAATAAGCCTCTTTTTGATGGTCTATTAGAGACCCATGTCAGGCAACACAAGCAGCAGAAACTCCTTGGAAACACTTTACCGGGTTGGGGATTTGCAAGCAATTATGAGTTTTCAGATTTGGGGAAAATATGGGCTGTGTGGCACCCAAGTGTTACTGTCAATATCATCTCTAAATCCATTCAGATGCTGACCTGTGAGGTCCAACTCCCAAATCAGCCTGAACCAGTAATTGTCTCCCTAGTTTATGCTGCAAATGTTGACGCAATTAGGATTCTTTTGTGGGAAGAGCTAGTCCAAACTTCTATTGATCATCGTGTTAATGGCAAACCTTGGGCCGTCATCGGAGATTTCTAAGGCCTGATGAGCACTCTAAACCGGCTTCTCTAAATGTAGATAGCGCCACCAGGCTCTTTCAGGAATGTCTTCTAAGCTCTGGTTTGTCTGATCTTACCTTATGTGGTCCAACTTTTACTTGGTCGAATCATAGAGGGGCAGCGCCGGTTGCAAAAAAGCTTGACAGATGCTTAGTTAATGACCAGTTGGAAGTCAAATTCTGTGACTCTTATGCTATCTTCAGTGAACCGGATTTCTCTGATCATTGTCCCTGTCGGGTTGTTATGAACCGTGATTTGGTGAACAAGAAAGGAAGCTTCCGCTTTTATAATTTCCTGCTCAAGAGTGAGGACTTCATGGGCATGATAGCGGAAGCCTGGTTCTCTATTTCTGTTAATGGCTCTGCGATGTACTGGGTAGCAAGAAAGCTAAAGACCCTAAAGAAGCTTATAAGGGATTTCAGCAAACAGCACTTCTCAGGTATTGAAAAACGTACGGAGGAAGCCCACGCCATTCTGCTCCACGCACAAGCTGCCTTCCTTGTCCTGCCTTCGATATCTAACGCACAAGCGGAAATTGAAGCTCGTCGTAAATGGCAGATTCTATCGAAGGCGGAGGAAGCCTTCTTCTTCCAAAAAACGTGTGTGAACTGGCTCAGGGATGGAGACGCCGGTACTTCATACTTCCATAGACTGGCATCCACAAGAAGAGCGGCAAACCACATCCACTTTTTGGTTAAAGAGAATGGGGATAGAATTGATGAGCAGGAGCAAATAGCGGCACATTGTGTGGATTACTTCGCAGACATCCTAGGTAGTGACGCTAGTCTCCCTCAGTTTGAACAATCGGACTTAAGCTCTCTCTTCGGTTTCTCCTGTTCTGTTGAGTAATCTGCGGCGTTTACTAAAGACTTCACCCCTGAGGAAATCAGAAAAGCTTTCTTTGATTTACCAAGGAATAAAAGCAGTGGACCAGACGGATACACTGCCGAGTTCTTTACTGCTTGCTGGTTTTTTCTAGGTGGAGAGGTCACTGCGGCTATCTCTGAATTTTTCTCTTCTGGAAAGTTACTAAAGCAATTCAACGCAACAAATCTTGTGCTCATCCCCGAGACTGCAAACGCCTCAAGCTTAAATGAGTTTCGACCTATCTCATGTTTAAATAATATTTACAAGGTCATATCGAAACTTCTGTCTACTAGGCTAAAGGTGGTTCTCTTATCGGTCATTTCTCACACGCAATCAGCTTTCATGCCAGGGAGATTGTTGGCTGAAAACGTGCTATTAGCTACTGAAATCATCAAAGGATACAATAGGCAGAACATCTCTCCGAGGGCAATGCTGAAAGTAGACCTGCGGAAAGCGTTTGATTCAGTTAATTGGGAGATGATTATTGCGTGTTTGAAGGCTATTGGAGTTCCGATGAAGTTCACTAACTGGGTTTTTCAATGCCTCACTACGGCTACCTTCTCTGTCTGCGTTAATGGTGTTGCGTCAGGTTTCTTCAAAAACACGAAAGGCTTAAGGCAAGGGGATCCTATTTCTCCCTACCTCTTCGTGCTTGTTATGGAGGTTTTCTCCAGACTTACTGCCACCAGATTTGAGTCAGGTCTGATCCGCTATCACCCTAGAACCGAGATCACAAAAACGTCTCATCTTATGTTCGCAGATGACTTGATGATCTTCTTTGATGGATCCTCTAACTCGCTGCACGGAATGGTAGAAACCTTAGAAGACTTCGGGTCATGGTCAGGGCTTTACATGAATCAGAACAAAACTGAGCTGTTCCATGCGGGTCTGAGCCTCTCTGAATCCAGTTCTATAGACAGATTCGGCTTCAAGGTTGGCTCGCTCCCGATCAGATACCTTGGCCTCCCATTGATGCATCGTAAACTTAAGATCAATGAATATTCTCCTCTGCTGGACAAAATAGCGAGTACGTTCAGATCTTGGGCTGTCAGATCACTATCTTTCGCTGGACGTACTCAGCTCATCAAATATGTCATCTCTGGGAAGGTTATTTTCTGGACCCCTACCTTTATAATTCCTAAAGCATGCATCAGGAAAATAGAGTCTTTGTGCTCTCGTTTTCTATGGTCGGGAGACATTGACAAACGGAAAGCTGCTAAAGTAGCTTGGAAGCAAATATGTCTCCCTCACCAAGAAGGAGGACTCGGCCTCAGAAATTTTCAGACATGGAACATTGTCCTCTGCCTCAGACTAGTGTGGCTCCTGTTCTCTAACAGTGACTCACTTTGGGTTTCATGGCATCGGTCCAATTACATAAAAGAGCAAAGTTTCTGGGATACTGATCTAAAAGCGGATGACTCTTAGGTATCATTGGAGATGGAGCCTCTATCAGTTTCTGGCACGACAATTGGACACCTCTAGGGCCACTCATTCATTATCTGGGAGCATCATGCCCTTCTTCTCTGCGCCTGCCGAGAGATGCTTTGGTCAAGGAGGCCTATAACCACAACGGATGGAATCTCCCGGCGCCTCGTTCCGATAAGGCTGTGGACCTCCATGCTCATCTTTCCACTGTAAGTGCCCCTAGATATGATTTTGGAATTGACAAGTATGTTTGGTCTATGGGAAATAGGGATTACATGTGCTATAACTCCAACCGTACTTGGGATGACTTAAGGCAGAGGGGCGAGGTTAAAGACTGGGCAAAATCAGTTTGGTTTAGTGGTGCCGTTCCGAAGCATGCCTTCATGATGTGGATCACGCAGCTCGACATACTTCCAACGCGCTCGAGAATTGCCAGCTGGGGAATTCAAACCCCAACCCAATGTCCTCTCTGCTCCGTGGAAACCGAAACCAGAGAACACCTTATGCTTCGTTGTAGCTTCTCTGTTCCAATCTGGAAATTAATCCAACGGCGCCTCAACCTGAACCAGACTGGTTGCTTGACGTGGGACGAGCTTCTGACTTGGACAAACCAAGGTTCAGCTCGCTCTCCAACTACCCTGAGGAGAATTGCAGTTCAAGCTACCGTATACTCAATATGGAAGCAGAGAAATAATCAGGTTCACAACTTGGTTATCATCCCCTAGCAACAAGTGTTTAGAGAGATTGACAGACTGATCAAGAATACAATCCTAGCTAGAAAGGAAAGGCGGAAATTCATAAACCTTTTCTCTTATTGGATTGACTAATGGAACTAGCTCTTCCCTTCTTTTTTGCAACCTTGTTTTTAGCTTTTTTGCCTTGGTTGTTTATGCATTAGGATCTACTTTGTAATCCTTAACTTCATGATAAATGAAATTTACAGTTTAGCAAAAAAAAAAAAGAAACTGAGGACATAAAAGAGACGTCAAGAATACTGGTGAGTGGGAGATAATTGATTTTATGGATTTTTCTTTCCTAGCTATATGATGCAAAGTTAAAACATTAAGGGTCTGAATGGTGACCGCGGTTTTAACTGTGCAGGAAAAGCGGTTTTAAAGTGCGGTGCGGTTCAACTGCGGCACGTGCGGTTTGCGGGACAAGTGCGATTTGTATATAATAAGCGGTGCAGAATACTCATTGATTGGTGAACAATGATTTGCGGGAACAATGCGGTTTATAAAAGAAAAAATAATTAAATTTGGTTTATTTTGGATAGATTTGGTTAGTTTAATAAACTTGATCAAATTCGGTTAATTCAAATTTATTCGGTTCAGTTCGGTAAGTTTTTATTATTTTTTGTTAAATCTGGTTGTTCAAGACAGTTCCGTTCAAAATTTTAATATATATTCAGGTTAGGTTCATATAAGTCAAAATAAATTGATTTTTTTAGACAAATCAAACTAACCGACTACCGAACTAATAATCCCGTCCCGCATTTAAGACACCATTCATTACCTAAGAAGAAAGAAAAACTGATTCGATCATACTATTATCGCGCATAGTAAATAGTTGATGGTTAAATGTAAAAATTATAAAGTTAAAAAGAAACAAAAAACATAAGGTGTCAAAAAAAGAGGCGCGAAAGTCAGATCAGGTGTGGGAGTTATATGGAATGGGAGGAAAACACGTCAGCATCAAAGGCATCGTCGTCCACATGATATCGTTTTTTTTTTTAAAACAAGTCTGTTTCTGTAGGCAGTCAGCACTTGATGGCTCTCTCCTCTCTTCTCTGTTTCTACAGAGAAAGAGCGCTGCAACAAACAAAAAGACACGTCATAAAGCTCTAAGAATTCACAGGGTCACGTGAACACGATAGCCAAAAACAAATTTTTCTAAAATATTTTCAGAAAATGACCATTTTAGCTTTGGAATATGTATATTTTTTACTTAAGGGTTAATTTAGTAAAGTAGTAAATAATAATAATACAAGTTTGTCAGAGTTCAGACATCAGCAAGTTCGCACGTGTATACATTTTGTTAGATATGGACGAAAGCTTCTGTTCAATCAAAACGACAGAGTGCTATGCTTTGTCACGTGAAAGGAAACACCAGTCGGCGCGTGCTTTGCACGCCCAGCTCTTCTCTTTTTTTTGGTCATATCTTTTTCTCTTCTCTATTTTGATAAAAACATATTTTTTTAAAAATGTGATTTTGAAATACATAAAAGAATTCAAGATAGTTAGTCATATCGATCTTTTTTCTGGGTTGAGGCCGATTCCAAATTTATTTAGTAGTTTTTTATATTGAAAAAATATATCATTGAAGTATTTTAAACAAATATTGATATTTCAACTGTTTCAAATATATTTAACCTACGATTACTAAACATGAAAAAGTTTCGAATAATTTGGTTTTAAAAGAATGGTTTGATAAATTTATGTACTCTTTATATTGTGAATAATCCATTAATTATTCAAAGGCTATAAGTGGATATCTTTTATAAAGAAAATAAAATCATATTATGCTTATCTCTATGGTCAGCGGGTTACATCAAATGGCTAATAATTTTGGACAAAAAGAAAAACAAAATCAGTCAGAGCTATAGATAGAGTAGTTGTGTCAAGCTCCTTTATTTAATGATCTCTTTGTAGCCTCGTCCTCGTGCATCATATAATCACATCATAAATATGGGTGCCAATTAAAATAGTACTACTATACTATTTACAATTTTTGATTTTAAAGAAAAATATATAAATATGATAAAAGGAAGTCCAAAACGGAGAGAAGGCTAGGACAGTAGGGATTACGTCAGCACCCTTATGCAATGCAGAGGTCCAGTCAAAGAGGCGGCCCATTATCTTTCCTTTTCGTAAAATACAACATTTTGTCTCTTTTTTTTCTCTTTGATAGCCATTTTTGTAATGTTAAAATAGATTATCACTTTTAAAATTTTCACAGAAATTACGAAAAAACTAATATTCCTTCTTCTCTATAGTTAACAAAGTTTTAGAGTTTTAATCTTTATCCAAAATATAGAAGATTCTCACGTTTTAATATAAAATTTTACTTTATTTTAATATAAAATTTTGAAAAATTAAAATATAATAAATTTTGTTTTTTTGAAAATCTTGAAAAACCAGAACAATAAATTGATATTTTCTTGTTTAAAAATAAAAAAAAAAATCTTTATATGTGTCTTTTTGCTAAAACCTCTTATATTAAAAATAAAGAAAATAATAAAAATAAAAAAACAAACAATAGACAAAAGTAGTAAACGCAACAAATTACTATAAAGAACTAATAAACTACTACAAACGAGCCACAAAAGCAATACTCAAATGCTGAATGTGATGGACTCTATAGAGAAGTCGCAGAGATAAACTTTCTAAATTACTTAGCTATGAATATGGCCAACCAAAAAACTATCTTGGCTCTTACAATTTCTTCGAATTCCAACTCCACTAATCTCACAAGCAGTTCAAACAACTACGAATTCACTTTGGGGCGATCCGATCAAAACCAGAGATCCCGAATAAAGATACATCATTGAGCCTAAACTATCTTGATCTAGTCATAACCTTTGCAACACATATAGCGACTCCGCACTACCGCATAAGAGACATGCTCTTCCACAGAGAACATTCACCAATCCATAGAATTGCACACAAACATCGATCAAAATTTTGAACAGTCAGAAAGAGCAGTCCATAATGCTTTAATTGCGAATGAGTGCTCTTATTTTAAAGTAGGAAAAATTACAAATGCCCCAACTCCGGATCCATTGGAAGCATACCAGAAAAATTGGTGGAGCCGCCGCAACTAGACAAGGAGGAGATTAGCTCAATAAGTCAACCAAAAAAAGAGAGAAGAGGTGTCCTCAAACTCGACCACCCATAGGAAGAACCGAAATAACCATCAAACATTTAGCACGAGCTGCTACAGAGGACGACGAAGGTACAAACAAGGTGAATAAAGGGAAAAACACTCACAAAAACCGCAACCTTTTAGCCCAACCAACCATCCTCCTCAAGTGAGAAGAGTTGGATCACTAGAGGTCTTGAATCCTGTTAATGAACGCGAAACAAGCTTTAGAGACAAAGCGACTACCGGACACCAATATTTCACAAGCACAACGTTCAAAATCAGATGAGCACGTCCAGATCTACAGACAATTACAAGGAGAAACAAAGATAAAAAGCTAGAAAAAAAGTGGAAGTCTTTAGAGGTCTCTCTCGCGGTGGCGGTGAGAAGCATTGTCCACCGGAAAGAGAGATCAGAGAAGATGAAGGGTGAGGCAGAAGTGACGAGGTGGAAATAATATTATAGTCTCTCAAAAACACATTCTATTGTTTGATAGCCATTTTGTTACCATGAGCAAACCATTGACGTTATTTTGACTAATTTAGAACTTGAATCGTTTTATGCCATCGATATCTTTCATTTTTATAACACATTTTACATAATATATTTGATTAAAACTTTATTTTAGTTTAAAAGAAAGAATTACGTAGTTTTAATTGTGTTTAAAACCACAATATTTTATTGATGGAATAAAAATGGAAAAGGGAAAAAAATATAGAAATAAGAATGATATAGAAAAAATGAAGGGAGGGAGAAATTCTTTTAGTCTCGGATTTTTTTTAAAGGAAAAATTGAATTTTTGTTCATCTTATTATTGGGAAGTAGCTACAAAATTTCTTTTTTTTTATGTTGATTTGTAAAAATAAATGTAACCAAACTAAATAAATTTTCATCTATCTCCATTTTTTTAACGTGTTCAACATTCATGTTTTTCTATTAATTGACATGTATTTGGATCGAAGTTTAATTAATTTTTAACAGCGACAACTGTATTTTCTATTTTTTAATAAAACTTAAAACATGGTTCTATTTTTGTTTAACCAAATAATAACAATTTAGTTTTCAGCAGAAATCGAATTAAAGACCAATAATAATAATTAAAGACAATCTCTACCACCAAATTGATTAATAATTATTAATTAGATATATATCTTTTACTGAGAGCATCAAAGTTTTTCTTAGATTGTGGATTCCCTAAACAGATTAAAGCTAATTTAAAGTTTTTTAGGTGTAATGTAGGTAGAACAATGTGTCGTTGTAGTCATCGATCAAAATACACATTGAAAATATGACTTGTTGTATTATTTACCGGTTCAAATAAACCACCAAATCATAATTTTTTTAACGTCTAGAAAGCTACTATAATTATGAGTGATTTATGTTCTAATCCTAAAGATTCCGATCAAAAGAAATCAGTTACTTGCAATATCTACATTTACGATGAACAATTCCACGAACAATAATTTTACTGTTCAATTTTTTCTTACAACACTCGGATTTGCGAAAAATGGTTTCACGTGTATCACATCTATAATGAACAGTTCTTCTATATCACATGAAACCATGAGACCTAGTTGTTATTTATAACTCTATAGCTCTTACAAATTTGTATTCAATAATTTGACTAAATTGTATTTTTTTTTTAAAAAAAAATGTCTCCTGCAACACATAAAACCACCAAATTATGTTTATGCTGTAATATTTATAGCACAAATTTAGATTTTATTTTTATTTTTGCACGAAGGTTACAGAATACGGCTCAATCTTAATTTTGTTTTTTTAGTCGGCAACAAATTATATTGATCAGTCCATTGGGCTATGTTTACAAACAGAGCAAAATTAACAAATACAAAGATAAAAACTAAACGAGTTTCGTGGTCTAAACATGATGAATCAATTCGAGTACATCATGCGACTGCCACATGGCAGTGAGAATCGGACACGCGTCACCACCATCTTGTTGCCGTCATGTAACATCGGCCCCGACGAGAGCGCGGACCGTTGACAGCGATGCATACTTTAAAGTTGTCAAAATTGCTTCACCGATCTATCCTGGCAGAAAAAATACTAGAGGATTCTAATTTTCAGATGAGAATCACCTTGACCACCGCTATTTGCACCAGGGAAGCTAAATCATCACCGGACCCAATCTATTAGCCGGAAAAATGCTATGTATAAACCAGCTCCTAACAATACACACCGCAAATTGTGTAGAAAGAGAAACAGGGTCAGAACTTTTGCCTACACAAACATGATGGCGAGGAGAAGGAAGGGTCCGCCTGCCAGTAAAGAGAGCCGCCATAGAAATAGATCGTAAATATCCGAATTTACTCGGAAAAACAAAAGTAAAACCTAGTTTGACCATGAAACTGAAAGCAAAAGTCGACTTCGAAACTAGATTACAAAGAAAAACGGAAACCGAAGGATTATTAGCGGTTTAAAACCACAGCCAAGGCACCACAAAAGTAATCCGAGTCACCGAAGCTGCAGAGAAAAACTCCGGTGGCTGGAAACTGGACGAAATTTGAGTCGATAAGGTTAGAGAGGAGGAGAAATGAACAAAAAAAACTTAAAACGTCTTATTGGTGGAAAATATAAATTTCAATAAATTCAATTATTAGAACAATATACTTTGGTGCAAGAACTCCCACGCCCACGTGTAACGATCGTTAGGCATAACCACAGTCACATCGCAAAACAATCAGAAGATCAACGGTGCTTCATCCTTCAAATGCCAGAGAAAACCTCGAGATCAAATATTCACTTTTATTATTTGATGTAATAGATCGCTCTTGCTTGTGATGGTTCAAGAAGCCGAGGATTACGGGTGTCTCAAGTGGGCCCTAGAAGCACCTCTTTCTTTCTTTCCTTTAAACTCTCTCATTCGGGTCAAACAAGTCAACAAACTAAAAACTCAATCTTTCCTCACAACTCTCTCTCTCTCTAGATTCTCTCATTTCCTAGTCCTCTAGAATCTCTGAGCTTCTTAACAATGGCGTCGACGACTTACGAAAGGGAGGTGCATTACAGAGGAGTAAGGAAGAGACCATGGGGTCGTTACGCTGCGGAGATTAGAGATCCTTGGAAGAAAGCTAGGGTTTGGTTAGGCACTTTCGACACTCCCGAAGAAGCTGCTCTCGCTTACGACGGCGCCGCCCGTTTCCTCCGTGGAATCAAAGCTAAAACTAACTTCCCTTCTCCTCTCTCCCTCGACCTCAACCACATCCCTTCAGCTCCCTCCGCCCCCGCCGCCGCCTCAGATAACCACCACAACCAACACCTCTGGTTCTGCGCTCCTCCTACTCTTCCGATACCCGACAATCACCCACACCACCGTATCTTTCTCCGAACCGGAGTGCTCAACGACAAAACCTCAGATTTCCCCTCTACAGATGCGCCGGTTTACTTCGCTGCACCACCTGCCGCAGCCACGTCGTCACCTCTAGTGCGTGGGTTTCCAATGATGAGTTCTTCTCCTTCCTCACCTACGGCGAGACGTGGCTTAGCCATTGATCTCAACGAGCCGCCGCCGCTTTGGCTGTAAAACAGACGATGAAGTCGGAGATTAATAAGCCAATGTTCAAACAAAGACGGAGATCAACGGCGCCGTTCTGCTGACTTTCCTACACGGCACCGTTTTGAACACTTTCGGCGGAACTATTATTGTTTTTCACTTTAGTTTTTTTAGCAAATATCTTTATTAGAGTAGTATGAGTAGTTTTCTTTTCAATTTGTCCTCTTTTTTTTTTTTTTTACTATGTAAGAGACGGAGATTGTTGTTATGATCCATGTTGAGGAAGAAAAAAAGAAACTTCTTAATTAGGAACACAAGTTAACGCTTACTAAGTAGCCTTATTGTTAAAATTGTCGCAAAGGATTAGAAAACGGATCTAAAGAAAGTAATTTCGATGTTGTGGATTGTTGTTACGACCGTCGCTTATGTCGGTTTCGAGGGGTTTTTAATCTTATCGTATTCGATAGCGTGTCGTGAAGTACGGACTGACTTGTGTTAGCTCTTTCTTTACTTTTAGCAGTGCGTTCTGTTTGACTCACGCGCCTCTCTAACAAGGACAAAAGACTGAGGGGAAGAGAGAAACAGACAAAAGAGATAGAGACTAGTGATAGATGTAGTAAATACAGAGCAAGCGTGTGAGTTTGGACTGCCGTTTTCACTTACGGACAAGATATGTATTATCAGTAGTTTGAGTTTGTAAATAGTTACTTTACAAAAAAAACAAAATTTCAAAAAAATTGCTATGATGCTAATCGTTTGTATATAGGAAATTGTCGAACAATAATTAGGATAATCAACCTAATTTATTTATATTTGTAACATATAATCAACCTAAATGATCCCCAAAATTAACTAAAAATTGGAGCATCATACATAGAACAACTGAAAATTTCCTTTAGAATTTGTTTATTATTTGTCAAAACGTTTAGAAATTTGATGCTTATGTTTTAATGTGATTTGTAAGCGAATTCGTGTCGTCATACGAGATATTAAACATTGTGTCGTAGAACCATTAAAAAGTGTTAAGTCGGATGCAATAACTAGGGGGCAAAGTCAAGGATTTTTTGTTTTGTTTTGTTCTAAACCATTTTTTTATAACGTTTTGAAGGGGTTTTTTTTTTTGTAAATTGTTTATATATCCATGTAATCATTATTATATATATATATATATATATATTTGTGTTTTGTCGTGCTAAATATCATAAATTACTTTATTGTAGGTTATTTATCATTTAACTATTTTAACTAAGTCATTCTTAACTACAAAGTTCTATTTAAATAAGTACTGAAAATATAAATTTATTTTGATGATATATGTAGATAAATCAATTTTTTTAATTTTTTTTACTTATATTAAAACCCAGAATGTTATAATTGTCTCGACTTAAAACACGCAACATCTACATAATTATTATCTTTAATAATGTAAGTTCACATGATTGTACACATGTTTTTAGATTCGGTTTTGGTATCAAAATAGTAACATTCCGTTCATAATGTTTAATTTCTCCGACTTGTGGATTTGTCTTCACTAGACGGTTGGATTATTAATTTAAAGGCTCGAAAAATTTATTTATTATTCATGTAATTACATATATTTTTTTATGTTTTTATTTTTGCTCACACGATATCACAATTTTTTTAATTATATATATATCAAAAGTTGGAATATTACTTTCTATTATATTTTATAAGAGATTTGTGATTGAAATCCAATTTAATCATGTGAGATTTCAGAGATTAGAAAGAGAGAGTTGAAAAGTATAAAATATATTGAGTTATATACACCCACATGAACTTATAAATGCATTTATTATATAAATGAGGTATTTTGGTGAGTTTAGACACTTTAACCTAGTTATCATTCATTATTTCTCTTTCTTGTTTTTCCCCCTCCTTCTCTGTAAAAGCGTTTCATCACATATCTTTGTTTCCGGCCGCCAGCGATTTCGTCGGCGGTCGGACTACTTTTGTTTTCTTTTTGTTCGGAGAATCAACAAAGACGGACTACTTTTGTTTTCTTTTTGTTCGGAGAATCCCTCTTTGTTGCTCTGTATTATTTTGGGATGAGATTCGTTTTCTTTTGTATCTTGAATAAAACTCCGGCTTGTATAGTCGGTTAGTATCCCGACTTGATTTAGAAGTTTTGTCCCGTCTGTTTGACGGATCTAGATCTACTTCCATGGTGCTCTTCTCCACGACGCCGTTCTTCTATCGATTCTTCATCCTTTTGATGCGCCTCCATTGTTGGATCGATACCCTTTCGAGTTGACTGGGTCTGTGGAGCTCGGTGCAGACGGTTGATGAATCGCTGTGCTTTCTCTCTCCAACAATGGTTATGGTAAAGTTCGCTGGAGGCTAGCTTCTCCTCTACTCTCTCGGATTAATATCTTCGTGCTATCCTCCTCTCCTTTTGCCACAGTGGTAACAATGGATATGAACCAACCCCATCTTTGGGTTTGGTCGGCGTGAAGCCTTTTTGGAGGCGGAAATGTTTTCCTGCGAATCCTTTTGGTGGTAAGTAGATCGGCAAAAAAGACATGGTTTTTCTAAGACTTGATGCTTTGGAGCGGATGACCGGCGATTGCTCCGTTTCTGATGATGCATGACATGATTTTTTTATTGCGCGCCACATGTTTTCCTTGTACCTATCTCATCGACGAGTGTTCACCTCTTCAAATCTCGGTTGTAGATTTCTAACAGGCCCTTTAGGCCCGTTTGTAATTTTAGTCTGGATTTATTGTTTCTTCTCTGTAAACTTTTGGCTCATTGGGCCTTTCTCATATAATATACAGTTGACAAAAAAAAGACACTTTAACCCCAAAAACTGACCCTATTAACCTTTTATATAACATAACTATGAATTAACCAATGAAAATAGAATACTCAAAAGTAACTAATCTAATTATCGTATCTAGTTAGTCTGATTTTCCTTTTTATTTTTCTCTCCTTTCAAGACTCTTTTTGTTGTTTTTTATTTATTTCAAATGTTTATTTTTTCAAAACTAATAGCTTGTTTTTATTTTATTTTATTTTATTTTGAGAAAGAAATAGTTTTTTTTTATTTTACATTCTTGTAAGTTATTTTTTCGCATTTAAACCTAAATCCACCAAAATAAAATACCTTTTAATTGCCCAAATAAAAATATAATAATATAGACGTGGTTCTTGTATTGTGTATTCTGTCGACAATATACAATTATTATAATATGATATCTTTATCATGACTCTTATGTATTGTGTTATTTAAGTAATATGGAAATACATTCTTTTACTTAGGGTTTCTTTCATTTTCAATATTCCCTTTAATGTGTATTATAACACTTCAATATGTTATTGTGGATACATTGTTGCATAATAAAATTTATAAATATTTGTTTCTGTATACACTAAATCATGTCTAGATCTTTCTTTATAAAAAGTATAATTTGATCATAGATTTACACACAAATTACCTTATTCCTTTCTTACTTCTCTTATTTTCTTTTCAAGGATATGATATGTGTGGATATAATGTTGAAGGCTTATAATTATGTTTATTTCATCATGTCAAAACGATTGTATAAATGTTTATAATTTAATTATGTACACATGTACACTTACCAAAAAAAGGTTCGAAAGATTGTGGACATGTTTTACTGTAGACGATAACATGGATGTATTTTATTTTATTTTTTTCTCTAACACCTTCGTGGATCTATTTTGTAACAACATCCCCCCCCCTCCGCATAAAATAATGTTGTGGATGTGTATTTATATACTCATATTTTTCAACCAAATGTCTTATGATTTTATAGATATTCGTTGTACTATGTCTACCCACTATACTTACGCTCATTAAGTCAATAGCATCCACAAATCATTAACTCATATTTACACCACTACTGTCTACAATATCTCTCAAAGTTAATATCGTCAATATGATATCCATATATACATTTCTTTGTACTAAGAAACTTGGGAAGAAGAGTAGGGGTGCGGCTAGGGTTTTAGGCGACTTCCATGGCAATTCTTAGATATGCTCCTCCCTCTACCGATCTGCAGATCTGATCCTGCCGGCGACTTAGGAAGTGCAAGAAGGAGACTAACAACGATCCCTTCAATCCCTCAGCCGTTCCAGAGACTCATAGTAGGTAAGTTTCTCCAACGTTTGAAGCTGTACCTTAGAGACTACGCTAGCGAACCTAGGGCTGCTCCATTCCGCTTTGAAGTCTCTTCCCCTCTATAGGGTGTCTATCCCGCTAACTAGCAGTTGATTAAGCATGAATCTCTCAAACCGATACAAATCCTCTGGTGATAAATCCCACATTCCGCGGCGCTCTGATATGAACAAAGAAAGCTCTTACCGAAGGGTGAATCGAATGAATGAGAATGAGATTGATAACTCCCGCTCTGTGCGGCGTACTGACCATGAAGAAAGTGAAAATTCCCACAGTTTGCGGCCTACTCATCTCGAAGAAGGTAACAACACTCGTCCTGGGCAAAAAGCCACAACGTCTGGAAGTCAAAACCCAAGCGACATACAAGACCATATGCAGATTGACGACGACATAATTAAAATACCGGCATTCGACTAATCATACCTGATTGACAAATTCAAACTGACACTCGTAGGCCGAATGTTCCATGAGGATGGTCGTAGTGTCGAAGCTCTCCTCCGACATATGCCTAAACGTAGAATATGGGATGTGGAAGGTCGTGTTAGAGGGATTAATCTGGGACATAACAAGTTTCAATTTGATTTCGACTCCGAGGAGGACCTCATGAAAGTGCTTCAAAAGAGACCTTGTCATTTTACTAAGTGGAGCTTCTCTTTAGAAAGGTGGATCCCTTGTATTAGGGAAGATTTTCCGAATACGATGCTTTTTGGATGTCGGTAATTGGAGTACCGAGCCATTATAGGAAAGACCAGACTTTCCGAAACATAGGCAGAGCCCTTCGAATAGTGGACAAGGTAGACATAGAGGGGTGTCGAGTACGGGTTTCTCTGAACGGCGACGAACCGTTAAAATTTGAAAGAAGAGCAGAGTTCGATAACGGTGATGTCGTAAAGATTATTCTAAAGTATGAAGACCTGTACCGATACTGTTTCAATTGTAAGAAGATATCTCATGAAGAAGGAACTTGCCCGAGCCTGATAGATGCCCAAAGAGAGCAAAACCGGATGGACCGCCTAGCTCAACTCAAAAGAGACGAACTAGCAGCTCGAGAAGCCTTTTCTGTACCCCAAAATTTGGATGTTATAAGGTCGACTTCACAAGAGTTGAAATGAGCTGACCGTGATTCAAAGAGGAAGAGAGAAGACAGTCCAAAAGAGAATACAAACTTTCAAGATCTGAGAAACAAAATTGAAGATAAGAGAATAACCAGGGTGAAGAATGTTTGGAATCGTTTGGACAATACTACACTCTCAACTTCTCCCCGTAATCGGGAGTATCATCATTCGTATCACAGGATAAATGAAAGCTTACGTGGGCTCAGAGAGGATAGCTCGTCAGTATCGTCAAGGAGGAAACAATATGGAGATCGAGACCATCACGTGAACAGAGAACAAGAAGAACGTGGAATAAGCAACAAAGGCTTTGAACGCTCTAGAAAGACACGTCGGGACTCCCCTGACTCTCAAAGAACGGTTTCAGAATTTTATGGGACTCGAAACTATTATCAGAGGGTCCAAGAAAATATCCATTACAATCCACAGAAGCGTTAACGTTCGGAATGGGCGACCTGTCATAAGAGTCGAGGACTCAAAAACTCAAGATCAAATCCAGGTGATGAAACCGAGGAATAGAGAATTCGTCGCATTAAAGGTAAAGGCATTGCACCAGAAATGACAGAGAAAGAAAGGAAAAAGGACTTGGAGGCTGTCTCGGATCATCTGCTAAAGCGGGCCTCAAACGGTCTGGTGATAAGAGAAGTTAAAGAGCCTCAAAGATCAAGCATGGGAACTCTTAATGAAAAGACACGTCCTTCAGCTAGTTCGTCCGAAACCAAAAGAGATGGTCACAAAGACTTGAATACGATAGAGCAACCTGAACCTCCTCTTATGAACACAACGGTTCGAACTCCAGCCTGAGAAAGCCCAACATGGAACCATCTGAGCAAGGAAGATGTGTCTTCACCAGAGCCGACCGAAGAAGAGATGGAAAAGATGATAACAGCATATGAAGGTGGAGGTATGGATGAGGACATGATGGAAAATGATGAACTGTTAGGGGATGAGCTTACTGAAAACCCAGAGGACGGAAAAAACAGATTGAAGCAATCTCTCAGCTCACTCCAGAGAAATCCATACCCCTCAAACAATCAACTAGTTAACCTCGGGAGAGAAAACTACTGAGAAAGGAACTCATATCTCGGTTTCCAGTGAAGGAGACTACAGATGAAGAGATTGCGCCTAAACGTCGTGTCACACCTAAGAGCCCGGAACTTAGAAGAGTGGTGGCTTCTAAGAAACTCTCAGCGGGGCCGAAGCTCACCTTCGAGAAAAGTTTTCCGGCAGGGGAAACGACCACGGATTCTCGCTTCGTAGGTTTTCGCTGGTTTTCCTTGAGTTCTTGGGTTGGGCGCCGGATCCGGGAGTCGAGAGTCGGGAGGAGGGGATTGCCTCTCTCTCGGTTTAGGGGTTCTCTTAATTTTGTCAATTAGGTTTGGGTTTTTATTCCTGGTACAATCTCGTTGTAATTTCGGTTTGATTTCCGATTTTGATAGGTTTAATTATATTAATAAAATATTATTATTAAAAACACTACTAAAATAGAACTTCTCACTGAATAAGTATACAAACAAATAAAACATAACTCTTTGAGACTAAGCAAAATAATTGTTTGATGAATAGTCCTAAATCATGTCTTATGGTTATGCTCAAATCTCAGTGTAACATTCTATGCTAAAGAATTAAAAGATCACGCCAATAACATTGGTTTAAGAAACTGATATAAGTGGTGATAGATGTGAATGTGGATATGTAAATGTCAAGATTGAGACTGAAGAGATTTTTTCAAAGAACTCATATTCTAATCATCTAAAGATGAGAAAAACAAGTGTAAGTACAATATAAAGTAGTTTATTGATTGTTAAAGAATAGTAGAATGCTTTAGAAGAGCACGTAGCTGTTATTGTCTATAAGAATGAAATTAAAACACTTGTATATTATATCCTTTTAATTCTCAAAAGTTAGATGGATCTAAGATATAATATATGCTAAACATGGTATGTTATTAACTTTAAAGTGGGATTCAAATCGAGATTAATAAACCTGAAGTGTTATCATTTCGAGGGAGAGCATTAAAGAATCTCATATTCCATAATAAGTGAACATCCCAAAAATGATGTTCACACTAAAATTCAGATCAATGACTTTTTATTAAATTAAATTCATAGGATTTTGGGACAAATCATGTTGAGACAATAAGTGAAAGAAATGTAAATTCAGTAATATTTTCCAAGGGAGTAAAAGTATTTTGAAGAAACTACATGAATTCTCCACTAAATTGTACTACACAATAAATAATATAATGGAGATAAGTAGAATAGTAAACCATAAGTTTACTGAAAATCTCATTGGTTTGGCATGACTGGTTAGGTCATCCTAGTTCAATAGTAATGCAAAAAGAATTAGAAACTTAGGTGGACATTCATTAAAGAATTAGAAGATTGTCAACAAAACAAGTTAAAAATAATGCCTTCAATATCCAATAAATTTGGAATATATACGTATACAAAGAGATATTTTGGACTAGTCATATATATATATATACATATATATATATATCTTTGCAAAAGTATTTGGTTAATTAATTTGCATATGCCAACGAATAATTTTGAGTTCCCCTGTCTAAAAGTTTTTGGATGTAATGATCTTCCACATTTTTCTAATATGAGACGTTAAAGGAGGTTAAAAATTATGTTCTATACAAATCCTTCTTGTTGAGTAAATTGAACCATTAAACAAGGGATAATATCGATTTACAAACTGATATTTTAGCGAGTCATTCTTACCAGCAACTAAGGGGGTAGAATAAAATAAACAGCTGGGAAATAAAATCAGTGAAAGAAATTATCTTGATCATTATAAATATTGCGTATTAAAAGTTCGAAATATAATTTATTTGAAAAGTTTAGCAAATTTAATGACATAAGCATTTCATGACCTGATTGTATGACAAGTCACATATACCAACCGTGCTCTGATTAATATTGATGTCCGAGGGGACAATATCAATTGCTCTTGAGTCTAGAGATCGCATGAAGTGTGATAGACCAATTGTTTCCAATGATAAGAATTCTCGAAAAAAAGAAATGAGCACATTTTTTAAATGACAAGACCGAGAAATCAAATAATTGTGAAAATATCCATAAGAGACATTAAACATGACTAAGAAAGAAATCCACGTACATGGTAAGGATAATGATAAAATATTTCAACTAGTTGTGTCGTGTCTAAAACAAAATGGAATCCAAAGCAAATCAATGTCGATAATATCTTTGCAAGCAATGAAGTAGTTGATGAGAACCGAGGATCAAAAACCGCGGTAGGAAAAGATTAACTGGAAAATGTACACAAAGATTACCAATCATGGAAAAGGCTGCATAAGCAGAATTAAAATATTTTGCAGAGAAGTATTTGGACCAGTAGTTCGTACACTAATTGAAAGTATAAAACACTAAAGACATAAGTGGATCCTTATATATATAGGAAAGATGAATGAAAGTAATATATGAAATATATATTTTATTGTGGTGGATGCAACTATTTTTATATCCCTTATGAATCTGGAAATGAGAGAAAAACTTTATTTGTCTCAAAAGAATTTAAACCGCGAGAAACAACCTTTAAAGATTTAAACCGCGAGAAACAACCTTTAAAGATTTAAACTTCTATAAGCAGCAAATTTTAGTTCTTGAGAACAATAGTTACTATATTGAATTAAAGCAAATACATTTTATGTGGCATGCTCTTAAAGTGAATATTATAAAATAATTGATATACCCATGTGTATTTATCAGAAATACTATGGATCAATGCATCCTTGATTTTAACAAAATCAAAGCTCCTGAAGAGTTATCGAAAGTCCAAATTTGGAAAAAATGACTTTGAAATGACAACATTGTTTTCACTCTAAGGAATGATATGTTATCTCAAATATATTTGCAAGATTTTACATAGGAAATTATCATTTATGATTTTGAAATACCACACTTAAAATGCTATTTGAATAGTTTATTGATCTTTCTCATGATTGAAATATGTGCTTTCATGTGACAAGAAAGAAATCCAAAAATTGTAAAGAAGAGCATGATTAACTTATATGTACAAGTATGTATAATACATATGTTTAAAAAATTTATGTAAAATAATTTGGCATGAAATCCAAATATAAGAGGAAAATATCTTATATTAAAGTATGTTATAGATTAGAAGTCCGATCAACTGAGAAATTATGATAATAATACAAGTTTATTAACTAAGGTGATGATTATATTGATTTCCATAAGATAATATATATGATGTGAATGCATCTTCGAAAGAAGATGCTTCTAGAGGGAGAAATATGATAATATTTGTGGTTGTACTCTTTTTTTTTATCATGGTTTTTTTTATCCCATTGAATTTTTTAATGACAAAGTTTTAACTATTTAGTAAAAACATGTAAATGATAAACACCTAAGGGAATGTAAATCTGAAAGTATATCAAAATTCCAAAGATTATTTATATCTTATAAGCAAATAGAATTATCAAGATGCATCATCTAGGACGCCCAGTAATTGGAGAAAAATGGTGAAGTATTTCTACTACAAATTCGTTCTTGTGAAGATTTGGCGGACTTGTTTACCATGACATCTTGAACTGCTATTTTCAAGAAGTTAGTTTATCATATTAGATCGCATCTTCTCAAATACTTCAAGTGATGTACTCATGAGGGAGAGTAACAGGGCGATGCACTCCTTTTTTCTAACTTTGGTTTTTCTTATTGAATTCTCAAAATAAGATTTTTAATGAGACAACATCAGATGCGCGTTAAGAATAATGCATCTGACGCGTACTAAATAATGGATATCCAAAGAAAAATGTTATGAATATAATATTATTCTGTGGATGTCCATTACATATCCATTAAAACAAATTCTAGATTTACTAATTCTTATTATTCTTAAAGTTGACTTTTTAATCAAGTCTTTGTAAAACTATATATACATGTTATTACTAGGTGGAGTGCCCGCACCCTGAGCGGACATAGTATTTTGTTAGAGTAAACAAAATTGGAAGTTTATTTTTCATTATAAAACATTTTAGATTCATGAGATTTACACCCGTTGATTGACTTTTTAGAGCGATTTATGCTTTTTCGTAGACCATCGTAATTTCAAAACTCCGATCATTATATCGCGCATGCATTATAATTAGCTAGCGATTTATTTATTCTTCTTCTTTTTTTTCATCTTCTTCTTCCACTGCTTCTTCTTCAACATCATCATCTTCTTCTTCATCATCATCATCTGCTTCTTCTTCATCTTCTTCTTCCGCTGCTTCTTCTTCAACATCATCATCTTCTTCATCATCATCATCATCATCATCATCTTCTTCTTCTTCTTCGTCTTCGTCTTCCTCATCCATATTAAGTTGATAAGTGGAGTGATCCCTATACCTTATATATTGCTAAGGATCCCTTCCAACTACCGATGTGAGACATTATGTCCCTAATACGACGATTTTTTTTAAAGTGAAAATTAACATAACTTAGAGGATTCGATTTTAGGAAAATTAACATAATCTAGAAGACTCGATTTTTAAGAAAAATTAACATAATTAAGAGAAAATTAAGGATATGCTGGTAATTAACCTCGTGAGAATGAATCTGGTGCATTCTTACTTCTCAATTATATAATTAGATTCATGGAATAAGACACACAATTCATATACCTCTTTACTTTATTCACAACAACATCAAATTTTATCATCACATTACATTATTTTAGTATTTATAATTATATAAGAAAGGAACTGATTTGGCAGCGACATCTTGATAACAAGAATTTTGGAATCCTTTAGAGAGAGGTATCAATTCCTCTTGCTTATCGTTGTAGCAAGAGGTATCGAACCAAATTGAGATAGAAGTGACCAATATGAATACATCATACCACTTTAGTCAAGCAAACCAAATTCAGTTATGATTCTATATCCTAAGTGCAATTCAAATTCAATCAAACAAGTAAAAGAGAGTAACCACAAGAAATCAATATAAAGAAACAAGGGCAATGAGTATAGGTCAATGGATTGGTGACTTGGGATGATTAAAGATGCTAATTCATACTTCAAGGAAGCTAATCTCCTAGCAAGGAACACAACCAATTGATTAGTCTAATCTCTTAGTACTAATCTCTTTCCCTAATCCTAATTCAAGAATAAACCATCATTTGTGAATTAAGACTAAACAAGCATTCAAAACAAGTTCCACTTAGCTAACAATCACTCTAAACATCCATTTTCATGTGCTAGAATGTGAAAGTCCTATCAAAGCTAACATTGGCATTTCATCGAACACATGGTGTGCAAGAAATCCTAAACATCCTAATCAACATGATCAAGGCTAATTAGGTACTAAGAACACTAAGATAGAAGAGATTTAAGATAAATAAGCATTAGACATCCATTAATCATCCATAATCAACCAAATCCTACCTAACCCATAAACCTTATAGGAAACTACTCACTAATCATCTTATGATTAACAAAACCCATGAAGATAATGTTAATCATTGAGATTAGAGAAAGATAGAAAGATTTAGAGAAGAAATCAAAGCAAAACAAGACTTAGATTAATAAAAGATTCAATCTTCTCTTACAAAGTGTTTAGAACAAAAATAAAGCTGAAGAACAATAAAAAATAGGTTTTTGGCCTTATATAGTGAGTATGGGGCGAACCGGGTCAACCTGGGACAAACTGGGTGTTGACCCGGTCCAATTGGGTCAAAGTGTGAAAACTGGGAAAATGTACCGGCCTGTTAGGCCGATACGGTGGCCGATATGGTCTCCCTGTTTTTCTGGCTGAGGAAATGTATCGGCCTGTTTGGCCGATACGGTGGCCGATACGGTCTCCCTATTTTTTTGGCCGAGGAGATGTATCGGCCTGTTAGGCCGATACGGTGGCCGATACATCTTCTTTGTTTTTCTTCGTGACTCCTGAGCAAAAGGTATCGACCTCCTCAACCGATATTGAGGCCGATATGGACTTCCTTTTGGCTCTTTCCTCATCTTTCAAGCTTCATTCTCCATTCCTTAGCTCACCAACACTCCTTGTACCTGTAACACACCAAAAACACTCCAAGTGCAAGCCTAAAATGCCTATTCCTAATCCTAGACACCTCTAAACTCTAAATGCAACAATGTGCAAAGAAAAGCCAAAGAATAAAAGCTAAATCAAACTAAAAAATGAACTAGTCAACTCCCTAAATGCATGAAAACACAAGTATATCAATTCCCCCAAACTTGAATCTTGCTTGTCCTCAAGCAAGTATAAGTCAATCAAACAATTTGGGAGAAAGGTTTGAAGGCGGGAGCTCATATCCAAAAGTTTAATCAAGATGAAAAAGTTTCTTTTAAAGACCATGCAACCAAGATGTAACCAAGTCAAGCATACTCCAAGGATATAGCCATACTCATCAAGGCCAATTCTCTAACCCATTTCTCAACTTACACAAGAATTCAAATCAACTAGCTCTTTGACATTGATTAAGCATTTCAAGTGGATCCTACTCACAACAAAGTGTTCAAACTCATTTGGCAAGGGTTAAGGTTTTGAGATAAAGATGATCTCAATCAAGAAGAGGGGGTTCTCCATATGCATTTGGGTTCTCTCAAGAAGAAATGAATGAGCTTATGGTAAAAGGCTAAGAGTATAGAAGCAATTGGTGCATACTAGAATCGAATTCCGTCTACCCACTTCCCCAATGACTTCTACTCTCACTCTAGCCCACCTAGTTTGTATCTACCCTTTATCAAGGCTATTTTTGCCTCATCCCTCTTTCTCAATCAAACACTTTCCACGAAACTCCCCAAGGATCATTCAAAACTTTTCAAAACAGTGGCAAATCTCTTCCTTCAACTTAGCTCAAATCCTTCTTTCTTTAGCAATGGCCTCTTTTCATAAACTTTCTTTTCCTTTTTTTTTAGTTGAGCACTTTGGCTTCTTTTCAATTCAAAACTTGAGGCACTTTTCTTTTTAAAATACATAAGAGCTTTTCTTTTTAAACACCTTTGCCAACAAACATAAGATCCCACTCAAATTCCCTTTTGTTCTTTCCCTTTCCAAATCCCTTCCCCCAAACTTTAATCCTAGCCTAATGCAAGCTAAAGGTAGTCAAGCTTGCATCTACACGGAAATTTTCTGCTAGTCGCCTCAAACTCAACACCATTTACTTAGCTCATTCCAAAAGGCCTACCTCTCAAAAGAGTGTTTATGGGCGGAAAGAAAGATGGTGAAAGGCATGGAAGCTATTCAAGCAAGCAAAAGCGGTAAAAAGGGAAAAGAATGCTTGAATATTTTGGAGGTATCCATGAGTTTAAAACACTAAGAAAGAGCAGGATAATTACAAGTCAAGTTAAGGTTCTCACTTTAAATAGAGCTAGCTTCAATTCACAACTTGCTTCAGTTTTAAAACAAGGCTAAAGATTAGCGTTCCAAGCAGGGTTCGTTCTAACTTTCATGCTTAACTCGGGTTACAATCCTAGTGCAATCACATAGCTTGAAAGCTAGCATTTGACACAAGTTTTACTCAATTAAACCTTACAAGGAAATTCAATCATCACTCCCTATGCAAAAAAACCTATATGATGCAACTAGACTCGATCCTACAATGCTATTGCAACTAAATGCTTTTTTTGTGAAAATTTTTGAAATTTTTCGATTTTTTTTTGTTTTTCTATGCCATAAATGAAATGCATGAGACTCAAAAAGCAAAACGAAAATAAGAACAAAGCAAACCCAATTAGCAACTGGCCCTTCCCCCAAACTTAAATCACACAGTCCCTTGTGTGAAAGAAGAAAGGAAGAAAGACCGATAAAAACAAACAAAATGCAAGAAGATAAAAGAAGCAAAATATGTACAAGGTTGGAGTGTGTTACTTGGAGCTTTAAGTGGAGTAAAATGGGATGGAGTAATGGGAAGTGGAGGCTAGAGGGTTCCCCCAAACTTGGATGAGAGCCGGTTCTTCTTCAATTTTGCCATGACTTACCTCTTTCTTTCTCCCAATGCCTTGACCATATGGCCTAATACATGTAGAGACCTAATAGAGAGATCAATATTGACTAGGAAACTTAAAACTTAAAGCAATATATACAAGAGATAGACATGGGACTTCCTCCCAAGTGAGTTTGTTTAAAGTCACTAAGCTTGACTACCTTTTCTTTTAATGAGGAGGTGGAGGAGTCTTGACTTTTTGGGTGATGGTCAAGACCTTAGTGCGATGCTCTTGGAGCTTGATAGAGTCTACTTGTAGCTCGGGAGTGAGAATGATTCTAGCACTCTAGAATGGTTTAAACTTTCCTTTGCATTTGACCTTACACTCAATGCTCCTATCCTTGAGCTTAAATGGGTGAAGTGTGATAATGTTTGAATCTTGAGCAATGGTAAAGGTTTTGGGTGCTTTCCTCTTCTTCTTTTTGCTCACAAGAGGAGCTCTTTTGGCTCCACTCACCCCCACCAACTGAGCGCTTTCCAAGTGCTCATCAAACAAACTTTGGAGAGCAACTCCATCCAAGACATCCTTCCCAATGTTGCCATCTCTTGGAGGCTCCGCAACATGATACTTTTTAGTCTTGATACGAGCACTCTCTTTATCTATTGAGGTAGAAAAAAGAGATTCCAAAGAGACTTCATCCAATGCAAAATGTTCTTCAACATTACCTAACCCAAACCTTCCTTTGCATGAGGCTTCTTCTTTCTTTCACAAGATTTTGGGGGTGAAGACTTATCAACTATCTCACAACTTCCCACATACTTCACATTCCTAGCATGATCTCCATCATTTTCATCAAGCAAGTCGAACTCTCTTGAGAAGAGTGCACTACAATACTCCTTGGGACTTGCTTCAATATCACCCTCTATTTCATCCATGGGTGTTGTAATGAGATCACACTCTAGAGAAACTTGATTTTCCAAGTTGTTAAGCCTAGAAGGTAGGTTTGCAAGTCTTGTGTAGAGATCATTTTGAGAAGATATGACCTTGGTGTGAATGTTGTCAAATTGCTTGTGCATCTCATTGACTTCACAAGCTTGTCCCTCTAATAGTTGTTGGAGCATTCTTTCCATTTCCAAATCATGACTTGGAGTTGTGTCACCATGAATTGTTGGTTCAAAGACTTGTTGGCGGATGTTGTAGCCGTTACTCTCATACCTTGCAATGGTAGATGACTCTTGGTTAGCTTGTAAGACTTCATATAAATGATCATTAAGAGCTTCCAACTCCTTAGTCACTTTATCATCAATGTCTCCATTGTCCATTGGAACTTTCTCAAACCCACCAACATAGTTCTCCTCACTTTGGGCTAGATTCTCAACAAGTAGCTCCCCTTGATCAATTGTGAGGTTCAAAAACCTTCCTTTGATAGCTACATCTAAAGTCCATTGGTGCTCATTGATCACTCCATGATAGAAGGTACTAAGGATAACTTCTTTGTTAAACCCATGGTGGGGACAATCATGAGTGTAGCCCTTAAGTCTCTTCCATGCTTCATGAAAAGTCTCATGGTAGTCTTGTTTGAAGCTCAAGATGTCTTTTCTAGCTTGGGATGTTCTTTGTGGAGGGTAGAACTTTAGGAGGAATATCCTCTTGCAATCATCCCAAGAATTCACCAAGTGAGATGGAAATAATCTCTCCCATTGGCTAGATTTATCTCCAAGTGATCAATCCTAAATGTGTTGCACAACTTCTCAAAGTAGTACAAGTGATTATAGGGATTCTCCACTCTTGTCCCTAAGAACCTTAAGTCTTGAATCAATCTAATCAAACTTGGCTCGATCGTGTAAGCATTGGATTTGATAGGAGGAGGATGAATACCATAGCTCATGCAACATTGAGGAGTGTCAAAACTTCCAATTGTTGGCCTTTTCTCTTGGATTGGAGTGGGTATCAATGTGAGTGTCAACGAAGCTTCTTGAGGTTGAGGTTGTGGTGAAGTTGCTTGAGGTTGTGGAGCTTTAGTGATACTTCTTTGATTGTCAATCTCCAACACCTTAAGTGAACTTGGTTTGTCATGTCTCTTCCTTTTGGTTGGGTACCTTTGAAAGCATAAGAGAATCAAGGAAACCAAGTTAGTAACAACAAATGAAAGGAAGTTCATCATCTTAACTTGAGATGAATGAACCAAAGCAAAGAGAAAGAAAAGCTTAGTCTCAAAGACTTGAACTAAATAGGAATAGAAATCTAATTGATCAATCCTAAATCCCAAAATGGCAACGGCGCCAAATTGATAACAAGAATTTTGGAATCCTTTAGAGAGAGGTATCAATTCCTCTTGCTTATCGTTGTAGCAAGAGGTATCGAACCAAATTGGGATATAAGTGACCAATATGAATACACCATACCACTTTAGTCAAGCAAACCAAATTCAGTTATGATTCTATATCCTAAGTGCAATTCAAATTCAATCAAACAAGTAAAAGAGAGTAAACACAAGAAATCAATATAAAGAAACAAGGGCAATGAGTATAGGTCAATGGATTGGTGACTTGGGATGATTAAAGATGCTAATTCATACTTCAAGGAAGCTAATCTCCTAGCAAGGAAGATAACCAATTGATTAGTCTAATCTCTTAGTAGTAATCTCTTTCCCTAATCCTAATTCAAGAACAAACCATCATTTGTGAATTAAGACTAAGCAAGCATTCAAAACAAGTTCCACTTAGCTAACAATTACTCTAAACATCCATTTTCATGTGCTAGAATGTGAAAGTCCTATCAAAGCTAAAACTGACATTTCATCGAACACATGGTGTGCAAGAAATCCTAAACATCCTAATCAACATGATCAAGGCTAATTAGGTACCAAGAACACTAAGATAGAAGAGATTTAAGATAGATAAGTATTAGACATCCATTAATCATCCATAATCAACCAAATCCTACCTAACCCATAAACCCTATAGGAAACTACTCACTAATCATCCTATGATTAACAAAACCCATGAAGATAGTGTTAATCATTGAGATTAGAGAAAGATAGAAAGATTTAGAGAAGAAATCAAAGCAAAACAAGACAGATTAAGAAAAGATTCAATCTTCTCTTACAAAGTGTTTAGAACAAAAATAAAGCTTAAGAACAATAAAAAATAGTGAGTATGGGGCGAACCGGGTCAACCCGGGACAAATCGGGTGTTGACCCGGTCCAATTGGGTCAAAGTGAAAACTGGGAAAATGTACCGGCCTGTTAGGCCGATACGGTGGCCGATACAATCTCCCTGTTTTTCTGGCCGAGGAGATGTATCGGCCTGTTAGGCCAATACGGTGGCCGATACATCTTCTCGGTTTTTCTTCGTGACTCCTGAGCAAAAGGTATCGGCCTCCTCAACCGATATTGAGGCCGATATGGACTTCCTGCTGGCTCTTTCCTCATCTTTCAAGCTTCATTCTCCATTCCTTAGCTCACCAACACTCCTTGTACCTGTAACACACCAAAAACACTCCAAGTGCAAGCCTAAAATACATATTCCTAATCCTAGACACCTCTAAACTCAAAATGAAACAATGTACAAAGAAAAGCCAAGAATGAAAGCTAAATCAAACTAAAACATGAACTAGTCAACTCCCTAAATGCATAAAAACACAAGTATATCACATCTCCAAAGGTTTAAGGTTCGACTCTGATGATAAGTGGTAAGGATTTACTTTGGATGAGACTCTCAACCGAACATTAATGGATAAGTAGTCGTTTATTTGGAACGATATATGAAAATATATGATTTCATCTGATTTCCATTTTAGAACGATAGAAATAATATGAGTCTACAGAGGAACATAGTGTGATTGTATTCTACATGGAAATATTTATTAAACATGAGTCAACTTAGCTGTTTTAAAGAGAAACATAATGAGAAAGTGAGGAAAAACTCTCACTTCTTTCTAATCCCTCCTATTCCTTTTTTTTTTGAATTGTTAGAAGGTTTGGGACCGTAGACTCGTACATCCCCTTAGGACGAGGCCCAAACCATATTAAATTCACTCTTTTTTGGAGCTTGTTTGGAGAAAAGACCCCTTTCAACGTGATCGAACCCAGATTAACAGAAAATTACTAGCGGGCTTTTACCAACTAAGCAAACTCTCTTTGGTTATTCCCTCCAATTCGTCCAACAAAACTTATTCTCTGCCTTTTCGGCGTCTGGATTTCCCGGCGTCACGAGAGGCCTTTTCCTTTTGCTTGTTTTGCTCTTTAACGAAGCTTCATCTCTGGCGAGTCTCAACCGTATTTGTGTTTTCCTCAGCGACTTGAGCGATGTTGCATGGTGGCTTGGTGGTGTTTGACGAGTGGTTTGTTCAGTTGGTTGTGACGAGCTTTTTGGATGCTCTCTCGTTCCTTTCCCTTCGATTGCTCTGCTCTGGATATCTTGTTGGTTTTGCTCGTTGGTGGTGTGGGCTGTGGCAATCTGAAGGCACAACGGTGGTTAGTGAGTGAGACTCAGAGATGGATCCACAGGATACCTCCCTGCAAAAGTGATCTGCTAGGAGACATTGGATTGACTGAGTTCCAAAATTTTCCTGGCGAGCTTCTATCTCTGGAATTACTTTCTACCTTATGTCATGTTCGCCAATGTAAAGTATGGGAGCTCAGCTCTTGTAGAGTATGGGAGCTCAGCTCTAGGTCTGATGTCAGTTGCTATCTTAGATATCTTATGTTATGTTGCTATTAGAGGTGAAGAGGTTTTGGAGTGTTGCCATTCATCTGCCTTGATCACCAAAATTTTAAAATCATTTTATTTGGCATTTTTATGACATAAGATATTTTTCTTCGAGTTTAATCATAAACCCTAATTAAATGCTAATACATGTATGACATGGTGAAAAGTATTTTTAATTCACCGTCAATTAATTTAGTTAGTTAGATTTTTGGTAAATAATATTGGATACTTCATAACTTGCAACCTGTTACAATTTTATATTTTACCATAGACATCTTTTTCGAATTTTTTCATAAACCCTAGCTAAATACTAATACACATATGACATGGTGTAAAACTTTTTAATTCACCCTTTACCGGGGATTTTTTTTTGTCAACACTTTTTACCGGTTAATTTAGTTAAGGTTATACGGATTCTAACCATATACTTTTTTGGTAAATAAAATCGGATACTTCATAATTTGCAACCAATCAAAACTTATATTTTCGTATGGACTAAATTCCTATTAAAAGAAAATGCTTGAATCCAGGGATAACTCCCAATTACAATCAGTTGTCAAAGTGATCCATGTAAAAATCAGAATCTCCCATTCCAGTTTTATCTATTTACCCTAAAAACAAGCTTCGCTGTTGATGTTTAGTATACATAAGCCCACAGTTGAAGCAATCGTACATTTCCATATAGGAAATAACAAAAATCCATGAAAACAAAAGCAGCTACATACCCAGCTTACTTTTTTCCCAATCACAATGATATCTCATGAGAAAAGAGACACAAGTTTAAACTCATTATAAACTCGTTTAGCTAAAGAATCAACTATAACATCAGCTGATCCAGGTACAAAATGAAATTCGATCTAATCAAACTTACAAGTAATAGAATATGTATCAGCTTAGATAATTTGTAGAAATGGACTCTTGTACCCTTTAGCAATCGCTTCCCGCCCGCATACTTCGTAGCATCGTCCATACTTCACAGCCTTTAAGGCAAAGTTTACACATCATCCGTATTAATACGGAAAATCGATCCCATACCAGTAGTATGGTTGGCTTCACTTTCCAAATCTCAAATTGTGCGTGGTTCCATTCTTTTGCGTCTTACTGCCTTAGACAATAATTTACAGAAAACAAGTTTGGAGATTTCTCTAGACCCCAACAAACCCAAGCATAAAAGTCTGATCCATTATTGATCCCCAAAGGCGGAGAGTTGTCTTCTTTCGCTTAAAAACACTTCAAGTGTAAGTGCTTGATTAAAATGTGGCATAGATCTCAAGTTCGTTGCAGAAAAAGACACATAGACAAAATATGTTCGACAGTATGTAGAAGGCCCACATCTTTTACATAAACTCTCAAGTCTGAACCCACCAGAAGTGCTTTTGCCACCATTGGTTTCCAAATGAACATCTTATCTCAGGAGGAGTTTTAACTCTCCAAATATTGTGTTGCCAATCAAAACTTCTTTGCAGTAGCTTGATTTGATCTTCCTGATTTGGTAAACGCCTCTTACTTCGTCCCACTCCTAGACCCCCCATATTGGCTATCAATAAGATCAGTCGCAAGCATATCCTGAGAATGAAAAGTGTTGGAATGAAAATTTAAAAGCGTGGAGAAAGTGTTTAAGAACTTAGAAGACAAAAAAGTATTTTGGAAGAAGAAAGTTTTTATTATTGCTTAGAAACAACTTAGAGACTTGGTTACAAATGAGAGTGAGGAGAGGTATTTATAGCCTCCAAAATACAAAATATCTAGAATATTTTAATCCTAAATCTAGAAAATTCTATCACAATATCTAGATTATCTTACAACAATTATCTAGATTTTTCTATGAAAAAATCTAGATTTTTATTCTTAAGGAGGTTAATGAGTTTTCTAGAAGTTTTAAGGAGGTGGGGATTTATAGATATTTTTCTAGGGAGTTTCTAGAAATTGGGTCAAGGTTTTGGGTTTATATTGGACCATTAGCCCAATAATTATACTTGATCCAAATCAAGTTTACTTCTCAACACCCCCTCTTAAACTTGATTGGTTACTCCAAGCAAACTCCTCATCTTGATAAAGTCTTCCCGCTTGAGTGGCTTAGTGAAGATATCGGCTATTTGATCATTTGTCTTCACATACTCCAGTTGCACATCCATCTTTGTAACACATTCTCTAATGTAATGATATCGAGTGTCGATGTGCTTACTTCGATCATGGAAGACTGGATTCTTCGCCAATGCTATTGCTGACTTGTTGTCCACAAAGATCTTTGTTGGCTCTTCTTGTTGTAGACTTAACTCCTTTAGCAAGTTCCGTAGCCAAATAGCATGACAAACACATGAAGTGGCTGCTACGTACTCCGCTTCACAAGTAGAAAGAGTGACAATCGGTTGCTTCTTCGACATCCATGTGAAGGCGGTTTCTCCAATGAAGAACACAAATCCACTTGTGCTCTTTCGGTCATCTATATCTCCACTCCAGTCGCTATCGCTATATCCAACAAGCTTGTAATCATCAGAAACAGAGTAGTACAAGCCAAAGTTTATGGTACCTTTGATATAGCGAAGGATCCTCTTGGCGGCCTTGAAATGAGTTGTTGTTGGTTGCTCCATATATCTGCTCACAACTCCGACTGCGTGTAAGATATCAGGCCTTGTGCAAGTTAAGTAACGCAGACTTCCAACCAAGCTCTTAAAGAGTGTTGGATCCACACTCTCTCCTTCCTCATATTTTGATAACTTGGTTCCACATTCCATTGGCGTGCAAACTGGATTTGAGTCATCCATCTTAAACTTCTTAAGCACCTCTTTAGCATAACCTTCTTGAGTAATGAAGATTCCATTATCTTCTTGCTTCACTTCAATTCCAAGGTAGTAAGACATGAGTCCAATATCGGTCATCTCGAACTCCTTTGTCATCTCCTTCTTGAAATCCTCGAACATTCTTGGATTGTTTCCTGTGAATATCAAGTCATCTACATACAAGCACACAATCAATATATCATTGTTTTGAGTTTTGATATAGAGTGCGTGCTCATATGGACACTTGATGAAGTTCTTCTCCTTGAAGTACTTATCAATCCGTGTGTTCCATGCTCTCGGTGCTTGTTTTAACCCATAAAGAGCCTTCCTTAACCTCAAGACTTTGTCTTCTTCTCCCTTGACTATGTAGCCTTGTGGTTGCTCAATGTAAACTTCTTCTTCAAGGTCTCCATTTAAGAAGGCTGATTTGACATCCATCTGATGTATCCTCCAACTCTTTTGGGCTGCCAATGAAATGATTAGTCTAACAGTTTCTAGACGAGCAACGGGAGCAAATACCTCATCATAGTCGATTCCGGCTCTTTGGCTATAGCCTTTTGCCACCAATCTCGCCTTGTATCTTTCAACTTCTCCTTTAGAGTTCTTCTTCGCTTTATACACCCACTTTACACCGATTGCCTTATGCCCTTTTGGAAGTGAAGCTAACTCCCATGTATCATTCTTCTCTATCGCCTTAATCTCTTCATCCATTGCATTTCTCCATGTTTTCTTCTCCATAGCTTCTTGAAAATCCATGGGCTCGGAATCCGCAAATAGACAAAATAAGGTAAGATTGTCTTGATTTTCAGTTACCTCATAAAGCTCTTGTAGACTTCTAAAACGTGGAGTCCTTTCGCTTGAGCTTTCATCTCCTTGAGAACTAGGTGTTGGTGAGGTTGGTGGGGTAACTGGCTCCTCTCTTGGTTGCTCCAAGACTTCTTCTTCAACATGAGGAAAGAAGTTGTAGTCTTCATTATTTGATTTCCAATCCCATTCTCCTTCTTCATCAAAGATGACATTCCGGCTGATGATTGTCTTCTTTGTTTCAGGATTGTAGAGCTTGTAGCCTTTGGAGTTAGCATCATACCCAATGAAGATGTACTTCTCGCTTTTATCATCTAGCTTGCTCCGCTTCTCATCTGGTACATGTGCATGAGCAAGGCTTCCAAAAACTCTTAGATGTGAAACACCGGGTTTTCTTCCACTCCAAGCTTCTTGTGGTGTTTTCCCCAAAACACTTCTTGTTGGAGATCGGTTTGATAGATAAACCGCACAAGCAACTGCTTCGGCCCATAACTCCTTTGGTAGCTTCTTACTCTTGAGCATGCTTCTTGCCATCTCAAGGATCGTCCTATTCTTCCTTTCGGCTACTCCATTTTGTTGAGGGTATCTAGGCACCGTCAATTGTCTTCGAATGCCATTATCCTCACAATACTTCAGAAATTCCTTGGATGTGAACTCTCCTCCACGATCAGATCTCATGGCTTTAATCACAAGGCCACTTTCCTTCTCAACATGGGCTTTGAACTTTTTGAAATTTTCAAACACCTCTGATTTTTCTTTCAAAAAGTAAACCCATGTCTTTCTTGAGAAATCATCAATAAAGAGAAGGAAATAGTTACCCTTACCGAGTGAACTTGGTTTGATAGGGCCACATACATCTGTATGTATGAGTTCTAGTGGCTTCCGCGCTCTTGTCTCCGACTCCTTTGGAAAACTCATTTTGAATTGTTTTCCAAGTAGACATCCTTCACACACTTGATTTGGATGGTTGATCCAAGGCAATCCTCTCACCATTTCTTTCTTGGAAAGTAGCTCTAAGCCTCCAAAATTGAGATGCCCGAACCGAAGATGCCAAAGCCAAGACTCCTCCTTGTAACACATCTTGAGACATTGTGCGATGTCATTTTGAATGTTTAGGACAAACATTCTATTCCTCGCCATCGGCACCTTGGTGATGAGATTGTTTTCGTGATCTCTTATAGAAAGGCTATTATCCTTTAGTTGGATATCATAACCTTTCTCTAAGAGTTGTCCTAGGCTCAAGATGTTGGTCTTCATGCTTGGAATATAGTAAACATTGGAAATGAATTGATGATCTCCATTCTTCAGTCGGATGAGAATGTTACCTTTGCCTTTTACTTCCATCTTTGATTCATCTCCTAAAGCGACATCTCCTTTCACCGATTCATCAAGCTCCACGAACAAGCTTCTTTTACCGCACATGTGATTGCTTGCACCACTGTCGAGGTACCATTTGTGAACCTCATTTGGTTCATCCTTCTTATAGGCCATCAATAGCATATCCTCTTCTTTGCTCCTTTCTTCAGCATAGTTGGACTTCTCTTCAACTCTATTGTTGTTTGGAGCCTTACACTCGGAAGCATAATGTCCAAACTTTTCACAATTGTAGCACTTAACATTTGACTTATCGTACCTTTATTTTGGACTTCCTCTCCCACGGCCTCTTGATGAGCTTTCTCCTTTTTGGTTGGTATGTTCTTCATATGGTCTCCAACCACGTCCACGACCTCTTCCTCGGGCTTGGCCACCTCGTCTTGGATGACTAATCCGCATCTTGAGTACTTGCTCCGTGATGTCTTCCTTCTTCTTCTTATTTTCTTCATAAGCTTGTAGTGATCCAAGTAGTTGCTCAATTGTCATAGTCTCCAAGTCTTTTGTCTCTTCAATCACAGTGACAATATGCTCGAATTTTGAATCCAATGATCTAAGAACTTTCTCCATGATTCTCACCTCATCTAACTTCTCACCGTTTCTTTTTAGGTTATTAGTAACCGTTAGAACTCTTGAGAAGTAATCAGAGATGAGTTCACCTTCCTTCATTTGCAATGCTTCAAATTCTCTTCTTAGAGTTTGAAGACGTACCTTCTTAACTTGCTCCGCTCCCTTGTAAGAAGTTCGAAGCTTCTCCCATGCTTCTTTGGCCGACTTTGCTCCTACGACCTTCTCGAACGTGTCTTCATCTAATCCTTGATAGATTAGACAGAGATCCTTCTTGTCTTTCTTCCTTGCGTCTCTCAAACCATCCTTTTGAGTTTGAGATAGACTAACATCATTCTCCGGTTCAATGAAGCCTTTCTCGACTATCTCCCACACATCATGTGCTCCTAGGATAGCCATCAACCTTAGACTCCAATTGTCATAGTTGCTCTTTGTGAGCATCGGGACTTGAAAGGGAACACCATTACTTGCCATCTTTAGAAGAATCTTCTAGCTCTGATACCACTTTGTTGGAATGAAAATTTAAAAGTGTGGAGAAAGTGTTTAAGAACTTAGAAGACAAAAAAGTATTTTGGAAGAAGAAAGTTTTTATTATTGCTTAGAAACAACTTAGAGACTTGGTTACAAATGAGAGTGAGGAGAGGTATTTATAGCCTCCAAAATACAAAATATCTAGAATATTTTAATCCTAAATCTAGAAAATTCTATCACAATATCTAGATTATCTTACAACAATTATCTAGATTTTTCTATGAAAAAATCTAGATTTTTATTCTTAAGGAGGTTAATGAGTTTTCTAGAAGTTTTAAGGAGGTGGGGATTTATAGATATTTTTCTAGGGAGTTTCTAGAAATTGGGTCAAGGTTTTGGGTTTATATTGGACCATTAGCCCAATAATTATACTTGATCCAAATCAAGTTTACTTCTCAACAAAAAGATGCTGGTCCATTGGTTTCAGTGGCTTCTCTAAAAACAGTCATGGATCAGGCCACAGTTTACATCTTTCCCAGAACCCACAATCCAACCCAGATTTGTGTGTCATGATAGAAGGTTTATTTGTCATATAAAGACAACATGATATGTCTCTGTTAATGTCACGTTTCCATAACAACAACTAAAAGATAACTCTGTACACCTTTATTTGAGGCAGCAAAATTCTGTTTTTGACCAATAATCCCATTGTCCTAAATAAAGTATTTTCTCCATTTGTTTTTGCACAACAAAAGAAAAATTATGCCTTTCCCTCAAATCAATTAGATACAGATTATGATATGAAGATCTTTCAAAAGATTGATGCCAAAACAAAGTATTATTTTTGTTGATCAGAAAATACAAGAGAGTTAAATTAATGATAAACAAAAGCAGATGAGAACTAAACGTTCTCAACCACTAAAATTATTTTTAATTTTCTGCTGACCAAAAAAAAAAAAAAATTGGCATCAACTTATGAAGATACGATAAGCTTCATCTAGTTTATCAAATACTTAAGATTTTCGAACATTTAATCCATCTAGTAAATTATAGGACCCCGTCATAAAAATTAGTTCTCAGGCTTTGGAGGGAAATTTAGATCCAAATCCAAGAGCACGCGTGATCGCCTCTCTGGACTAACATCCATCACCACAGACGACGAATCCGATTCACTCCTTGCCGACTCGTCGAGCATGATCATCCCAGACTTGACCTGAATCTTCGGGAAAGGGATTAGGGAATTGAGATCGGGAATCGTCGGCGATGATTCGACGGTGCTGCTTTGGCTCGGACTCTCGTTGTCGACGAAGAAAGGTTGAGGGAAATTGGTTTTGGCTTTTGCGCCGCGAAAACGAAGAGCAGCTGTGTCGTAGGCACGAGCCGCTTCTTCGGAAGTGTCGAAAGTGCCGAGCCAGACACGAGCCTTCCTCGACGGATCTCTGATCTCGGCGGCGTAACGACCCCATGGCCTCTTTCTCACTCCTCTGTAACGGGTTTCTTTGTTTCCGCCTTGGCCATCGTTAGTTTTAACGGCCGCCGTTTTAACTGTCGGAGCCATTTTAGACAAAACAAAAGAAACCTAATTTGTTTTTGTTGAATCAAAACGAGAGGTTGTGTGTTGTGAGGTATGTGAGAAGAAGAGTTTGTATTTATAAAGACAGCTATGAAGAGACAAAACTGAAGAGTCAACCGCGGTTTTGACTCAAGGGGGCGGCTAAGTGGCAGTGTTTCGTAAATATTAACAATTACGTGGCGTCTTCTTTTTGTCTCCACGACACGAACGGGGAAAGTGTCAGTGAAGAGGCTTTTTCTCTATGAAGACTTTTTTTTTTTTTTTGCTTTTTATTGGGTTTTTTTCTTTAATGCTTTTTAATGTCTTTATTACTTATTAGTATTTTTATATTAAAAAAAAATTAATATGCTAATCTTATGATGGCTTATAATGGCTTTTTCCAATAAATTTCGTGCGGTGCAAAAAAATCAGAGAGGAGCCCACGCGCTTGTTTTGGTACGTGTCGTTTTGCTGTGAACACATCACTATTATATTTTCTTCCTCATTGGTAAGCAAAGTAGCAAACTGCAAACTGACACGACGTGCCAAATCGTTATTTTTTTTTTTTTTTTTTTTTTTCAACCAAGCTGCATTCACGGGCCGATGTAAAAAGAGTACAAACGGGCCAAGCCCAATAAGAAAAGATAAGGATAACTAAACGCTGTAGCCGAATGAGGAGGTGTAATTGCCACGTGGCACCACCAGAAGACATCCGGCATGCAGGACGCGTCACGCCGGGAAGATACCGCCGGGAAGCGCAGATTCGCGGAGGAAAACGAAGCTACAACAAGCCGGACCAACTTATCTCGACCATCGAGGGCCGTTTGCCGATCAAGACATCCCAAAGCCACCGTCCAAGATCTACCTGCATCAAAAGAAGCAAAACCGAAACGCCGTGAAAGACCACCGGAGCCGTGGAGGCGCAACCGCCGGTAGGAGAAGCTCCTAACTGAAAGCCCGTAACGCTTGTCCTCTAAAGCCAGGCACACGGAAGCGATATTAATCCCGGACAAACCGAAGGCCCTGCAACAGAGCACGGCAAAACCCAGGCGACGGACGATGCAGAGATAGAGAGAAGGAGCAAGATCGATTAAGCTCGCAAAGCGAGCAAAGCTGGGAGAACCCAGAGATTCCGAGAATCGGAAATTTCGTCAGCCAGAGACAGCAACCGGAACTTATTGGGAGCGAAAACGAAAATAGCTACAAGACCCGACCCAAAATCGGACGATCGGAGAAGAACGAGAACGGCAAGCACCGAGAAAAAGACCCCAACCTCTGAAAGATCTGAAGGAGAGAAGAGGAGGATGTCGGAAAAAACTCGGAGGGCGAAAGAAAGGAAAGAATTACCCATCGCCGGAGACGATTCCGGTAAACCGGAAATCGTCGAAACTCGCTCTCTCGCGAAGACTTTACTTTTCCATTTTGTGCCAAATCGTTATAATTTTTTTTCTATAGATAGTAGTATTTATTTCTGTTTTATTGCAATTAAAGCAAATGTAATTTGTAACTATATAACCCGAGATATATTATAAATCTTTATTTTTAGAAAAAAATTTACCTCTAAGTTAATATTTTTTTCCTCTTTTGGTAAGCAAACTGCAAACTCACATGACGTGCCAAATTATTATAAATTTTTGTAATTTTCTATAGATATCATTTGTTTTGATTTATTGCAATTAAAGCAAATGTAATTTGTCAAAAAAAAGTTGTAACTATATAACCCGAGATATATTATAAATCTTTATTTTTAGAAGAAAGTTACAGTTTTTTGGGGCAAAAGAAGAAAGTTACCTTCAAGTTAATATTTTCTACCAGTTTCAATTATGAAAAGAAAAAAAAATATTATTTTTCATATCTCTTGTTTTACCTTTTTTTCTTTTTTTCGTATCTCTTTATAATTTTTAGGATTTCTATGACTATAAAATAACTTATTAAAACTCGGAATAATGTCTTATTTTTTGTTTTTCAAGAAATTTAGGTTCTAACATTTTAGGGCATCTCCAACCCACCTCTATAATTGCATCTAAACTCTATTTTAGAGGCAAATCTACTCCAACCCACCTCTATAATTGCCTCTAAAATAGAGATTGCTATATTTTCCTCTATATATAGAGGAACTCTATTTTTTCTTCTAAAATAGAGTTATACTTTTTTATTTGCATAACAGTCCTTTATATTTTAAATGTTTTATAGCTATAACTAAAACAAATAAAACATATTATTATTTATTCTTTTATTTTGAAGTTAAATTTTTTTATTTTCATAATAATCCTTTAAATTTGTAAAAATATATTTATAACTAAAAATTTATTATAATTTATTTCTAAAATTTTATATAGATGTATCTATTGTAAAATATTTAATTATATGATAAATAGAGGTTGGATTTTAAAAGTTTCATTATAGTTATCGTGAAAGGACCGGTACGTTTTTGGAAAAAGAATGTGTTGCATGACATAATGACAACATGTATAATTTTACATAATATGATAATCGAGGATGAGCGTGATCTCGATGCACTGATTGAAGTTGGAAGAGAAGTTCCACCTCCAAAGGTCCAAATAGCGGAAGATGATAATATACGGTTCCAGGAGTTTTTAGGTAGATTTAGAAAAATCAAAGACCAAAACGCTCATTTCTCACTTCGAAATGATTTAATTGATCATTTATGGGAAAAATACACTAATGGTGATGGTTAAATAAATGTACTATGTTTTTATTTTTATATTATGCAATGTACTTTTTATTTAATAAATTATTTAATATAAATGTTATAATTTATAAAGATTTTATAAAAAACATAGATTTTTGATACAAAAAAAGAAAAATGGTTTAATTTGTAATTTTTGTAAGGATAAGGCATGAATAGTAAAACTAAAAAGAATATTTGAAGAGAGATAGAAATAGAGGAATACATTGGAGTAAAACTCACCTCTATTTTAGAGTTCCTCTATTTTAGAGATAGAGATAGAGCAATACATTGGAGATGGTCTAAGTCTCCATAAATAGAGGACTAAATATTGTTATCGGTGATTTATAAATGACACTAATTTATCTATTTAGTGAATTTTAAAGTATATGAATTAGTTTACATGAAATCAATTGCTTATTAGCTAAACACCCTCCAAATATACTTATCCATATCACAATGTACTTATAGTAAATAGTAATATTTGTTTAGCTGATAAAAATATTATGAGATTATTATAACGATTTAAACATCCATTATCTTATAAATAAAAATATAAGAAAAGAGATGAACGGTTATTTGCAATTTCGCTCTATATTTATTTACAAGAAAACAATAAATTTAATCAAATAAACTGAAAAAATCATCAATGTATTTGATAAAAAGTAATACAATATAAGAAAGTTAACATATTTGGATAAATCAAATGATATATTGAAAATTGTTTATCTCCTTTTCTTAATTAAACTCTTAGTAGGACACATGTCATATGTCATGAGAGAAAAATCTCGACTTTATCACATATATTCCTTGCTTAAAACGCGGTTGCGGCGGTCTATTAAATGCCGAAAAATATTAGACGACGGTAAATCATCAAGATCTCATTTTATTTGACTAGAAAACTGGAAACTATGAAAAACTCAAATTTTTGCTCGTTTAAACTTATAGTTTGAAAATTTCTTATTGAATCTATCAATTTCGGACATAGACAACAAGAAAAACAAATGAAAATGAAGGGAACATTGGCAAAATTATGTAGTTATCTGGTCTAGGAGTTGTAGAAAATAAACCATAGAAAAATATGAAAAATGAATGATTCTTTTACTCTTTCATTAAAGATAAATTTAAAAAGTCTGTAAAAAATCAAGTAAGATCTCATTGTATTTGATTAGAAAATCGGGAACTATGAAAAACTCAAATTTTTGCTCGTTTAAACCTATAATTCAAAAATTTCTCTTTGAATCTATCAATTTCGGATATTGACAACAAGAAAAACAAATGAAAATGATGGGAACATTGGCAAAATATCATGTAGCTATCGGATTTACGAGTTGTAGAAAACAAAACATAGGAAAAAGATGAAAAAAATGAATGATTCTTTTCTTTTACTCTTTCATTAAATATAAATTTAAAAGACCTGTAAAAAATTGACTAAGATCTCGTTGTATTTGACTAGAAAATCAGAACCTATGACAAACTCAAATTTTTGCTCGTTTAAACCTACAATTCGAAAATTTCTCACAGAATCTATCAATTTCAGCCAAAGACAACAAGAAAAACAAATGAAAATGATGGGAACATTGGCAAAATTATGTAGCTGTCGGTTTAGGAGTTGTAGAAAAAAAACCATAGGAAAAAGATGAAAAATGAATGACTCTTTCTTTAAAGATAAATTTAAAAAGTCTGTAAAAAATCGACTAAGGAGCCCTGAACTTGGGTTGAGTCGAGCAGTTTTGAAGGCCTTCTTCTTACCCTATGCCAACTTATCTTTCTAATATTTCAGCATACTTGTATATTATATATCCCAATAAGAGTAAAAAAAATCCTAAAATAAATCCATGATTAATATCCATGTAATCTCGGTGTTAGGCCTTATCCAACGACATATATAGCGGTTAAATTTTGAACACTGCCTATATCTGAATAATCTGAGTTATTGAGTACTCAGCCTTTACGCTTAAAAACAAATCTAGTTCTTTTTTATATATAAACATGGTTACTTAGGTGTTTCTTAAAAAGGACATAATTTGACCCCAAAAAAACAAAACAAACATTAGGCACATTGTACAGACCAGACAACAAAAGATCGGATTTAGACCAAAGACACAGGGCTGCAACACTGTCGGAAGACAAAAACTGATGAAAAGCATATTTTATGAGTTGTTATACTCTATGATAGTAATACAGATGTTTAAAATACGTTGGGATTAAATAGTGTTACCGGTTTTCCCCGGCTTTAGCACCGTTCGGACTTCATGCAATGCATTGAATCCACCTTGCTTTCAAGTGATAGATTTTTTTGTTCTTCTTCTTTTTTTGTTGGGCAAAGGATAAATCATCTAATTGCATTTGGACTTTCAGGCGAACGGACCTCACAATTATAAACCATCTATCTTTTCAATATAATTTATCTATTAATTTTTTTGATACAATCATATTAGTTTTTAAGTATCAGTATGTACGATGTTTTTTTGTTGCAAGAAAAAAGTCCTTTATTTCCAAAGAAATTTGTTCAAAAATGATACTTCAAAATGACAAAACTGAAATTGGTTCTCTACGGGCAACTTAATTAGCCAAGTTTTCTAAACATTTTTTTTGTCAACTTCAAGTTTTTCAGACATTTCGCTTTTAAAATCTGCAAGTACGCCGAAGAAAATACGATAGAATTTATGTAACAAAATTTATGATAGATTTGTGATAAATTTGATATGAGGTTTAGCTGGTTTTGTGTAGCAAAACTTGTTTCGGTTTAGCTCTAAACCGGGCTTTTTTGGGAAATCGCTTTGGTTTATTTTTCTTTTGTAGGTTCTAGGTTTACTTTTTAAGCATACATGTTCTTTTTTTTGGACAAAAAGCATACATGTTCTTTAGATCGCAAGCTAGACTAACATATTTTTATTTAATTAAAAAATTAAGAGGTTAATTATTTTATTATATATTGATTTTACAACTATATTTATTGTTAGGGGGAAGCTGAAGCAAAACGATCTCTTTTCATATAACAACGTTTCTAGATTTTTAACCCAAGATAATATTATATTAAATTTTTTAATTAGTTATTCATCCGAAGACCCACCTTATATACACGAACACGGTGATGCATAACAATTACGAGTTTTTTTAGAAAAAATGTCATTCGGACCACGTCCAATTCCGAATCGGACATGTACTTACGTCATACGCGTTAAATGATTTTTTTAGTCAGAACTTTTAAGGTTAAAGGTTCGACAAAGGAGTGGATTGATGCATGAATGAAAACCCACATCACTATTGTGATAAAAAAAAGTAGTTAACAAAATTAGAAATATAAACGGTTAATTAATTATTGGGAACGTGCCGGGAAAAATAATAGAGGAGACTTTGGGTGTAAATGGTTGCAGATCAGTGGAATAAATAGAATAGAAAAAATATGTGTAGGTGGAATTAAAATGAGTGGAATAGTGGAAGTTAAGAGTAACACAAAAAAATATTACGCTAGGTTTTTCCTCCTCCCTTGAAAAGAGGAACAAATTTCAGCAGAATTGGTAGATTTTCCACCCAAAATATGGGTCCCACATGATTCCACTAAAAATAAAAAAACTAGCAAATGGATGTTTTCTAGAGTAATTAAACTTAATTGGTAGTTACGCTGGATTTTGTTCCTCTAAAATAGCTACCATTTGCATCTGGTAGTCAAGATGGGGACAATGGAAACATTTGGATCAAAGCGTGTCCCTCGTTGACTAAATCTCATGTGTTTGGCGCGTATCATATGGCAAGCAAAAATCATTCAAAACACATGTTAAATTATTTTGAATTCTGAAACTAAAAGAAAATAACATTTTTTTCTGTCAAAATATAACTTGCATTATAAGTTAAACATTTACAATATCTTGGAAGAAATTAACAATAGCCAAGTAGATATTACTGAAAATTCAAAATCAGTGAAAGATCGATGTCTTGCTTCTGATGCTATGAAATGAGCCGTCTTGTTAAGGTTTCGTTGTATGAATTCAAAGGAGTGAAATTGAAAGAAGTTTTCCAAAGCATAAATATATGTACATATATTATGGATATTCCATTTTTTTTTTTTTCCATTGAACTTGGAGGATAAGAACCTCGTTAATACATTCGAAGATGACTTGATAGTGATTTCGATGGACTGTTTCTTTAATGGCAATGAGTAAGAATTTCGCTTCAGCTTCGAGGAGTGATGACAAATGACCATGTAGTCGAAAGCCTACCCAATCTAAAATTTGACCGTGGTGATTAAGGATCAACCAACCACTTGTTCCTAGTCCAGTGAGTAAATCAAAACTGCATCGAAGTTACATTTAACCATATTGGGTGGTGGTGCAATCCAATGGTGGAAGTAGATGATGATGCTATGTCCGTGATCGATGTAGAAATCAGTGAAGATAAGATCAATCAATCATTAACCTCAGAGAAGCAAAATCCAATTTCAGCAATAGGATCAACCTTTTTGTTGGAGAAGACAACCCACTTATATTCTTCCAAATTCTCCAAAAAATCCAATATGGCATAATTTGTCGGGGGTTGTTAAATGGGGAATAGATTTCCGTTGTAGCAAAGACACAACGTTGTCTTCAAGATCCAGCGTAGATTGTAGTATTGGTTCTAAATTCGGTAGATACGAATGTGTCCAAAATTGAAGTGAAACAAGACATTGAAAGAACAAATGATTTATACGTTCCTCTGTTAAATCACACGAAGGCAGGTACAAAGCTCAACTATGCCCCGAGATCGAAGTCGAGAAAGGGTGGGAAGAGCCATAGAAAGTAATCGCCAGAGGAAATGTTTTATGCGAGGCATGATAAATAGATTCCATATCTTCTTCTTTAACTTCACATTTCCATGTGGTTGTTGGATTGATGACGTAGATGTGTCTGATGTCCATGCCAATTTGTACCTAGAACGAAATGAATAGATACCGTCTTTAGTGTAAGACCAGATAGGACTATTTGTGGAAGGATTACGGGCCAAGTATAAGGATTGTGTCGGAGAATGGTCACCTGAGTCGATCAGAGTATCCAAAGCCTCATCATCCCACATACGCATGTGGTTATGAGAAATAATTAAGTCTTGAACCTTGAGATTGAGATGTGACATATACGGAACCAGAGTTGCTGGGCGCGGTGGATTACTAGGTAGCCAATTATCTTTGTAGATATTAACTGTAGAACCATCACCAATGTTCAATTTTATCCCTTTATTAGGAGATCAAAACCCACAAGTATGGATGCCCAAACAAAAGATTGCAAAGGTTGTGGTTGTGCTTCTAGAACCGAACAATCTTAGAAATATTTGGCTTTGAACATCCTGGAAAACAGAGTATTGGGATGGCTTAACAATCTATAAGCATGTTTTGCAAGTAAAGCGTCATTGCACTTCAGAAGATCTCTGAATCCATTTCCTCCTTAATCTTTTGAGAGCTAGAGTTTGTCTTAAGCCACCCATGGAATTACTTTGGTAGTAGACTTTGTTTCCCACCAAAATTGTCTTAACTCTGATGTGATTTCATTTGTAATTCGAACTGGAAGTTTGAAGTAGGACATGATATAAACGGGCATATATATATAGCTACTGATTTGAGCATCACTTCTTTTCTCACCTATGACAAGAATTTGGTATCCAGGATGAGGTTCTTCTGCGTACTCGTTCATGGATGGAGTGGAACATTTTTGTTTTCTTTCTCCCGAAGTGTTCCGGTGAGCCTATGTATTTCCCATCTCCACCAATGTTTTGAATATTAAAAATATCCTTGAGTTCTTGTTGTCGAGATGCTTGAACAAGTGATCCAAAGGTAATGGCTTACTTGGAGACATTGATCTTCTGACCTGAATTTTTTTTTTATACATGTCAAATGCTTTCTTCAATGCTCGGCGATTTCTGATGTTGGCCTGGAAAAAAAGAGTGAGTCATCAGCAAACAGGAGATGACTTATACGAGGTACATCATTGCCTATTTTTACGCCTTGGATCAGATTCACAGCAGCTTGTTGGTGGAGAAGATGACTAAGAACATTAGAACATAAGGTATGGAGAGAGTGGATCGCCTTGTCGCAAACCTCGTTTAGGAGTTATGTGGCCATATGAAGATCCATCAATCAAAACTGAATAAGTAACAGAAGTGACCATACCCATAATCCAAGAGATCCAAGTTGTGGAGACGCCAAAAGCTCGCATAGTATCATAAATAAATTCCCATTCCACTCGATCGTAAGCCTTCGATATATCTGTCTTAACAGAAATATAAGTGGAAGCAACTCGTTTCTTGATTATAGCGAGTGCATAAGTTCATTGGCGACAAGTATATTGTCAGAAGCCATCCGACATGGATGAAAGAAACTTGTTCCCCAGTAATAATCGAATCCATGAAGCATTTGAAACGAGATACCAATAGTTTCAATATGATTTTGTAAACGACATTACATAATCCAATAAGGCGGAAATCGGATAGCATCCTCGGTTCAAGTATCTTAGGACACTACAAGAAAAACTGTTTTTAGCCACGAACGAGCCACAAACAGTTCGTGGCTAAGAATTTTCCAGCCACGAAAAATATTTGTGGCTATCCGTGGATAATTAGCCACAAATAGCCACGAACTAGTCGTGGAAGAGCATAGCCACAAACATCCACGAAGATATTTGTGGCTACCTAGCCACGATCTGAAATCGTAGTTATTTGTGGCTAATTTAGCCACGAATAGCCATGATATTATCGTGGAAGAGATTAGCCACGAAATAGCCACGAATAGCCACGATTTTATTCGTGGCTATTTCAAACCCTAAACCCTAAATATACCCTAAAACCCCAAACTCAAAATCTTAAACTCTTAATCATAAACTATAAAATCAAAATACAAACCATTAATTATATATACATAAAACTATTATTTCAAATTCAATACCACAATATTCATATCCTAAATTATATAAACATATACATATAAAACCTTAAACTATAACCAAAAATCTAATAACTAAAACTCTAAAAACTATAATATATCTAAAATTATGATTCAGAACTTATAAAAATGATTTTTTATTTCTAAATCTACTAATTACAAACTTTAACTTAAAATCATAAATACAACCCTTCAAACTCTATACCCTAAACTCTAAACAAAATCTAAAACCCTAAACTACAAACAAAACTCTAACTAACAAAACTCTAATTCCTATAATATATCCATAACCAAAAATTTAATATTTACAAAATTTATAACTCTAAACCCTAAACAACCCCTAAACCCTAACAAACCCTAAGCAAAGCTAAAACCCTAAATTATAACCAAAATCTAACTTAAAATCATACAACCCTTCAAACTCTATAACCATTAATTACATATACATAAAACTAATATTTCAATCATTTACATATAGTTAATTAAAATATATTTACCTATAATTTTTTTAAAAAATCTACTAATTTTAATACCAATAATAAATTTAAAAGTTTTAAACAATAATTTTATTATTTTATATACTCATAAATAAAAATTAAAACTTTTAAAATAAGTTAAAATCATTTAAAATAATTTTAAAATTGAATTTATTAATTTTACTATTTAAAATCATTTATATATATATATACTCATTTTACTATTATAGATCCTTTTTAAAAATTTACACTTTTAAAAAAACATCTTTTATATTTTAAAATTCAATATGGTTAAAAATTAATTTTAACTATTTTTATTATTTTTAATAACATATTTTCTGTATTATATATTAATTAAACCGCAAAACAATCTGATTGGATAACAGCTCATCACGCGGATCGCAATGAGAACCGTTAGATCTATTTCTCTAGTCAAATCACGACCGTTAGATCTTATTCGTTTACAAAAAAAAAGTCTGATCTAAAATCAGAACCGTTAGATCTGATTCAGATCTAAATCTGGACCGTTAGATCCTTATCTACTAACCTATTTACCCGCTTACCTCAACCCTCCCTCTGTAAACGAAAGCTTCTCATTCACGAAGAATCGATTTGACGATTCAGGCCAGAGAAGAATGAAGAAGAATCAATGCTACATAAAGAAGATTTGATGAAGAATCGATGAAGAATCGATGTTACAATATAGAAGAATCGATGAAGAAGAATCGATGAAGAATCTCGCCGTCGAAGAGCTATTGCGTTCCATCACGCTCTCCGCCTTCCTGCTCCATCTCTCGCTCGTCATCGTAAGTTCTACTGGCGGACCTTTGACGGCATGGCAGAGGAGCAGCCGGATTCATCTTTGGTTCAGAAGCAGAGCCGTCGTGTTTCCCGATGCGAAGACGAAGAAGAAGACGAAGCCTGCTTTCTCTAACCGGAGTCTCCACCGAAGTCAACACCTTCCCAGAAGAGCAGCGACGGCGGGTCTCACCGGCTTTCTCTCGCCGGCGGCAGGCCGTACCAGCCGATATATATATACAGATATATATATATATATATATATATATATATATATATATATATATATATATATATATATATATATATAGATACGGAATTGTTATATATATTGTATTTCTTTTGTATTTTGTATTTTTTAGTATTTTGTTTATAAATAATATTTTTAATAATTTTTATTTTTTGGTATTTATTTTTTTGTATTTTTTTTTAAAAAAAGCCACGGAATCATTGTGGCTAATCGTGGCTATAAAGCTACAAACAATTCGTGGTAATTCGTAGCTACGTAGCCACGAATATATCATGGTTAGTCGTAGCTACATAGACACGAACTACTTCGTAGCTATTCATGGCTAGTAGCCACGAAAAAGTTCGTGGCTATTCCGTGGCAACATTGCTATGACTAGCCACGACTAACAACGGTTATACATTAGCAACGAGCCCGTAGCCACGAATCATATTCGTGGCTATTCGTGGCTAAGGGCGGACTAGCCACGAATTATTGGCTCTAGCCATGAAAAAATTCGCGGCTATATACGGATTTTCTTGTAGTGGGAATCAAGCATATATTCATATGGTTCAGTCCCGTTGGCATGATTCAAGTGGTAATGTATTGATGAACTTCTCGAAATATATATCAGGTCCTACAATGTCCCAACAATGGTGAAAGAATATCGCAGTGAAGCCATCAGATCCTGAATCCTTATCTGCCCCGACTGAAAATACTGCAGTGTGGATATCATCATCAGAGAAAGGCTTTGTCCGTTGTTCATTTACCTCGTCAGAAACGGATGATGGGAAGTTAATGAAGATCGAATTCTCTTGGGGAAGTCTAGCACTCGAGTAAACACTATTGAAGTATAGTTCTGCATGTTGTCCTATATTTCGAACCCCCCCCAAATAATATTGCCATTAAATTCATGGATATTGAATAGGAGGTTACATCTATATTTCTCTTTGGTTACCGAATGGAAGAATTTAATGTTTTTGTCTCCGGAGACTAAGCGTTGGTGGCGACTTTTCTGATACCAGTAATCTTCCTCATCGTGATGAGCTGCTAAGATGCCACATTTGATTGATGGTACATGTGATAGTAAGGTAGGCGTGGTCATGGCTAGATCAAGGACTTCTGTAAGATCCTTGATTCGTCTTGATGAGTTCAGGTTAACTTATTATCGGAAATGAGAAATTGCATAAACAACAATGTTGGATATGGTCCATAATAGTAGAGGGAGAAGACATGATATTCCTGGAAAACCACCCAGAGCGAACATAATTCTGAAAATCAGGATGGTTGAGTAGCCTCTTATTGAACCTGAACTGTTTTTGTCGGCGACCATATGCATAAGCTATTGTGGTGATGACAAAGCGATGATCAGAAGCAGCGAAAGGTAAGAAGTGAGTCTCTGATGCTAGGTAATTGGATAGCCAAATAGAGTTTAAAGCCACTCTGTTTATGCATTCCTAGACGGTATGAGAATGACATTCACCAACCCAAGAAAAACGAGAATCAAGTGATCTTAAATATGTGAGATAGCATGCAACATACATGTTACGGAGATGACAAAAATACCAATCATGTCCGGACTGTCCTCCACGTTTCTCTAAGTTAGAAAGCATGTCATTGAAATCGCCGACCAATAACCAAGCCTGATCCTTTGTTCTACCCAACTCAATCAGTCTTGTCCAAAGTTCGTGACGTCGTTGTTGTATTGGATGGCCATAACAACAAGACAAATAAAACTGGATTCCATTAAAGCTAATGTAAACGTCGATAAGGCGTACATCTTGGGAAATACATGAACTGAAATTGATTTTTTCAAAAATAAAGCTAATCCTCCACCACAACACGATGGAGGAACACAAACAAAATCTGAAAAATCTAAAGAAGCAGCAACACCATGTACAACTGAGGTAGAGTTCACCGTCTCGATGAGGAATAATATATCAGGTGAATGTTGACGATAAATCTCCCTCAGACGCGGTTTCGTCGGTGACCCCAGCAGGCCCTGTCAGTTCTAGGCGCATATCTTCATGTAATTTGTGGGGGAGGGGGGGGGGGTACCGGGCCCCCGCGCCTTTTTTATTGATTGGTTAATTGAAGCAGAATAATCCACTTCTTGAATAAAGCAATTTCTGATTGAACCCAATTGCAGACGTTCCTGATTTGGTGTAGTGAAGTTTTGTTCCCCTATATGTCGCTTACATTTGAATCCTTCTCCAACTTCCATCTGATTGTTTGTGCAGTCAAGTAGATATCATTTTCCTTTAGCAGTTTGGAGATCATCCAAATGACGGTCAACTTCAGAACCATTATCTCCCAGTGATTCATCTTTGGGAGCGTCTTCAAGCATTTGTTGAAGAGGAGCAAACTGATTATCCGCTTCTGGAATGAACATAATTTTTATCGCATCTGGTATATCCTCGACGGGATTCTCAACCGGATTGATCACTTCATTATCAACATCGCTGGCAGTCGGAACATCATCATTGTTTGGATCATTGTTTGGATCTTGGCCATCATCAAAACCATTTTGGTCGTCCTAAAAGCGGAGGTGCAATCATTGCTGTTGTAATTTAACATTCCACACCGGATGCAAAAGCGTCGTTCAGGATCGTGTTTTCACCCGGAACGAATTGAAAGTTTCGTTGAAAGTGTAAAGGATTGTCTGTATTCCAGAGGAATTGGACTCGTACGAAGTCGACTCGCGTGGAATTCTCACCAATTCAACGTCAAATACTGGTGTAAGAGTATCACCTATGTATGTAACCGATTGTTTGGTGAGATATTGAATTGGTATTCCCTTGATTTGTACCCAAAATGGTATAATCTTCATCGATTCAGAAGAAAGGTTAGGATACCACCAAGTAACTGTCACCATCCACTCAGCGAATGACCAAGGAGAGCGTCGCAAGTCCATGTTCAATTATTCCTCTGATTTTAATAAGAATTGAACTTTTCCTGGACCAATAATTCGACCCGTCATCGATGTTTCCAATTTCAAAAGTCTTGGCATTTGTTGAATCATTAATTTTGAGTTTTGTTTCCTCGGATTCACCGGCTTCACCACTAGTGCAAGACGATTTTCCGCCGCCGCTTTTTGATAAACATCTGGTGGTAGTGCGATCGGAGCATCGTCGATTCCCTACGTGATATCTTGCATTTGTTTTTGAATATTTTTTGCCATCAATTCTGAAAAGGTGTCTTTGGAATTGTCTATAGAGAGTAACTGTCATAATTATGATAGTTTTATATGAATTAGTCCACGACAGTTTGAAAACGTAGGTGTCCTCAACTTTCACAGATCGTAATGGGTAAATCTCCAATCACAAACTTTTTATTTCTGCGTAATAACAGATTCAAACCGATTTATGGATTGTAAATAGAATCGACAATCAACGTCGGACAAAAACTCATCATCAAAGGCCACATGATGAGGACAATCACCTCAAAAATTGCCCTTGCGAGAAACAACCTTTATTTCAATTATCAAAGAAAATAACAATTAAGTCTAGTTCATTTGAATGGTGTCACATGACACCCCTTCAAAATATATAAGTAATCTCGCCTCAAATTAGTTTAGTGGATTTGGATCATTGTTATTATTTTTTTTGGCGGCTAAACGTTTTTATATTAAAGGTCCAATGGGCCGAGAGAGTTATAGAGATATAGAACTGAAGAATAAAAAGAAGTGTACAACAAATGAAAACACGGTCGAAAAATCGGAATCAGGATAAGCATGAAGTACACGTGTCACCCCTCGCGTCCACATGTCAGGAAACCGCTGAACGGTAGCATGCAAATCGCCGGCAAAACCGAACGCCATGGGCTTCAGATCTTGGTTCTCTGCTGATCTAACTCCACCTATAGAAACCACAAAGAGTCACATCTGATTATCTACTTCGTCGAGCTTCCATCACCATCACTGCTATCTAGGCGCTTCACGTCGGCGAAAATCCAGCAGGATTAAAACCGCCGCATTGATGTAAAGACAAGCCGAACCCGTTCAAACTCGACCGGACATTGCACCTTCCCGGCCAAAGCGAACGGCAAAGAGAGCGTCTGATTTATTGGAAGGAGCACCGTGATGTCGATCGGAACTCCAAGACCGCCCAGAAGAGAGATCCGACAGGAAACGGAAAATTGGACTGGACACAAAATCCGGAAGATTTATTCAACCAAAACCAAAAGACCCTCAGCCGTATGTTACACAAAAGAGGTGAGGGCGAAGCTTAAGACCAAAAAGAAAGAAAAGAAACCCGACTGTCGGTTTGATAAACACTGACGATCGGAAAATGGAATATCGATTAATCGGCTGTTGGTAGAAAGAGGCGAGAGGAAAATAGAAAGAGAATTTTTTTTACTAAAAGATCCTAATTGATCATTATTTAAAACTAGGAGAGAACCCGCGCAAATGCGCGGATTTTTCTTAAATTTATAAATATTTAATATATTTGATATTTATTTGAAGTATCAATATTTTAGAAGTTTTTAATTTACAAATTTGTATTTTTTTTCTTTCTTATGAATATAATGATTTTTAGAAGAGTATATACGTTAACATGTAATTATTAATTTAATTTATTTTATAAATAAATATTTTTTAATTATCAGATTTAATGAACTTTTTATAAAATTTTATTTTCTTCATCCTTTTTTATCATCCTTTTATTTTTTACAAACTATTTTAAATATATATATATACTTGTTATTTATACATTTTCATTCATCGAACTCGTAAATTTTTTAGGTTTCATCCATAATATTTTAATTTTTTTAGTTATCATTTTAAATTTTATATATATTTCATTCGTTTTATTTTCTTTTCTATCTTCTTATACTTTATATAATTAATTTTTTTATTATTATCATCTTATCTCATTTTATAACATTTTCTTCTTATTCTTAAAAATAATTATTTCTATATTTTAATATTTCATTGATTTTATTTATTTCTTACGTTTTTATATTTTGTATAAGTTTTCTATTCTCATTGTGTATCATTTTTATAATATTTTTTCTATTCTTATTCATAATTATTTCTATTATTTATATTTTTTATGGTTCTTTGCTTCTAGTTTTTAATTATTGTAAAAATTTTAGTAATAATATTTTTACTTTTAATCTTATAATTTGATATTTTATTTTACTGAGATTTTTTTTTATTACATAGAAATATGGAAAATGTATTTAAATTTTATATTATATAATATTTATATAATTATGAGATTATAAATTATAAATTAAATTCAAATTTAGAATTTATATTTCAATAGTATTAAGTAAGTACATTTAAATTAAATAATATTAATATATTTTTTAGTTGATGATGTGGAAAAGTTTAATGAAAATTAATCAATCAAGGGGGCTGATGTGGCGGCTTGAGAGAGTCCCCTCTTCTCCTATTATATATATAGGATTCTGTCGTTTAACCTTTTTTTTTTTTTTTTTTTTCTTGGGTAAACTCTGTCGTTTAACCTCTGTTACTTTTTTCTTCTAGAATATTTTATATGTATATCCTCTTCTAGACCGTAGCGCCATACTCTTATTTGAAAAGATTTTTGTCGTTTTTGTTAGACTATAAAGTATATATATATATATATATATATATGTATACAATGGCGGACCTAGGAAGGGGAATAGGGATTCAAATGACCCCCCTTAAATTTTAATATAATTAAAATTACACCTAAAATTTGAGAAAAATCATTAACATAATAGGTAAATTATGCTTATTGAACCCTCTAAAACATAGTTTGACCCTTTTAATAATGTTTTGAACCCGGTTAAAATCTCCCCTCGGTCCGCCACTGTATGTATGTATATATATGTATATATTATATGTATAATCAGTAATTTAATATAATTTCGAAAAGAAAAAGCTCTAGATCCGCTCTTTCCAAACATGCTAAGCTGTCATTTGAAAAGTCAGTTTGATGAGAACATAATCGCTTGCCGGGAAAGATCGAATCATGAGATAGCGGACCGTTTCTAACCAGTCTGGGCGTCATGGTTTGTCACAAGAGTTCCAACCAAACTATTTAAGAAAAAAGGAAAGCAGAAAAAAGATGATCACACGTCTCAGTCGGTTCTCCGCAAAGGAGACAAGCTTGAGTGCTTGACAATTTCAACTTTCCCTTGTTGCTGGCCGATCCTTAATCACAAACCAAACAATAAAAGAGTACGTGATACCTCTTGTGAAAACCTAACCATGGGATCTTTGGCGAATGTGTTCTGATTTGTACCCAGGTAAGCTGTTGCCATAGCATCAAACTGGCGCCATCCCTCTGGTTTGTCTACTTGCAGTTGGATCATCAACCATTAGGATTGTGGATCGACTAATATGTGCAAACTGCAAAAACATAAACGCAAATGAAATGATGAAATATTTAAATAGACGATGATGAGTTAAAAAAAGAAATAGATGACACGATATGGGCCTTATACTACTGGACCTTGCTCTATTATTTACGTCAAAAGAATCCATACGAAGAGTTAAATAACCGACGTGGTTTCGTTTTTAATCGTATAAAGTATAACAACACAGTACATGCAAACCTCATGACCTTTTCATTCGTATGACGTGATAACCAAAAACAGCTATTGAATCCTCAAAGCCCTCTCTTCGTTACATTATACCATTGATATAAAACAGATCAATTTCATGATTATACATAATAAATAGATATTAAAAGAAGCATGGGCTGTAATCCTCTCTATCTAATCTGGTTTTAAAATTTAAATAGCTCAGAAAAGGTAGGAACATCATGCACATCCTAAGATTCTTGATGATGGTTCCTCATGTTTCTAGCATGTCTATGTTTCTCATAACCACCCTCGCTATTGTCATCATCTCGACCGTCATGGCAAAACCCTCTATGTCTACTAACAAGTCTCCATCTCAAGATTTAGAATCTTCCTATAAGGTGAAATCCAAGAGCTTTTTGCCAAAGTTGTGTGGAGATTACGGGTTTTGGAACCCTAGCCCCGTTTACGGAGGAGGTTTTCCTTATCCCGGTCCAGTTCCACATGGCACTTTAGGTCCGAAACAGACACATAAGAAGCCAAAATGAACCTGGAAGTTGTAACTTGTGTTGGATGTGTTCTTCAACTTTGCTACTCCCGGGTAAAGCTTTTGATATATGGTGTTCTATAAATAAGGTAGTGCTAGGGCATGTATACTTACTGCATCTGAATAACGTATTCGTTTGTGTTTTGTAGTAGATATTATAAACTAATAGTTATATATACACAGTTTGTTCCACACTCTCTAGATAAACCATGTATGTGTAAATATAATCATATTCATAATGATGAGTAATAGTTGTGCTCAAGAAACATTCCTGTAAGTTATTTTTGACAAACATGCATTAACAACAAGTTTTTTTTGAACCATTGCATTAAATCTATGTTATTGTAGAATAATATGTGAAAACCTATATCTCGTCTAACGTCGTTAATGTTTCCATCACACACGGTAACATGTGACGAACACCGTGTAAAAAATTGCAGTTTCTGTCTTTGTTAACTTTTTTGGCAAGTTGCAATTTTCTACATATATACACCAACTATATGGTGTGGTTGACACCCAATCAAGAAAAGTAATGTACATATGACAAAATATTACATACAAATAAAGTATCTAATCGGCGATGTAGCGCCTCTCTGCCTCACAGCATTGCACTATCAGAAAAGTCTTTCAAAGAAATTGTCATGTTACAGGTTTAATATCAAATCCGTCAGAACATTTGACTATTTATAAATGTCCCATAAGCTAGGAGTATGTCTAGGCTCATATTCTCATGGGTATTCTGGTCGTGGCACACCTTACACATTTCATTTAGCAAGGGCTGTAACTTAACTGCACTCATCTATACGTTGCTAAAATTATATTTGTGACATCTAGTTCTATAAATAGGTTTTTTCATTCCATTATGAATATAAAATTTTCATGGCAGTAAAAAATTAATAATTATTTTTAAATTAAAATTAATAATTATAATGTTCTTTACTAATACTCTATATTTTATTTCTCTAGTTAATAAATAAACCAAAGTAAAATCTTAAAATATGATTTAGTAATATAAAACAATATTTTGTAAAATAAATAAATTTAAAACGATAATTATTATTAAATAGAGGAAGTAGAGTTTGAGTGGTGGATTTTCCTTAAAGAAAAAGGATTTAATCCAAATAGGAGTTAAGCAGTTTTAGTCTAAGTTAGGCATGGACAACATATCGGCTAAGTCTAATTCAATTTGATATTCTCTTTAGTTCGATTCGGAAAAACTAATATTCGTAAAATTCTAGAGCAACATAAATAGTAAAATGTAATATCCATATAAAACATAGCAAATAGTAAATATTAGTTTTTAAAAAAGACTGAATATCCGCTCTGATATGTATGTTTATATATATATATATATATATTATGATATGTGTTCATGTTTTATAAAATAGAAGAAAAGATGGCCTCTTAATAGAAGATACAAATATGATCTACCAAATCCATAACATATACTAATAAATAAAATCAAAATACCAATTATGTAAAAAAGACGTTGTAGACTTTGCCGATTCATCTTCTTCGTCATGAGTTTTAAGATTTGTTTTGGATTTTGAGATTTTTTTTTGAAAAAAGAGCTTTTGCTTAAAATGAAAATAAACGAGATTTTTTTTTTCCGAAAATCTTAATACAATCAATGATATATCAATTAGATTGGGTTTTAAAAAACTTATTTTGACGACATGTTGTTAAACAACAATTTATCTTGATGGTATATTTAACTAATTTCTAAAATTGATGTATTATTATAAATTTGGATTTTATATATATTTTTAACGGATCAAAGCGGATAACCGGAAAATATAAAAAAATTCAGATATTCGAATGTTCAGATATCCAAATATTCCAGATTAATGAAAACATAAAATCAGATATTCAGTCGAAACAAAGTGGCTAGTTTTTTTCCGGATATCTGCTTCGTGCTGACCTAATCTATGTGTTTGAAAGATTTATGATGCGTGTTGAAAAAGCAAGGTTCGACATTCATTTTCATATCTAAATCAATCATAATTACCATTATCAATGTTTTAGAATAACGTGAATATCCTATCATCTCCAGTGTTTTTAAAATAGTCTAGTTATTGTCATAAAATTTCTTTGTTATTGTTGAAGTGGAACTTCACATAAGGGTATTATGGTAAATGAGTCTAGTGATAAGGATAAAAATGGTAGAGTTTTAGTAGTAGAGTTACATAACCTTTTAGTGGTGACGAGGTATACGTAGATCCTCTGTCTAATAAGGTAGTAGTTTGGAAATAGTAGGTCGGAAGAACACATGTTTATTAATCTAAAAGAAAGGGGTTACAAAAAGATGAACTTTCAAGAAATCATGACAATATTACAAGGAGATGAAAGCGATGTTTAAAAGAGTTCATAAGAACATATAAACATAGTACAAAGCCTCTAATATGAATACCTCTCTCTAAAATATCTTATTCTCTCTGTAGAATTGAATGCCTCTCATTAATGCAAGGCATTTATAGCATTTGCCTTCCTTGTCTCCCGGATCTGCAACTAAGTTGGGAGATGTCTGCTAATTTACCTAACCTCTTAGCCTTATTGGGTATTATTGTCTGGCGGCATTAAATGATGAGTGTGGGTCGGTCTGTAGGTAATCATAATATTACCCTAAGATTCATAGTATGGACGGTGCACATGTGTCGCTTTGTTCCTAGCTTGCGTGAGAGTACAGATTTGATACAAATGGTACCGACTCTATGGGCTTATTTCGGTTAAACTTTTTTTATGGGCCGAGCGAATAATTTAGAGGGGGTTGCTCAGCCCACCACCAACACTTGTCTCCCCCCGGTTATTTTGGTGAATGAGGTTGCGATTGTGGCAAAATTGGTAAGTCATGTCTTGGTTCGGCCTATCTCTTGATGTAACGACATGACGGTTCATTGTGTTGTCTTTTCCGTTACATCTTTTCTTATTGTTAATCTGATTTAGGCGTATTATATAATTAGGCGTGAGAAACAAAAAAGATGCTCCAAGGATTGGTTCAAAAGATTTTTCCATGTGTTTCTTGGGAAACCAAAAGCCGTTTCAATCACCTTGAGTGTGGCCTTTTACAAACGGACACATGTCCTTTGGGAAATAAAATCGTGTTTCGCTACTTAAAATTTCCCTCTTTCCTATAAATTTCCTTTTCGCTTCTTTATGATATATTCATCTCTCCCTTTTTGATATTACTTTGTAAGATTTTGTCTCCTTTCTTTGTTCCTCATTTCCCTCGATATGTTCTTTGGCCGATGGTGTATTTTTGGTCTCTAGACAAATTTCGGATGCCAATCGATGGTGGTGTTTTCTCTTTGTCGAATGGTTCACCGTTGATGGAAAGTCGGTTTATCACGTCTAAGTCCGCATGTTGTCTTTCATAACATAGAGACGGTGCTTTGACCCCTCTATCCGGTAATCTCAAAGCACCCTATTTCTTCCGAATTGGGCTCATGTCGCTTCATCCCATTTCATATGTCCACAGCGTAAGTATGCCTTTGATGTTCTTCCTTCATCCTTACTATCTCGGACTTTTTTCCTCAAATTTATCTTTCAGTGCAATGGAGAGGTGGTGGAGAAACATGGAACCTATCCGAGGGAAGCTGAGTGACTCCGCATCAGGGTCGTGATCGGTTGGTAGAGGATGCAGCTCGGGTAAGATAATCAGTTCAACCTGGCCATTTAGGTTGCTCCCTGAGGAAGATCGGATAATTGATCTTTGTAACCGAGTTCACCTGGGAAGGTCGTCTTCAACTCCTCATCTTCTTCCCCCTTCCCTTGATCTTTCTTGAACCTTATCTCCTCTTTTATTATTATTTTTGCTTCAGTGGCGCTTTTATTTACCAATGCGTCTTTTCAAGATATTTTATTTGTTGATGCATCTTTTCGAGATATTTGTATTTTTCGATGTATCTTTCCTATTATACAATGAGTTATTTATTTTACTAAGTTTCTATTTTACCTCTCTTGTTGTGTTGCACTCTTCCATGTATTCGCTAGATCTTTGTTGTGGAGATTTTCCCATGGACAAGTCCCCTTGACCTCCCTGAGGTGACGTTCTTGTTTATCGGACCTATAAAGTTGGGTGATCTAGATTGTTTTGATATTGTTTGAGAGGATAATGGCCTATGAGAGATTTCCTTTAAAATAATAGGCCGGATAATTGTATTTGATCTTTCAAAAACTTATGTTGTGATTGAGGCTCAGCTTATGCTGGTTCGGATCTTGGCCGTGTGACAAATTTGCGGGGTGGGCCCAACTTATTTTTTTTGTCCCTACTTTTAGCCTAATGCAGGATTGGGCCTGAGTTTTAGTCCCTATGCTTAAGTTTTTTAGGCTTATGACCTAAGGTGTGTGTTCTTTCACCACTACATCCATAAGGCATGGATTGTGTGGGATGGACACATAAATTAACCCTGACGAGATAAGGTTTTTAGTCTTAAAACTGGTCGGGACATATTATTTCACAGATAAGTTTTTTTGCTATGTTTTCGAAGACCTTTCTCAGGTTGAGGTCTCCTTCGTCGAAATACCATCTTTTGACTTTTTGATTGTAGTAGCAGGCTGGTTGCTGCTGGTAATTATGGATCCTTAGTATAGATTTTTCATTTTCTTCTTCTATGAAGTTAAAGAGATCTATAATCATTTCATCATTGAGATCGGATGGCGAAGGGTAGAAACACTTGCTTCGTCTGGTGCCATTGCCTCCATTCCATGGCACAGAGAGAATGACGTCCGATCTATTGACCTTCGAGGAGTTGTGCGGTGTGACCATAACACCCTGTTGATCTCATCCTCCCAAATTATTTTGCTTTCCCCCAACTGCTTCTTTAGTCCGTTAATTATAGTTTTGTTTGTGGCCTCTACTTGTCTGTTTCCTTGCTGGTATATGGGCGTTGATTTGCTCAACTGTATATTCCATTTCACACAAAACCTTCAAATATGTTGGATACGAACTTGGTTCCATTGTTTATGACTATCTTGTAAGGAAGAGTGTTCTTGTATATGAAGTGTTTCCACACGAATTTATGAACGCCGACCTCTTTTACATGGGCGTAGGTTTCGACTTTAACCCATTTGGTGAAGTAGTATGTCATCACTAGCATGTAATATTTTGCTTGGAGCTCGGCAGTGGTCCTACGATATAGATGGCCCTTTGCATGGTAAGGCGATGTCGTGACCGTTAATAACTTGGTTGGCGACCTGATTGCGGGTGTGTGCCTTAACATTTCTCGCATTTCCTTGCGAATATTTCGCAGTCGATTTCCAGGGTCGGCCAATAATAGCCCAGTTTCTATATTTTTGATGCCAAAGCCTGACCTTCAGAGTGATTACCTCTTGCTCCCTCGTGAGTTTCATGGATGACCTTGTTTAATTATCCCCCTTTTATGCACATAATCAAGACTTTCAACGCACTCCACTTGCATAAGCTCCCGTCTCGATGAGATATGTCTTGCTGCTTTTATTTTCAGTCTCCGTGCTGTCCTTTTTTCCGGGGTCCCCATCCTTGATACATGCAAAAATATCTCTGTGCCAGTCGACATGGTGAGCTTCTTATGGAATTTCCTCATCTTCTACCTCGGCGGGTTCTTCTTCAGGTTTGGTATCATTATCTATGTTTTTTGGTTGATCAATGAGACAAATTCCTTTTAGAAGTTTGATGCTCACGATATCAATGTTTTGATGGGAATAACTCGCCAGCGATCCGAACTAGAACTATATGCTAGAGCGGCGGGGGCGCGTCTGCCAATGTGTTGTCTCCTCGGGGATATTGGTCATCGTGAAGAGTTGAATTCCTTAGAAAGGTATTGTACAACCTTTAAATATGCATTCATTTTTTCATTTCTTGGTCTCAAGTGCTTTAGCAAGTCAGAGCCCAACAATCATGGCTTAGTACTCAGATTTGTTATTCGATGTTGGAAACCCCAGACGGAAGGATTGCTCGAGTATTTCCTCGGTGGATTATTCTAGGAGTATTCCTAATCCTGATCCGTGCCGCGAAGAGGATGAATAGGCGTGAAGGGACCATATTTCAATTTGTGGTTCGGAAATCTTGAGTTATGGGGGAAGTTCGACGCTGAAGTCAGCCAAAACTTGGGATTTGGTGGCGGTGCAAATCATGTATTCTATGTCATACTCACTGAGCTCTACCGCCCATTTTTTCATTTTTCTTGATTGACTCGGACTGTGAAGTATGGTACACAATGGCTGGTTAGTTAACACCGCGATCGAGTGTGATTGGAAGTATGGGCGTAGCTTTCATGCCAAAATGAAGACGGCCAGGGACGAGCTTTCCAAGGTCGGTTAATCTCATTTATGCGTCCAATGTTTTGCTGACATAGAATATTGGTTTTTGCTTACCTCGATCCTCTCTGACGAGTACACCACTTACTACTGAGCTGGTTATCGAGATATATAGGAACATGATTTCTCCTTCCTTGGGTTTGGCTAGGACGAGCGGTCCTGTTATATATTATTTTAGTTGCTGGAACGCTTCTTTGCACTTGTCGTCTCATACAAACTGCTTGTTTCCTCGAACTTCTTTCATCGCATGTAGCCACGACGTCCCATGATTACATTGTATTTACCGGTTTGTCTAATTGCGAACTTTACGAGCTTCATGATATCACAAATGTGTACTGGAATATTCACGGTGCCTATCGTCTTTGTCGTATCATTGTCAAATGATGTGAGTAGCTTGTTTTTAGATTTGATTTTGTACCCCGTGAGTTCCACCTTGTTTAATGTCTCTCTAATTACTAAATTGAACGAACTCCTGGTAGCTATCAGCACCATTCTGACCTCGCAGTCGCCGATCTATATTTCGATGACTTTTGAGTCGTTGTTCAGTTTATCCAGGCCGTGGGCATCATGTTCGGTATAAACCATCATGTTGCCTTCCGACGTGTCTAGGGATGTATGTAAGTCAGTGTCCCAGTTTTTAAGCCTCGCTTTTTCGCACATATTTTTAATTGCTCTTATGGAGTCATTGTAGGCGAGGAGACTGCCCTTGATCCTTTTTATTTCCTGACGCATTGGGATGACGTCTTTTTCCCATTCGTTTTGCTTGTCGAAGATGCTTTAGTGGGTATCTCCGGAGCCTCTGGGGACTGGGGTTGGGAATAGCTTTCTGTGCAGCCTGGGACTTTGTGGAAAGGTTTGCCACTTTTGAGGTAGTTTACGCGGTGCACCTAGGGGAATGGTTCTTAGGCTAGACGTTCCTAGATGAGAGTTCACATGATTCTCTTGGGTGAGATCGTCGTTTGTTGTGCAAGGGTGGGGTTCTGTTTACGGGTGATGTTATGGTTACTAGTCCGAGTCTTTGTTCTATCAAATACGGCTCCGTTACTGGAATGGCTATGATTGTGTTTGTTTGGTATTTTTCTTCTTGGGAAGAGTGGTTTTCATACCACGTTGTTGTTCTTGCCTCGTGTGTATAAAAGAGATCTTCTAAACCCCACATCTCCCCACAAACGATGCCAATTGTTGAAGGGGAACTTCACACAAGGGTATTATGTTAAATGTGTCTAAAAATAAGGGTAAAAAGTGGTAGATTTTTAGTGGTAGATTGACTTGAGTTTTTAGTGGCGACGAGGTATTCAGATATCGTCCGTCTGATAAGGCAGTAGTTCAGAAATAGTAGGTCGGAATAATATATGTTTATTAATCTGAGAGAAAGAGGTTACAAATGAGATGAACTCTCAATAAAATGTGATAAGATTACAAAAGGCGATTAAAATCAATATTTAAAAGAGGTCGAAAGAACATAAGAACATAGCTCGGATCCCCTGATATGAATAATTATCTCTAAAATGTATTCTTCTCTCTCTACAGGTGAATGCCCCTCATTAATGCATGAAATCTTGTATTTATAGCGTTTGTCTTCCTTATCTTCTGGATTAGTAGCTCGGTTGAGAGATGTCTGCTAGTTTATCTTATCTCTTAGCCTTACTGATATTTTTGTGCGGCGACATTAAATGTTGAATGAATAGGTCAGTCTGTAGGTAATTATAATACTATCCTACAATTCGTACTATTAAAGATGCACATGTGTCGCTTCGTTTTTAGCTTGCGTGAAAGTATGTCTTTGATACAAATGGACCCGAAAGATTTATATGAGCTTATTTTCGTTGACTTTTTCTTATGGGACGAGCGAATAATTTCTAAAGAGGGTCTCATCTCAATAGCAATATTGTTCTTAATTGGAAAAGATGTTATTTAAACCCTAAACTTTCAAATTTGGAAGGAAAAATGCATGAATATTCACAAGAACGATTTAAATATCAATTTTAATTGGCATATCAATTTTAATTGGCCATCCATTTTATTCTCAAACTTTTGTCGACCAACTTATTTTAGACAGAACGTTAGTCAACTATTCAAAAATGTTGAAGAGAAAAACCAAATGAAAATTTCCAAAATAAAAATAATTATATATAAATTTACTATTTCTCAAAACTAAATTTATATAAAATTAAATTTTCATTTGGTTGTTTTATATCATTAAATTTAGTAATTAAAAAATTATGAATCAAATACCTAAACAAGTAAAACACTAAATTTAGCTCATATTCTTCTATTTCATGATTATTTAATTAACTCTTATAAATAGTTATATAGTTGTTTGCAAAAATAAACTCTCTTATACATGTATTAGTATGGTATATATTTTTGCATATTTTCATATAATTTAAATTTTGAAATTACATAAATATAAATATGAAAATATAAAAAAATAAATATATTTTTTGGAGGTAAAAAATAGTTGATAAACATTCATAGAAAAATTAATTTGATGATACGAAGACATGTAAAAGAGAGATTGTTTTTGAATAGCAACAATATAACTATTTGTAAAAGTTAATGAGAAGATTGAAGAGTATGACCTTTAATTTATTGTTTCTTTTATTTGGATATATGATTCATAATTATTTTTAAAATATTTATGAAATTAATGATATATTATCTAATTATATTAAATATTAACGAAAATTACATAAATGTTTAATTTTGAAAATAGTTATATAATTTCTTATTTTAAATTTTTCATTTGGTTGATTTTTTTCTTAACTTTGTTGAGTAGAACTATTTTAGACATTTGGTAAATTTTTATTTGATCAATTTATTTATTTATGTTTTAGTTTTATTGAATAAAGTTACATAGAGACGGTTATAAATGACTAACCGTGTCTAAATTGATTTGGCCAATTCTTTTTCCTTTTTCCCGGATTTGATCTTTTAGAAGGAAAGAATTCGTCTGGAGTTGGGGTTTTTTTTCTTCTGATTTCTTCATTCTTTCATCATCTTATCTGTTTGTGAAGGAAATCTTTTTTCCTCATCATGTTTTCGAATGAGCCGATCGCTTTCCTTTCCTATGCTCTTCGACCGATCTCGTTTTCTGGCGTACTTTCCTGTTTTATACCCAATAAACTTAGGAATCACTTTCTATGGCTGCTTTTCTTTTCTGCTTTATCGGAATTAGCCGGGAGTTTCCGGCTGTTTCGTTTTGATCTGGTTTCTCTTCTTTCATGTCGTCGTCTTCTGTCTGGGTTCGCTCTGCTCTCCTCCGGCATCTCCGTTTAGTCAGGAATAATTTCGCTTTCGCGCCACCGTGTTAGAGGACACACTTCTGGTGGGCTCAGTTTGGCATTTGGATCCAAACGGCGATGGCATCTCCACGGCGGCGGTGGTCTCTGGCAAGGATGCAGCGGCTGTTTTTCTTTTGATGCAAGTGAGTCAAGCTGGCGGTTTCAGGAAACTTCGATCAGCAGGTGGTCTTTCGCATGGTCAGTGAATCGGTCCGGCGAGGTATGGCTGCGTTCTCCTCCACGTTTGTCCGTGTCTCCTGGCGGTTCGTCATATGAGCAACACGTGTTGCATGCCGTATTCGTCCTCGTGCTGACCCGTGGATTGAAGATGTGAATCTGAGCAACACGTGTTGCATGCCGTATTCGTCCTCGTGCTGACCCGTGGATTGAAGATGTGAATCTGTAAACCCGAGTTGGCTCAGATATTTTCACTGTCTTTGGGCTTTGGCCCACTTGTGTTTGAAACCACGGCTCATGAATCTTATTCCTGTTGATAAAAAAATGACTTAGCCAACAAAAGTTTGAGAATAAAATAAATGATGAATTTAATTAATTATTTAAATCATTCTTGGAAAATTTATGTATTTTTTCTCCCAAATTTAAAAATCGAGGGTTTAAATAACATTTTCCTTCTTTATTCGTCTCCTTTGTAGTTAGTTAAAATCATCAAATTGCACTTTCATATTTTTCAATGAACCTATAAATTTCTTGGTTATATTGAGTTGACATATATATGCTGATAATAAGTCGGGTTAGAATTACATTATAGAGTTGTCAAGATAAATATTTTCTCTTTCCCTCCCACTTCTCTCTAAAAAGAGCTCCTTCTCGCGATTTTTGGTTTTCCGGCCACCGGGATTTTACCGGTGGTCCGGCTGTTCTATATGTCCATATGTTTTGTTTTTTTGCTGCTGCGGTTTTGACCGCCAATAAACTTCCGGCGAGGTGCCGGACTCGGCTTCCGAACTTGTCTCGGACTTCTCTCCGCTTAATCCAGGTTTTGTTGTGTTTATACAGCGATTAATCGGAGGTTTCCCGATTCCGTTTCGGAATCGTAATCGATCTATATCCTGGGATGGCTTTTAATTTCGGAAATCAGCACTCTGTCTTTAGCTTTCGTCTGTATGGAAGCAGTTCCGACACCGTTGTCTCCTACCCCAGTCGCGGCGAGGTATGTTGGAGCCGGATTTTGATCGGAACTCTTTACAGGCCAATAGATTGGACCTCGACAGTTTCACAGACTTCCGGAAGCATACGGTGGCTTAAAGGTGTGACGGTCTTAGCTATACATGGTGAGGTTTCCGATTCATCTGCGCCTGGATTAGATCGGCGGAGGTATTGGGCGGTTTCAAGGTTATTTGGCGTTGTCGGAGCACCACGAATCTCCGGCACCGCTATTGCATGATGGATCTGATCTATGGATGACACATGTCCTTTCTCATCCATACGTGGCTTGCGACGCTTTCGAGTTGATTGGACCGTTTAACGGACCACGATTTTCCGTTTCGTTTTAATTTCCTTGTAATTGTTCTCCATCTCCGTTTTATGTACTGGCCCATTTGGGCCCAACTTAATATAAATGTTGGCCGACTAAAATAAAAAAAGTCGGGTTAGAAAAATTGGATAAAGCTACAAGACAGATCTGCTGATATCTTATATTGTCCTAGTCAAATATCATCTGCCTTATTAAACTAGTAAAATATAAAAGTAGTAAGAAAAAACACATTTTATTCTGTCACAAATAATAAAATTATTCTGATTTCACACTTTAAAAACAGAGATTCAAACCTATAGCCGTGAAGTCTAAGTAATGTGCGTGTTGACTAAATGTTTATAATGTTTCTCTCCCTAATTTTCTAAACTAGGTTCTGAGACCCCGCGCACGCGCGGGGGTCTTGTACACTCCTCGACTCTATCTACAGATTTTGTGAATTTTTTGTAATTGCTTCCCATTTCTGTTTGTTTTTGTTCTGGTTATTCATCTCGTTAAAAAGTTGTTGTATTTAATGTTCTGATGTATTGATCAATTTTAAAAAATGCATATCAAGTAGCCATTTCCGGCAGATGGTATTAATAGTTGTAAATTCTAAGCTTCTCGTCTTGGCCGCTGACCGATAATATCTTTCCCTTTCTTTGACCCCCAAAATATATTAAAAATACACCATGAACACTTTTTCTCCAATACTGTCTACATATATACTTGGTCGGCTAAGTGATGCTCCATAATTTCTTTGCAAGTAGTAATAGCTCCTGCAATGCACGGCTAGAATGTCGTTATTATAATGTTTACCGCTTCATGTTTTGCTATAACGTAGGTAGTTCAGCATTTGCTATTAGTATAGGCTCGAAGTTAAAACTACAAAATATTTCCACTTAGTAAACATCCCGATCATAAGCTAAGGAAAAAATTGTAATGAAAACATACTTAGTTTTTGATATTGTACCAACACATTACATAGTTATTGATACTAAACCGAATTCTAATTATTAAATACATTAATATTCCCCTCCACTGAAAAAAATCCATTCACATAATTCCTAAATCAAATAGGCAAACTTAAAATCTCTTAAAAGATGACCTTCACATTGTTCACTTTTTCGCTTGCAATGAATATCTCAGTATAAGATGAATGCAAAACAGTGTTATTCATGCGTTTTCTATTCCTGATATGAAACTTTTATATATTCACTCAACTTACCTTTTCTTCATCACTTGCTAGAGTCTCTATAAATGCCAGTCACTTTCGATGCAAGTCTTAGGCTTTTAGCATAATTCCTCCCACAACGATACTTTCTTCCACATCCGCCTTATTTAAAGATTCATTAATTTAAGATTAAAAAGTTCACATTTTGTAGATCTATTCCAAATCTAGCTTATCATACCATTTAACTATCCCATATCCTCCAAAAAAGCTCTCACAAACATGATACAACGTATCAATAAATTCGTTAAACAGAGACATGCTTTAATATTTTAACTCACACCTCGATTTAATTGATGAGTACAATTTAAAAGTTATCACACTGCAAGATGAACCAATCTAGAACAAAACACGAACAAAAAGTATAAAACCACCATACGCTCTTGGCTAAATGCTTCAAACAGTTATCCGGATCCAGATCGCCGAGGCAATGATGTCTCCACTTAGGAAAACTGAAAATTGAAGAGTACGTGAAGGCAAACATACGTAATAACATGCAGCTTAGGGAGGCCGTACTTTGTGCATCTACCAAAGCCCAACATCACTAATATATCTAAGTACATAACCTACAACTTATATTTGATATGCAATACATCTTCTACATACTTTCACAACTGATGCTCCAGTAGAAAACTTCTTCCCAATCTTTTTAAAAGCGTCACTCAGTTTATCCCTAATGGACAAATTTTAAGGGTCAAAATAATGAAGTTTATTTCAGTTAGGAAGGAAATAACTCACCAAACAATTCTAGTCCTTTCACAATGGTGATACACTTGCCCTTGTTACGAATAACCTTTTCAATGATAACTTTTTGGCTCTCCTATTCAGGATTCGCAAGCAATAGAAAATTAGACAACATGGTAAAAAGGCGTGCATGGAAGACAAAGATAATTGAAAAAGTAAAACACTGATATGTAATGTAAGTCCATTCAAATGTGTGTAGGAATGTCGAAAGCATGTCTGTTTAAGACATGTCCATGAAAACTTGGTAATGCGTTTAAGAAATCAAGGAACGCAGGAGGAAAGTTACACAAAATTACTTACTTTTTTAGTTCTCCCTCAGTATGGTGTTTCACTTCCTCCTTCTTGGATGTCTCACCTACATAGTGGAAAATCCAGTGATTATAAATTCAATAAAATGCTGAAGTATTTCCACATTAAGCAGCAACACCAATCAATAACTCTAGAAACACTTCTCATTCATGTTTAACAGCTTGATTATAGATTCCCTAGTGAAAGGAAAACACTGCACATGCTTCCGCCATTAAGCAACAATATATAGTTGGAATTGTGAATAGCAATGTACAATAGCATTAATGTACATGTACTAAGCAAATTTCACAGACCTATTTTGAAAGTTAGTATACTTAAAAATGTCTATGGCCACGCATCCTCAGTTACGTACCAGTCTGAGCTGAAGAGGGTGCACCATCATCACCACGACCTGGAGATATTCCCACCGACTGGAGTTTCTCAGAAACAATTAACAATAATTCACATCAAATATTAGTATGTCGTCAAATCAGATTTAAAGTCATTGTCATAACCAGTAGAACAGAGAAGGGTACGAAAGCATCGAAACTCTACATCATCTTTGAATCGAAGATGCTCAAAAAAAAATAGTAATCCAAAATTCCAAATACGCAAGTGATGAAACGATATCTTTTTATGACATGCTTATCGAATGCTTACAAAAGATAAACAGACCCCGTATCAATATCATAAGTGCGCATAGACGATTTCTAACACAATCTAGATCGATTAAGTTTGGAGAAGTGGTTGGAATTTATAAAATTAGGGATTGATATATATTTTGTGAGTACCTTTGACTTTGAGGAGATCATAATAGAGATCCGGGGCATTTTCAATGAGCTATGGCTTACATCTCCCGAAAGCGGGACCGAATTCGCAGTATTCCGCACGAAGAGAGCAGACTCCACAGTACTAAACCTTCGCCGGCTCGAGCTTCTCCGCCATAGATTGTGATGATATTCCGATATTCCTCCAACTGAATTCAACTTCGCAGATTTTTTCTAATAAACGGGGACAATAAACAGCAAAATTCACGACGAAAAATCAAAACCTCGAAAATAAAGGAAGAAACAAATCGAAAAGGGAACTTTGTTACCTAGAAATAAGAAACCTAATTTGTGTTCATTTAATCGGGAAGTTGGAACGATAAATCCACCAAAAAATCCATTATGCGTCGATTTGCCGTCTTTCTATTTGTTTTATTTTGAAGCGTGCCACGTAGGATGTACACGTGGACGGTCTGAATGGAGAGAAAAAATGTCTCTCATTATATATATGATTACAAAAGAGTTTAAAACCATTGACCACGTCTATGGCTTCCCTCCTATTCTTCTTCAACACTCGCTACAATCTTTTGAAATATCTTCCTCTTCCCTTATTGTTTCGTCTCTCTCTCCTCTAATGGCTTTCAATATCTCCCGCCTCGACGCTCAATCCGCTGCCGAGAAAGCAGTATCGGTGATTGGTTTAGGTTATGATCTCTCCTCCGACGTCCGTCTCTCTTCTTGTAAATCTACACCTGACGGGTTCAGACTGGTCGAAATTGACCAGACCGGGAACCGAGACCTGGTTTTCCCCGGCGGGATCGTCGTCAATAACGTCTCGAGCTCGATTAAGTGCGATAAAGGAGAACGCACTCGTTTCCGCTCCGATATACTCTCTTTTAACCAGGTTTGGTTTTCTTCAATTTTTTATTAACTTGTTTCACAAGTTTTCATCTTAAGTATCAATAATAAGAGCTTTCTTCGGTTACGTTGTGTTAGATGTCGGAGAAATTCAATCAAGATATGTCTCTTTCGGGAAAGATTCCATCGGGGATGTTTGATACAATGTTCGAATTGAAAGAAGGTTGGCAAAAAGATGCAAGCTCAGTGAAGACGCTAGCTTATGATGGATGGTTCATTAGCTTGTACAGTGTAGAGCTCGTTAGGTGGCAAGTGACACTACGTGATGAAGTGAAGCGTGAGGTTCCTTCTTCTTGGGACTCTGTTGCACTTGCTGGGTATGACACTATGAATAATGACTCGAAAGAAAAATTTGAGGTTAGAATTTCTGTAAACGGGTAAGATTGATTTCTGATGTTTTTTTTTTAGGTTCATTGAAAAATATGGTACTCATATAGTTGTTGGAGTGACTATGGGAGGCAAAGATGTTATTCACATGAAGCAGCTTCGTAATTCGAATCATGAGCCTGATGAAGTCCAGAAACTGTTGAAGCAATTGGGTGACAAAAGGTTTTCAGTTGATCCAGCTGAAAGTATCTCTCCTGTTTCTGTTTATTCCGGAACACCAAAGGTAAAAAAAGAGTCTTACTTAAGAAGTTGTCGGTTTCATTGCATTCTCGTAATGCAAAAACCTGAAATGTTTTGATGGTTCTGTAGGAGGAGAGTCCTACCCAATGGGGATTTAATGGACCGTTTGGTTCATCGGTTAGTCGTCCTGTTATCTTGCGCTCCAAGAACGAGGTCAGATTCTTTTCACTACTAATACAGTGATTGCATGGGTTTGTTTTTTACCTAAATCTGGAAATTTTTAAAAGACGTATACTTTGCATCTCCAGGATATGGTGAGCATTTGTGTCAGAAGAGGAGGTGTTGATATAGGACAAAGTCATGATCGATGGCTTTCAACGATATCACAATCACCTAACGTCATATCTATGTGCTTTGTTCCGATAACTTCACTCTTGAGTGGTCTCCCAGGGACAGGATTTCTTAGTCATGCAGTGAACTTATATCTTCGATGTGAGCATTGGTCTCTTTTTGCTTTAGTATCGTAGTTACTCATTGGCTCATTCAGGTATAAAATGTTTGTAGATAAGCCGCCGATAGAAGAGTTGCATCAGTTCCTTGAGTTTCAACTTCCACGCCAATGGGCTCCGGTGTACGGAGATCTTCCTCTTGGACTACGCCGCAGAAAAAAAAGTTCACCGTTCCTTCAGTTCTCTTTGATGGGTCCAAAACTATATGTCAACACATCAAAGGTACCTTTGTTCTTAACATTGTTGTATATAATAAACCCTTACTCAATTTAAACTTCCAATCTAATAAAAAAAACTGTTCATAGGTTGATTCTTGTGAGCGACCAGTAACCGGACTACGTTTATTCCTGGAGGGGAAGAAAGGAGATCATCTAGCAATCCACTTGCAGCACCTCTCTACGTGTCCTCCAAGTCTCCACCTCTCACAGGACGACACCTATGAACCCATCGCTGAACCATCCGACAAAGGATATTATGAAGCTGTGAAATGGGGAATCTTCTCACACGTATGCACCTTCCCGGTTCAGTACAACGGAGAACAGTCTAATGACGCAGCCTCTATTGTAACCAAAGCCTGGTTAGAAGTCAAAGGAATCGGGATGAGGAAAGTTCTGTTTTTGAGGCTCGGTTTCTCACTCGTTGCGTCAGCTGTTACACGTAGATCTGGCTGGGATAATCTCTCATCCAACTCACGCAAATCTGGTGTTTTCTCGATCATTAGTACAAGACTAAGTACGGGTTTAAGTCCAAACCCGACAACAATGAAGCCAGTGTCTAAGATCAATATAAACTCGGCGGTTTATCCTAAAGGGCCATCTCCGCCTGTGAAGCCGAAGCTGCTAAGTCTTGTAGACATGAAGGAGGTGGTGAGAGGTCCGGAAGTACCACCTGGATATTGGGTTGTGACTGGGGCTAAGCTTTGCGTTGACGCAGGCAAGATCTCAATCAAAGCTAAATACTCTCTGCTTACTGTTGTCTCGGAAGATTCGCTGGTCTGAGAGATTCATTCATTTCCTAGGACGGGGAGGGGTTGTCTAAGTGGGGGAACACAAGTTAGTGTGTCTTGTTGGATTCTTGCAGGTTTCAGTTTGTGATTAGATTGAGGTTATCTCATCAGGTGTTTTTTGGTTGCGAAAAAAATTTATTTATATGTTGATGTAAATGTATCATTGTATTGTATATTGAAATTGTTGAAGTTACTGTTTTAAATAGTTAGAAATAATTGTTGGGTAGAGCTCAACATATTTTGATGAAATTGAGGAGTTTTGTATCCACACTCTAATGATGTTGTAGGTTGTTTGTAACATACATATTCATCCACCGAGTTGGAGAACCCAAGATTAAATAAACAAAATTTTAAGTTGGTGACTATAGAATCCTGAAATATTATCCCTGTGGAGGAAGAATAACCGAGAGAAAAATCGTTGAGATACATCTCAAACCGAATCCATAACAGTAATTTTTTTGCGATGACTTCGAGGTATATATATATATATATGTTAATTTAGGGTTTTCCACAAATTTAGGTATATATATGGTAATACTTGTAAAACTAATAATATTGATAATAATTATTGATTTGCACTTTGTTTGAGTGTAGGATGATGGCTCCCACATTTGGAAACCGTGTGATATAGCCTCGAAAAAAGGTAACAAAATGTTGTGGTAGAAGCAGTCTAAACAAATTAGAAGCATGTCACGCCATGAGTTTCAGATCAACCAAATGCTTAAAGAGCTGAAAAATCATGCCAAAGAAATTGCAAAATTGAAAAATATTTAAGATTTCTATGTTTACTATAATTATCTTTTCAATTTTCGACTATTTTTGTCTTTCGTTTGTGTAAGACTAATTTTGTCTAATCCATGTTTCCTTAGACTTTTAAAGACTTATCCAAAGATTTTTATCCAAAGAAACCAACTTAATGGAAGACAGAAAAAAACAACTTAATAGTTACAATTTAATCCGTTATTCAGAAACGAAAAATTACGACTTCATTAAAACCAACCAAAAAGTGATCGAGTTCAAAAACAAAAACCAATAAAACAAATTCATTGGACGAACTAAGAGGTTTTCTCTTTATGTTCCTTCACGTAAGCTTCCACTGTGGCGAGTCTTCCTTCAAACCCGTCAACCGTGCTCAAAACTGCATGCATCTTCTCTTCCAATTTACTCTGGAACTTGTTTAAGAGTTGTTTGATAGCACCATGTCCCGGTACGGGAGGGTCAATGGCGGAAACTAGCTCGACAACTAGTTTTCGGGCAGCGACATCCGCGTCGTACATATTTTCGAAGCAAACGGTGAATCCTTGTCCCAAACGCTTCATCCAGCTCTCTACAACGGTATCATGTATTTTAACATTGTCATTTTCTTTCGTAGTTCGAAGCAGAAGAGCCTTTTCCTATCATTCCGAGAAACCATGATACTGTCAATGTCCTGTGAACGTAAACAAAGAATACAAAAATTTAAAAAAAAAAAAGACAATCTTAACCAAACAAATTAATGTGGAAATGATAACTTACTTTTGTTGTTCCAAGTTCTTCGTTTATTTTGACAGAGGGAACCCTTTCATATCACAATTCTAGAATTTTCACTGGCACATCCTAGGACAATCTGCATATGCATCAGCTACCTCTTATCTGAATTTTTTTCACAAATTGGAGATCGCCTTGAATGGTAAAAGCTAGAAAACACACACACTTCACAAATTGGAGATCGCCTTGAATGGTAAAAGCTAGAAAACACACACACACACACACACACACACACACACACACACACACACACACATATATATATTAATACTAATAGCAGTATAAGAAGATAATATTACCAAGAAAATAGTTTAACTTACCTCCAAAGGAAGACAAAAACCTAGAATCGGCCATAGCACACCCTCTTTTACAAACCCTCCTAAATTTTCCATCATGTGTTTGATCTGACTTAGCATATAACCAAAAGTCAGTCTCCCCCAAGGGAATGACTTACAAAGATAGAGATCATCCACTACTCTCAGAAAGAATGGATTCACGGGCTTTGCAAGTTTACTACACTTGGTCTGCGTTAATAGAACACTGCAGAAGAAGAATAGCACCGCCATCCTCAGCCTATCCTGACCTGCTTGCTTCATCTCCTTTAGCTTCGCTTGGACGTCTTGGATTTTAATAACTTTCCCCAAAAAGAATTCGTCAAAAAACTTTGTACCGCCAAGCTGCTTATAATATAGTGGATAGTTCTGACAGTCTAAACCGGAAATCATCGAATTTTCAGTCAGACTGTATCGGATGGGAACACCGTTTACGACAAACCAGACTTCCCATTTCCTTTCGATTTTTGTCATACGAAGAAGAAACATCCACATATCTTGAACCTTGTGGTTTTTTTCTTTACGCATGTGTAAAAGTTTAAACTGAGGATGACTCTCAAACAAATTCCTCTCCATGTTACTAAGTGGAGGATCTAGTTCATAGAGCGTAGTCAAAAACTCATCAATAAATCACTGGGTCCCTACCTTGAATCTCTTCCTATATTGACTTGGAGGGAAATACATACCCATCAATTGTAGTGCTTCTGTTTCCACTAAATTCTTATTGAAACCTGCAAAAATAACAACAACAAATATTACAAGTTATTACTTAGTACTAGTATTCAAAGTTTTTTTTATCTAGTACTACCAATATTACATACAAAATATAAAAATTCAAAATCGAACCTCATCTTCTTGAGCTTGTTGACGATAAATCAGGTTGTTGGTCTGTCATTTCCTCTCAATCTTACAAAAAAAAAAAGAATCAGTTAAAGTCAGTTATCCCAATTTCAGATATAAAAAGTTACTAATTTTACCTATTTCTACCAATATTACTTATTAAATCATGCAAATTTTACCTCGGAGGCATTCCAAATACGGCTGCGTGCTTATTTCTTCTTCTTCTGAGTTTTATTTTTCTTCACTCTCATCTTCCGAGTCTTCTTCTCCTTTGTCTTCTTCTAATTTTTCTTCTCCTTTGTCTTTTTCTAAGTTTTCCTCAACTTCATATGTTTCTTCTCTTTTTTCTCCTTCTTCTTCACTCTCATCTTCCCGATCTTCCCCTCCGCCAACTTCATCTACAGTCTTGGTCGTTTGGACTTCGACACTATCATCTATAGTTGAATATTGAGCTTCTAGTGTTGCATCTACAGTCTTTGACGCATCTTAAGATTCTCCTTCAACATCATCTTCAATATTTTTCTTTGATTTCTTCTGCCCTCGAGCTACAGTCTTCTTCCTCTTCTTTGAAAACTCTCCCTTATAAGCATTCTTTGTAATACCCTGTCTCTCAAAATTTGTGAACGGGCAATCGGAAGGCCAACAGAGACATTTTCGTAATTTCTAAGAGACGAGGGGCATTTTGGTAATTTTACGAAAATGCGAGCCGGAAGCTAAGACGTGCCAAATTTTATTATTTTTAAACAAAGATACATTTAGGAGACCAAGAATGGTGAAAACGGACCGTAGATAAGTTTTCCGGACTATCGGGAAAGGAAACCGATAGAACCGACAAAACTTGTAAAATTTATAACGGGAGCTACGGGTGTCCGATTGAGTTGAAGCGAATTTCTAAATGCTTCTAAAGGAGTATAATATTTTTAAAAGAAGCTTGGAGGATTTATTTCAGAGTCTACGGGGTTGTAAATATTTTTTTAACGGGCTATCGGGAATAGAGACCGACAAAACCGAGAAAAAGACGGAAACGCCTTTAAATTCGACCAAAAATTATGAAGTTTTTACCACAACTCCATTAAAATATTTAGAAGCTATTTTTAAAAGGATTCAACAATATTTGACTCCTAGATTAAGTTATGAATTTTTGGTTAGGTAATTAAGGACCAAAATTTCAAAATAAAATCAAGGGAGCTTGGGCTTGTTTCAGGCTGATCAGATATGATAGATGAAGTTATTTTGGACCTAATTCAAGTCCATTAAGAGGCTTGGGCAACGAAAATCCTGCAAGAGAAAAGAAGAGGCCTTGCGAGTTTTGGTACAATGAATCTACAAAACTTTTTTGGCCCAAACCCAAGGGGCTTTTAGATGGGCTCTACAGGCGTAAGATGGATGTTAAAATGAGGTATTTCTGGCCAACACCTGTGTGAGAAGGCGTGACACAAGATGGGAGAAGAGAGGAGACAAATGGAGGGTGGAGATCACTCCACTTTTGCTATAAAAAGAGGCCTCCACACCTCTCATTCTTCACACCAAAAACTCTCAAAGCAAAGAGAAGTAAGGAAGAGAGAAATAAGAGAGGGATAAGGGAGGAATAACACTATTTATTTAGTCTAACTATCTAAGTTCTAACTTAGATAGTTCTGATCACTTAATCCGTTCTAACTCAGTGCTTTAGAATAATACTCGACTATACTAACATGTACCTTATCCAATTGTCGAGTATGAATCCTCGTTGATCCATTCAAGCTTCATAACCCAAAATATTTGTCTCAGTCTACGAAGTGTATCATCCTTATCTGCATTCATTATCAAACATCCCCTCAGTACTAAGACAATCAACCAACCAGCCCCATATGTCTCAGTAACGAGAAGAGATGACACTAAGTCATCAATCCGGCAGTAAAGTGCATGTTGATCCTTTTACAACATCCCTTGAACCGTCTGTCTATATTGTCTGAACCATCTGTCCGCATCTTATACTCCATCAGTCCACACCGTATTCCTTAAAACCGTATCTCTGTTCGGATTTGTCCATCCGAGCTAGTCAGTCTGGTCATAATCACTTCTGGATCAGTTAACCCACTTATCGAATCCTGCAAGTCCAACAATGCAGTCTGGGTCACCTCAGTATCCTAATCAACTACCTTGATCAGTCAATTTGATCGATACTTGTGTATTGATCCCATTCGGCCAATAATCGCTAGTAATCTCACCATACCGATCTCCACACATCGATCCCGTCAGTCAAATGTTTATTATCGCTACTACTCGATCAGAAACAGTACAACTAGACTTGCTTGGTCTGTAGCCGTTAAGTCGCCCGGCCAGTAACAGCCCTACCAGCCTTTACCGTGTATCAATCCATCAGTCCGTCTTCCTGTCTTGATCCTGCTGATCAAGAATAAGCCAAACCATCCGTGCAGCCTGCTACTGTTTGATCCGTACAACAGTCTGTTCACTCCGTACTGCCTGCATCATTGATCGGACACCCGCAACTCTTTGTCCACATATCAATCCTTCAGTCTGTCCATCGCAGAACCGCCTGTTCGATCTCTCCAGTCGATCTCAGTGTTAACTGCCCACATATCAGTATCGAACATCCCCATCCGATCCTACCGTTTGATCCCTTTGGTCAATGATCACGTCGTAATCACTCTTCGGATCAGTTTCCCTCGTTAACCGCTCATCTCCTGGACAGACTCGCCCATCACGATTCGCCGTTCTGATCCTACATTGAATAGTCGATCTCATAGACTTCCCGATAATCAGTCAGATTCCCATCCAGACACGCCCCAGTAACTGTTTCTCTCGATCAGACTGACTTTCCGGCCAGGCTGCTCACGCATTCTCCATTACTTGCCCGATAACCATCGATCCAACTAGCGAGACCAATCTATGATCGTACCGATCAATCAATAACCTCATCTCCATCGCCCATATATACTCGATCCATCCAAGCGATCCGATCCCCATCGCTCATAATATCTCTATTATCCTTCCGCCGATTGCCCAGACCCGATTGATCGTTCCCTCTCCTCACGATCAATCCCACATTCTCCCTGGATTTCTCCGTCATACTGTCTCCGCGACCAGAATTCACTCGCGATCTCCTTTTTCTTTCTCTCGACGTGAATAATCATTCCCGGCCCGTCCCTTTTTCCTTTTACTCTCTTGTGGCGATTATCCTTTCCAAAACTGCCCAGTAACCGTTCCCGCCTTTTTCCCTTTTGAGGAAATAACTGTTTCCACCTATTTAATAAGCGTTCCATTTCAGATAATTAATCCCACGTGTTTCCACACACTTATTATTTAGTTCTGACAACCCATGTCCGAATCCCGACCAACAGTCCGATAAATCCGCTCGGTCGGACTTAACCGTTTGTTCAGCCCAACATCTAGAACAACAAGTCCTAACTGGGAATCACCCAAGCTTATCTCGTTGATTCAGTTACTCAGTCCATTAAGCATGTTTCCCGCATCCTAACTCATTCATTCGATCATCCCACTGATCATGCTGATTTACTCGATCATTTAGAATCTTTTACCAAATCATGATTAATTCAATCTTAACCCAACACTTTTTGCATTATGAAACGGAATGTGTTCTCCGTCTTGACCTGACCCGGTCAGTTTTTAGAAACGCGGGTGTTACAGAAGGCCTCCTTTATAATGAAATGGTGTGACCACCACCCTACATTTGTCTCACTTCCCCTCTCCATCTTCCTCCATGTTTCTACACTTAAATAAAGCCAAAAAAATGTATTTAACTCCCCACCCTACACTTTTAGCTCCCTTCTAGAAGCCCCTTGGATGATTGCCACCACAACATTGATTCAAAGCACCTAACTTCACATACAATGCATCTACTTTATTCTAGAAATATCTCGTGGCCCATGATCATTTTGGGCTTGATTTATGTCCAAAAACACATTATATCTCATCCCAAACCTTCTTGATCCAAACCCAAGTCCTCATAATTTCATTTTGAATTTTTAGCCATTAATTATTCCTTAATGGTCTAAACATTATAACTTAATCTAGAGATCAAATTTTGCTAAAAACTTTAACCATAGCTTAGAAATAATTTAATAGAGCTGTGGTCGAAATTTCATAATTTTTGGTAGACTTTAGATGGTTTTCCGACTCACTCGATCGTTTATTTAATTTCTCGGTACGACCGGTTATTTATGAAAAATCACAAGAATTTCCAAAAATAATTTTAATGAATTTCTTAGAAATATAATTCATTTTATTAGCAATAAAATATCATTACATTTAATAATAATACTTTTATCTTATTCCGATATCGGGATATAACAATACCTCAAACCATAAAACCATAGCTGAGTGGCTTGTGAAATGGTAATGTGTGATTGCAGCTGTTTGTTTTTTAGGAGTTTGAGACTGGTGTTAAACCTGTTGCAACAAATGTTGTGTGTAAAACCCATACTCGCAAAAATGGATCTTCTATTGACAAAAGAGTAGAGGCTATAATCGAAGCTGCTGAAGCATGAACGATTAAGTGACACAAGACTCCTCGGTTACTGAGAGATCTCCGGTAACGCCTAATCCCCTCCAACTCATGTTGGCTTTTCTCGAGGTAATGTTGACTCTTTAGGCTCTGAATGGTTATATTACATTATAAGTTTATGTGGTGTTTTTTAGATGGCGTAGTATTTTTTTTTTTTTTGAATCAGTTTCTTAGAAACAAATAGCTTTAGATTGCTTAGATTGATTGATGGTTATAAATAAATTGTATGCTAACTAATTCATGTAAATTGCAGCTGCTTTTTCTATAAGTCTTTGTGGTTGGTTTAAACTAGTAATTTAAAGTACAATTGTTAGGTTATTTAGTTGTTTATGGAATTATAAATATTTCCAAGTTTTGAATCTATCTTTTCAATCATTTGCAGAAAGCAACAAACTCCAAAAAGCATATCTACGGGTTTAGATCTAATCAGTACTTTGACGCACATCCAAACGAGGTTGCACTTACTTCAATATTGAAGAAATAAGCAGCTGATGAGGAGATGTACAAGATGAAGGAAACAATATATGGATTAAAAGAAGGTATGGCAGTCTTGCTTTAGATGAATGGAGTTGATCTAGTCACATTCCAACCGGTTGCTCCCTGTGAAAGTGATGCATCTCCTGCTCAAAATCCTCATTTCGAGTCAAGTAAACAACCAAACCAAATCTTATATAACACAATTCTTTAACTTAAATATTTTTATTTTATGTATATATGATGTTTCTTAGGTCTTTTTGTAATTCAAGAACGATCATCTAACTCTGTGTAGTATGTAAGCCAACTATTTTGTGATATAATTTAGTTAAGCTTTGTACAATGATTTATTTCATATATTAGCATTAGAAACATTTCAAATTTGAACAAAACTCAATATGAAATTTGAAATCAAACTCTTATAAATAAATAAATAAAAATTAGTATGTTGATGACTCGCTAAGCATGCTATGATTAAGGTTGTGTCTATAATTAAAATAAGTTACGGATTGCGACAACAAAATTTGTGGATATGATATCCACGACAAGTTTATCGTTGTTCATAGCTATAGCTACAATTTCAATGGCAGCAAGTCATAGCTAACATAACTAGACTTAGCTAACATAACTACGAATCATTACGATTAAACTCGTAGCTATGTATCCACATTTTAAACCATGATTATTTGTAGATATATATCTACGATAACGTTTATGAAAATCTGTAGTTCTTGTTTGTAACTATATATATATATATATGTATGTATATATGTATATATATGTATGTATATATGTATATATATGTATGTATGAATGTTACTGTGGTTATCCAAAACTAAATTAGTTACGAATAACGGTTCTTACAAATTTTAGCTATTACTATGAATTGAGCCGCCGCCGCTCTTCCGTGGATAGTTTTCGGAGAATAGCCGCGAACAGACTAGAGAAATTATATTTTCAGACTTCGAACATGGGATCTGCTAATAGAGAACCACTAATACTTCTCTGATTTTTATTATTAACATTTACAGATGTTTTGAAGTATAGATTTATAAGGATCTTTGACAAAGCCACCGAGTTTGAAAGAGAAAAAATTATATCCAATGTGAATATTAAGCATTCAACTAAACTTTTTTCTATTTAACTTCTATAATTTTCAAAGTCTATTCCATTTGTTGACCCAGAAAAATGCCTGTTCCATTTTCCTTTTTGACTTTCTCCAGTAATCGGTAATCTCTTGAAAATTCGAAACAAACATTTTATTATTGAAAATCCAATACAGTAAAGACAAAACATATCAATTTAAAAACAATTGAGACACAGAAGAACAAGAAAAAACAAAAGGAAATCAAATCTGACAACAGTCAAACAAATTGCCTGGCAAATTGCTGACTTTTGTAAACAAATCAATAAAACTTCATGGGTAAAAAAACAAATCAATAGAACTTCCGCGACACCGTTTTATGACTACATACAATCCCCACCGACCTTGACTTGCTCAGCTTCGTCATCGCCACCGTTTTCACCGGTCTTTCTCTCTCCACAAGAACTCTGATCGTTGTAAATACCGCATTATCCTCAACGTCGTCGTTTGGATCCGGTCCTACTTTCGCTCTCCCCATCGCACCCACTGATCTCGATCTCAGCACACGGTTCCGGCAACGTAGCGATGGCGGAGAAACCGGATGCTCCGGGACCATTCTCTCGTATATATGATCCTCAGTCGTCACGCTAGATACCTTGTTGTTCTTCTTCTTGCTTCCGACTCTCACGATCCTCACATTGATCTCTTCCTTTTCTTCGCTCACGAAAACGTTTTCTGATCTGTCTTCGCTTCTCCGCCGCAGTCGATTCCACACCGGAGATTCCTGAGATATCTTCCGCACTGTTTTCAAACACTGCACAACCTCCGACATATCTGGACGTTTCTCCGCCGTCGTTCGCACGCACCTCGCTGCCATAACGGCCATGTTCCTGATAACAGCAGAATGAGGACGGTTCCTGATTTTGGAATCGCAAACCGCTGCGAACTCGCCACGTTTGATGAGAGGCACCGCCCAGTCTACGATGCACGACGGACTGTAATTCAAATCAATGGCTTCTCTACCGCTAACAATCTCCAGCAACAATATCCCAAAGCTGAACACATCGCTCTTAGCGGTGAGATCCGCCGGCGCCAAGTACGACGGATCCAAATATCCCATCGTTCCCGCCGGCGGCGTGGCTTTCAGATGCTCATCATCCAGGTTTCCGATCAACGCCAATCCGAAATCAGCCAGCCTAGCGTTTCCATCGCCGTCGATCAGAATGTTGGACGACTTGATGTCCCGATGGATCACCGGAGTCTCAGCGGAGTGCAGCGCGTGTACTGAAATCGCGATCTGAAGCGCAAGTTTGATTCTCCGGTTCCAACTGCTAACTATTGGGGGATCTAACGAGCTACGAGAATGCAAGTGATGGTGAAGCGTACCGTTAGGCATGTATTCGACAACCAGCAGCTTCGTCTTCCTCCGGTGGTCAACGCAGTAACCGATCAGGTTGACCATCCAACGGTGACGAACCCGCGAGAGGATATCGATCTCGTTGTCCACCTGATTCAGGCTGCTGCAGTTATTATTATCACCGGAGGCAGTGATCGTGGTTCGTTTGACGGCGGCGAGAAGCTTCCCACCATCAAGAACAGCTTTGTAAACTCTGCCGTGACTTCCTTTTCCGAGGAAATTACCAGCGGAGAAGCCGTTTGTAGCGGCGGCGAGTTCGTCGTAGTTGAAAATCGGGAGACGATATTTCTCCTGGTGAGCAGATTTTGATCGGCGAGGATTCCAGTTGTAAGGATCACAGATAGAAACGGCGGATTCGCCATTGCAAGAGAGATATCCCATTGAGGAGAGACAGAGAGAGACAAGAATGAGAAAGGAGCATGACTTAAAAAAAATTTGAAGAAGACGAAGAGGGAGTGAGATTACTGTTGCGACAGCTTTGGTGCAAGAAAGCAAGAGAAAGATAGTGTGAAAAGGTCACAATTAAAAATGTTATTTTGACTTTTTATTCTACTTTATTACTTTCTCTATTTTTTCCAAAGTTGCTAAATATTTTAAGAGAAAAGTCATAAAATAGCACAAAAAACATACCTTATCATAAATATAGCACCAAGAAAAATAATTCACATTTTTAGCATTATTTTAATTACAAAGACTTTTATAGCATTATATAATTTAGGGTTTAGGGTTAATTATTTAGGATTTAGGGTTTATTATTTAGGGTTTAGGGTTTAGTATTTAAGGTTTAGGGTTTATTATTCAAGGTTAGGGTTTAGTATTTAGGGTTTAGGGTTTAGTATTTAAGATTTAGGGTTAGAGCTAATTTAGTGACAAAACATGTTTTTGTGCTATTTTTATGATTTTTCTTCCTTGGTGCTATATTTTTGACAAGTCATGTTTTTTGTGCTATTAATGCGATTTGCCCATATTTTAATATTTTATTTGCATTTAACGTATGTGTATCTGTGCATGAGTGTGTGTAATCATTTCATTAAAGTTGATTGATTTCCAAAATAATTTCCGTCTCAATTAAAATGGTTGTTAATCATAATGATACACTTTTGGAAGTAAATATTTTGCATGCATCATTATGATTATATATTAGGCCGGATTTGTTGGTGGATAATTGAAAGCAGATTACGTTATAAACTCGGATTTTTTGTTGTCAATAATTATTCTCAGTTTTCTCTGCACAATGCATGCTATAGAAATTATACTAAATTCGATATCAACTTAAATTTCTGAAAATAGCAAACCGAATGCGAAGTGGAGTTGATAACCCATCAAATCATTCTGGAGAATGTCTCATCGGTTGACGATAAACCAATTAGTGGACTGATTTGGTATCTAAAGAATAATATATTGGTTAAAAAGATGCATGAGTTTATCAACATTACATGTATAATCAGATGATACGATTCGAAACCGAATACAAGTATTTACTGAAAATGATTGAAGATGGGATGGAATGGCTAATTTAGTTCAGACTTGTACTTTTTATATAAACTTAAAGAATTATTTTTGTTTTGTTTTTAGTTTATATTTTCTGTAACAAAAATGTATGTGATGATATCCTTGCAAAAAAGTGAGAGCACTAAATTATACTCTCTCTTCCCTCTGTTCCTAAATGATTAATGTTTTAAGATTTTCACACATATTAAGAAAACATATTAAAACATATTTGTAATTGCATCGTTTTTTGTTATTAGCAATTTCCTATAATTTTAAACCAATAACAATTCAAAATTTTTTATTATATTTCTTGAAGTTTACAATTCATCATTATTAATTAATAAAAATGCACAGAAAGGATAAAACATCAATCTTTATAAAACAAAAATAAAATCTAGAAAATTATTCTTTTAGGAACCGAAGGAGTATATTTTTCATGCAATCAAAATCAGCTGGTTATATCACTAAATAACCGAATAACCTTAATTTTATGAATGGATTGTGTTAAAAAAAATTAACTAAATGAAGATTTTTTTTTTTCATAAAAAATGTTTTACAATCTGACATTTCTATTTTTTGGAAAAGATTAAATTTACATTCAATCAAATATGAGATGTTTCATGAATTTTATTAGATAATCTCCAACCCCTATCTATTTTTATATCTAAATTTTATTTTAGAATAAAATTTTCTCCAATTCATTTTTATGTTCACCTTTATAATAGAAATTCCTATTTTTATATTTAAAGGATATAAAATATAGAAGTAAACATTTTAATTTGTAAAATGGTTTTTAAACTTTTAAAATCATTTATTTATGACTAAAAATTAAATTAATATTTTAAATAATTAATAATATAAATAATTAATACATTATAAATGATACTATAGATTTAAGTTTGTGAATAAAATTTATTGATTTTTTTAGAAAAGTACAACAATATTTATGTAAAACAAAAAATAATAATATGTTTTATAGTTTTTTATAAGATGTAGTGAAATTTTCTTTATATAACAAATGTTTGATTAAAATAATATTATAATTTCTTTAAAGTTTTGTAAATAAAATAAATAGACTAGTTTGTAACTTATTTTAAAATGTATTAATACTAAAATAAAAATAAAATTTTATAAAGAATGTTCTTTTTCAGAATAAAAGAAATACATTGAAAGAGAAAATTATATTGCTGCTCTGTTTGGAAAAAAAATACATTAGAGATGGTATTAAGATTCTATTGAAATGTCTTGTGGCAAATCATTCAATCGGTCAATTCCATATGTCCATAGTTTCCAATGAGATTAATCAATTACGTACGTTTTTATCAGTGAGCTTAATCAGTTTCATCGTGGGCGTCTGAGTGATATATTGTGGATTGGAAGAGATGTATTTCGTTAAGGAAAAGCTTAATGCGTCCCGCTTTAAGAGTGTACATGAGCCTTATCAACTGAACCCAATTTGGCCATTTTGTGAAACAATCTACGAGTAGTAGCCGAGCTGTTAGAACATTCCAAATTTATGCAAGAAGAAAATATGTGATCTCGATTCCTGTCCTGTGTGTTGTTGTAGAGCATACCGTTTAAATTTGTTTTCTATACTCCAACTTTCTTATTTAACAAATGTGTTGAGGATTCAATCGCTTTCTACTTCACTGGATGATTCGATTCTAGCTGAGACACCAAGATGTTGACCCGGTTCACGGTGTTAACGAACCGCTACATCCGGTTAGGATCTTTCGATCCCCAACTTTCATAGATGACATCGGAAACAACCTCCGACGGGTTTATACATGAAGATCACTCACCACCGATTACAATCCAATCGGTTCTTACAAGAGGAAGAAGAAGATAGGAGACGAGATGTTACCCGAGACCCAAATTACATAAACTTATGCTCTCTTTCTCACATCTCTCAATCTCTCTCTGAACTTTCCCCGTCTCTCTCTCACGCTCGAGCAGTCTTGATGATGAAGAAGCTTATGCTTATATGCAGAAGAGTAATCTTCTGTTAAGTGAAGATGATGGCACGTGAGAGACACGTGATTGGTTAATGACCACAGCTAGAAACCCTCTGTCTCTTTAAGAAGCTTTTAAACACTCCTTATTCTTCAACATGCTTCTTCTTCTTCTCTTCAAATTTCAGCTTCTGCTTCAAACTCCATCAAGCTATGTTCGAGATTCTTCACATTGAATCATCATCCAACAATCTCCACCTTAATTCAAGCTTGATGAATCCTTATGAGCTTCCTCTTAGAGCTGTTCAAATCTGAGCTCTAACTTTGGCATTCCATCTTCATAAACCTGCATAAGTCTAACTTACACAGCCCAAACACATTAGTAAATTTAATTCCTTAAACTCATTGTACCATCAATGGAAAAACAGACACTAGTCAAGTACGATATTTGTGATTACACAGTAACCACATTCTTCTTTAATCTCTTGACAGTCCCATGTCTCCTCCTGAGTTATACCAGCTTTAACACACTCTTATGTCAAGCTAAAACTCTCATTGACTATTGTGTTTTCATCATCTGGGTACCTGAGTTAAAACCACTCAGAAACAGACCATTAACAAGTGAAATATACCTTTCAAAACCTGTTAATATCCAACAGAATAAACTCCATAAGCATGACTACTTATGAGCTTAATCAACCACACAGTTTCTACTATGGTTCATGTTACAACCATCAGCCTGTTACAGTGATTGAGAAACATAACCTTTCCTCCTGCAACTTGATTCAGATGCTAGCCTTTTTGATTCTTGTCATGTGCACTGACATTAGAAACAAAACTTCCTTGAATCATATGCAATAGATCCTTGAATCATACATGCTTCATTCTGAAGCAAACCTGCAAAACAATCTCAACCAACATTTAGTTAGTTTAATTCAAATCTGAGATTGGACTTACAACTGCTTGTTTGAACTGTACGCATCAATCTGCTTCGCTGATGTTACCATCATAACACGCCGCCTAGCTCCACGTGGCTAGGAAGTCTATCGAAACAAATATCTCTGCACAATCCTGTCCAAAACCTTTACCAGCAGAACCTTGACCAACAGATTTGAACGACTGTTAGCTTCTTTAACTTCTCTCATGTCCACTATCCTATGACATGCCTGAGACTCAACTTTACAGCCCTTCATGCTTCTCTCTAGAACTCCCGAAGACACTTTCTCGCTGTAAATATCACTCTGCAATACTTCTTCACAGATTGCAGCCTTTACCAAAAAACATTGGTACCAACATCATTGATATACCTGACTTGAATCTGTTTTTTTTTCTCACTGTTCATCAGTACTTTTTTTTGACATGTCGTTACCACTGATGAATCCTCACTATGCTTTCTTCAAATAGCTTTCTGAGAAATACCTCTCAATGATGAAACAAGACACGCACTAGATACTGCTAGTCCTTGTCTTCAAATGCAACTTTGTTTTTCTTGCATTTTTATCAATCCCGGATCCCATATCAGTTGCACACACCCGCTTGATCATGATTCAAGCATTTCCGATCAAGATACTTGAAGTGAATAAAAACCAGAGACACCCTTTGCAGAACTTGCACATGTCTCTTTCAAATTTCTCCTTAGAGAATCTGTTGAAACCACTTCCTTATTTCTTCATCATGAGGCTTCCCTTCAGTCTTACTGAACCTCTAGAAATCTTGTTGCAACCTGAATATCCTTGACCCTATAAACATCTTTACTTGTTCTTGGACCTCCCAATGCAGCTTGTCGCTTCTGCAATCATATCCAGCTTTGCCTCGATGACCTTTAGACAATCCTTGCAAGACCTGCAATGTCTTCAACCAGTTTCTCAAAGCCAACTTCTTTAAAGTTGTCTCATCCTTACAAAGCCTATAGCATCCTTGAGACATCTTTCCTGAAGCAACAACCTATAATTACTCTTTCTCGTATGCAGATTTCACCTTAAATTTTTCCTTAAGGACAATGACTCAGACTTCTTTGATTTCACAAAAAATTTGAAACATTCCGAGAATACACTCTAAATGTATTGCTCCATCTGTAACTGCAGAGACTCCACCTGAAACTTGAATCCTTATGGAGCACACTTCTTTCTTACAACAACCACTGCAGCAAAATCCTGCATACCAGAAGATCCACCAAGACATTTTCACTGCTTCCCTGTGACAGTCAACTGAACCAGATCTGACTGATATGATCATTCCCTTCTGAATAACTGCGTCTGTTAAAACCCTCCTTGTTGTACTTTCTTGAGTCTTCGTACTTGGATGTTCCCATAACAGAGCATATTCATTCAAACAAGCCATAAAACCAGTTTCAACTCTTGGCTTCCACCACACTGATTTTCCTTAAACTTATACTCACAACCAAACTTGTGTGATATTTAAGCTGAATCTTCCAAAACTAATCCATTGAACCGTTTCAGTCTTTAGTCATCATGCCCTTAATCTTGTAGCTTCAACAAATCAGAGTCTTAACCTCCAAAACTTTCCAAGAACATTTAACTTGTGAAGTTCCCAATCTAATATATGCTAACAGATTGAAAACTCACAGATTTTCACAAACCTATATTGTCCTTTGACAGACTGTAACTCTTATTCTGACCTTTGGATCCCATCAGAGTTATGCTTTAATACTGCCATCTCCAATAATCTCTAAGCTCTTAATTTCAGAAATCCCACACTTTGTTCAAAGTATCACTTCTGAAATAATGAACCCAAATACTTGAGCATACCTTGAGTCTTTAGAGCAGAGTTGACTCTAACCAGCTAATCTTCTTCTTCTTTGACTCTTTGACCCGAGTCATAAGAACCAGAAACCTTTTTGTGCTGCTTGGTTTCTGAGAAATCTGATTTGTCTTTATCAGATTACATCACTCATTAAAATGGGTCACACATTAACATATGACAAACCTTGTCACTTCCCATGATAACACCACAAAATTTCATGAGTGATTCAGCTCTCCTGAATTCTCCTTTATAAACTGAGACTGTTTCTGCAATCAACACCATTCTCAAGCCTTGACCCTTTTTTTTTGACTATCTCAATGTCTCTAACCTGCTTTGAACTTGCAGATTTGTTTGGTCTTAAGACATACTCATCTACACTTTCTTCATGATAATCACAAAACCTCAACTTGTATCCTGATAATCACAAAACCTCAACTTGTATCCTGATAATCACCATACACACACCAATCTAAATCCTAAGGCGTCCCCTAAGCGATAGATCTATGTGTTAACAATCACTGACTATCTCCACTCACCAATTGCATCAGACTTACACGAGCCAGATTCAACAAGATGATTTCAGCTTGAAACCATCACTTAAATCTGAATAAATCTTTATGTAGTCAACATACCGAGTGATTCAACAAGTCTTGATTCCTTTTAGATTTGCAGACCATGAATTCTCTTCAACATTAACCAAAATACATCACAAAAAAGTATACCTTGTGATTTGCAGCGGAATTGACGATATGTCTTAAACTGTTAAGTCTTGAGACAAATAATGACGTGAGTAGAACACCCTCAGCTCACCATATCAGTCTTCCATCTCGCTAAGCCTTTGTTGATTTCTTTTGTACTGATCCAGAATGACTATTCGATCAAATGCTTACAGCCTCGTCTTTAAGATTTCCTTGGAGAGATATCCTTCTCGTCCCAATATCAACCTGATTTCACAACCTTGAAATCATCTCCACTAAGGACCTTTCTTCTTCACCTTTTGATGCATTAACCTGTATTAACCAGAAACTGCCATTGTCATCTTCTTCCCGATGACTCTTGTGTATATGAACCTCGTTCCCATCGCCCAGAAATACAGCAGATCAACCTTGGGAAAGTCCCTTTCTCCTTTCTCAGTAATGACACTTCCTTCGTTCTTTGCAGCATCAAATTGAACAATTTCGAGCAACACCTCAATCACCTCGGTGACCTGCGGTTCCCTTCGTTAACTGGAACTTCAGTCCACGACTCGTGTGGAGCTCATGAACCCAATGCCACTGTCGCTGATTTCCTTTGAGGTATAACCAAAACACAACGTACATTCAATCAATTCCACGCCTCCGATCTGATCACAGATTCTCCAAAATCTTGCTTTCTTTTTCTGGAACCTGAAATCGTATCCAAGAAGTTCCCGAAGATTCCATGAATAATTAAATCATTGATTGTCCCTCCTTTGTAAGTTAGCAATATCGACGGAAAACACGCCCTTTCATTCTTCTCTTCCTAGAGTTAAATGTATTACCATCAAGATTCCTTTCTTGTGGAATCCATAGAAGCAATTCAAGACCAGAATACTTCACCTATGGAATCCCAGCAAATCTTGAATTTCCTTTCCGAGCGATAAACCTTTCTTCTTTAGGTTTCAGTGAGATCGACATTTAACCATCACAGTCTTCATCTTCCTCCGCCTCGTAATCTTGTCACCGTTACCGTGAATCCCTGCATCGATTGAATCCTATGAATCACCGTAACCACTGCTCTGATACCACTTGTTGAGGATTCAATCGCTTTCTACTTCACTGGATGATTCGATTCTAGCTGAGACACCAAGATGTTGACCCGGTTCACGATGTTAACGAACCGCTACATCCGGTTAGGATCTTTCGATCCCCAACTTCCATAGATGACATCGGAAACCACCTCCGACGGGTTTATACATGAAGATCACTCACCACCGATTACAATCCAATCGGTTCTTACAAGAGGAAGAAGAAGATAGGAGAGGAGATGTTACCCGAGACCCAGATTACATAAACTTATGCTCTCTTTCTCACATCTCTCAATCTCTCTCTGAACTTTCCCCGTCTCTCTCTCACGCTCGAGCAGTCTTGATGATGAAGAAGCTTATGCTTATATGCAGAAGAGTAATCTTCTGTTAAGTGAAGATGATGGCACGTGAGAGACACGTGATTGGTTAATGACCACAACTAGAAACCCTCTGTCTCTTTAAGAAGCTTTTAAACATTCCTTATTCTTCAACATGCTTTTTCTTCTTCTCTTCAAGTTTCAGCTTCTGCTTCAAACTCCATCAAACTATGTTCGAGATTCTTCACATTGAATCATCATCCAACAAAATGAATATTACTGGGTAATGTATTCGGAATTGCCAGCCATGTAACAAATGAATATTATAGGATGACGTATGGGAACCATATATCCTTATACTAATTTTGCGTATATTCAGTTTTTCACCTCGAATTTTTTTTCTCATAAATGTTTTGGTCTACAGTACTGTAGATCAATTTCGGGAATGGGACCAAGTGGGAATTATGATAAGGGATGGGAGTTCACATTTTTTTTATTCGAAACAAAACAAAAATGAAGAAGAAGATGATTATGGTAACTCTCATGTAACGTACGTAGATCATGATTCCCAAATTTACGTCTCGTTCGTTCCCGAGTCACTGAAATCAAGGAAATAAATTGGCTATTATACTCCATCCATTGCACCGGCCTTGTGGGATCTACGCTCGTTGTGAATGTTTGGGTTTTTTTGTGCGACTTCTGGCTCATTTGTGGTAGAATTTGTTTGCTCTTTTCATTTCTTCTCTAAATCATAGCTTACATGGTCGAAGACAGCAAATACTCGGGCTAATTGTAATTGCTCTCTATCCAATTTCAAGAGTATTTGTAAAAATAAAATAGCAAAAGCAATTGCAGAAAACACCTCTTATGGTTTAAGAATCAACACAGGTGGTTTTACAACTCTAACAAATCTTCCTGTGTTACTGCAATGGTGAGAAGGAGAGTCATCCATCTACAAGACACCAGAAACAAACGATACATGCACTCCATTAGAAACTTTCAAGTTTCATCACAGGTAAAACAAGTAAATCTTGTGACCTACTCGGTTATTATCACTTCTAAGGTTTACTTTTATAAACTGTCCTAGTCCTACGATCACACTTAAGAAACCAAGTAAAATCTTTTATTGCACCACCTTGTCTTAGAATGCATCGCAGACCTTTCCTCAGTAATTCATCATACATCATCATTGCAATCTGAGTGAATACAATTTTGTATCAGTGTTGATTCTTATGCTGATGACAAGTGTTCTAGTACGAGAGGTTCGGAGAAATTATAATAGTATGTCAATATTTCAATGCAATTGCAGTAACAACTAAGACAATTACACAGAATCAACCACAAAAGACTCATGTTTTCTAGGAAAAGAGTTGCCTAATTAAGGTTCCGTTATCTATAACCATGATGGCAAAACACCTAACTCCCAAGCCTAGAGGATAAACTTGACTCACATCATTTTTGTTGATTTGATCTTCATCTAGTCTCGTCTAGACCTACAAAGCCAAAACAAAATTGATTTGTTCTCAATGGGTGCAAGAATTTTGGATAATTGGGTTATGTAAAAGATAACTATGTTATCATCCCATTATCAAATCAAACTAGGTGTTCTCAATTTCAACAAGTTCCATCAGGAACTGCGAGATTTTCTTAAGTCTATCGAAAATGAAACCCATTGTCACTACAATTGTTGTTTCAAAGATTAGTTCGTGCATTACAAATTATTAGTAAACAAGCGCGAGAAGAACAGAGTGTGATACCTTCAACGATCCAACCACGGCGTGAAGCCGATAGCATTGAATTGAGCAAAGCGGAAGCAGTGGCCGTGTGGTAAGGGAGCATCGTCTCCACGCAACAGCTCAGTTCTACCGGAGATCTTTCATTTCCCAAGAAATTCGAAAAACGAAAATTCAGAATGAAGCAAATCGGCAAAATCAGTTTTTCGGAAAATTTTACCTGAAAATGCGGTTTGAGAGAGGGCTCTGTTTAGGCATCCGAAACGTAGACCGAGAAGATGCCGGCATAGGCTTGGGTCCAGTGGAGAACCTTGACGCAGCGGCGGATGCTCGGCTTGCGGCGGAGCGGAAGACGGATCTCGCGGCAGACATTGAACGTTTAAGATTTACGATTAGGCTTTTTGTTTTCCTTGGTGAGAGTTTAGGGGTTATGCGTAGGGTTTTGTGAAAGGGAGGGATCTAATGCAGCTGCACTTACAGGAAGCTTGATGAAACTGTTGTTTCCGCGTCAAACCCGGGATTTCTAAGATTTTTTTTAATAACCAAAGTAAGAAGTGATTTGTTTTTGATTTCGCTATTGTTTCTGCTTACCACCACTGTTAGGATTTTGGTTAGAATACGACTTGCTTGTGTTGTGGATATTGCTTTGTCTAGTAGCTTGTTGGGTTGATGCATTTCTCTATGTACCACATTATTAAAAAAAAAAAATTATATTCCATTTGGTATGCTATGGAAATCACCATATATTCTTTCATGTATGGCGTTAATCCATTCATAAATAATATACATTCCAATTGTTTGTTTGTTAATCCACTCATTTGTATTTTGGTAAACCAATTAGGTAAAGGCTGGGCTATGGATTCCTTTTTGCGCATACAGTCCAACAAAAATTCATTACACAAAAATGCCAAAATGGCCCATATCATTATCTTTCTTAGATATTTTTTTTCAACTAAAAATGACCAAAACAAAGAAAATAGGGCTCTTAAAAAAAATGAGAAGTGCTACAAAGTCAAAAATGGAGTGTCACAAAGTCAGAATATGGAGCCAATTGTCCTCATTTGTAATTATTATGTACAGTAATTTATGTCTGAAATCCTCTCTATATAAAGAGGTCCTTGTGCTATTGTATTATGCACAGGTAAGTTAATAATAAGTTGTTTTCGTTGGTATTTCCTCACTCTGTCTCTCTCCTCTATTCTTCTTTCTCTTATGATCAATTCACTAAGAAATATCGTTCATTGTATATTAATCCACATGCATATAAAATAGAGATATAAATAATTATAACACGTTATCAGCACGATCACTCTATCATTATGTTTATATCATTTTTAATCAGTTACTGTTACCGGAGTGCGGCTCTGCCGCCCCATTTATAATCTGTTAATTTATAATGGTTGCTTATGGCACCATAATGGTCGGTTTAACCGCCTAAGCATTTATTTCATTTATATGGATGACTTTGTCACCATAATTGATTTACTTTTAGTCCTAATAGTGGATGACTTTGTCACCACAATCTGTTCAATTTTTATTCTTAATAATGGATGATTTTATCACCATAATTTATTTATTAAGTTTGTTTATATGGATGATTAAAGTCACCATAACTTATTTGTTTATACTCATCATTAAAAATTTGTTTACAATATGTTAATATATATAATTATCATAAATTAAGCTCAACCACCTATATAATTCTATATTTAATATGGTATGTTATCTTTGATCGCATATTTATTCAGATTGCTCTCCTTTTATCTTTTATATTTTTACTCCCAACGGTCATAAATAATTTTTTTTTAAGATTTAATTATTTTTACTTTTCAAACGGCTATTTAACGGCTAATGAACAGTATTTTTAAATCTATAAATACACTTATCTTTCATTATTTTCACTCATCCATTTTCTCTTCCTCCAAAACCCTCTTCAATAAATTATTCCTCTTTCTGAAAAAAAATGCTTCATCCGTTTTTAGTTTTTGTAATAGGTTATTTACTTGTTTCCTTTTATTGCTTACTCATCGGAGAATTTTCTCCTGAAGAATATGTAATGATCTTTATGTTGATGTTTTATGCACTTGTATTTCTTGTAATCGCACTACTTATTCCGGCACCTCAAATATTTTAATAAAATCATCTATCTAATAATGTATTTTGTTATTTCGTTTTAGAAATCAAATGGCAAACATCGAGAAACTCCAATTTCCAGCATTAGACATCACTGGTGCAAACTACATTTCTTGGACTACCAATGTTGAACTCCACTTGGAATCAGAAGGTTTATCGGAAACCATTAAGGAGAATAATACCTCAACAGTCCGAGAAAAGGCCAAAAACGGTGATCTTCCTTAGAAGACATCTTGATGAGAGTATCATATACGACTATGCCAACATAAGGGATCCCAAAGAGCTCTGGAAGTCTCTGAAAGATCGCTTTGATCATCAGAAAGACATAACACTTCCACTTGCTCGGGACGAGTGGCAAAATTTGAGGTTCCAAGACTTCGACAAAGTGATGAACTATAATTCCGCTATATTAGGAATTGTGGCCAAGCTGAGATACTGTGGTGACACCATAACGGAATATCAAATGCTGGAAAAGACTTACACCACATTCCACAAAAACCACATCACACTCCAACAACAATATAGGTTGCGTGGATATACCAAATTTTCAGATTTGGTTGTGGCTCTCCTCTTAGCGGAAAAGAACAACGAGCTCCTCATCAAGAATCACATGACTCGACCCACTGGATCTAAAGCATTTCCTGAAGCAAATGCAATAAATGTTAAGAATCCAGCGAGAGAAAACAAAGCATTTCGGGGTCGTGGACGTCGAAACTATCGCGGACGTGGGAGAAAATTCACCCCATATGACAGGAAATCATTCCAATGGGTCCGACCTGAACAATCCTCTAAGGAAAAGGAACAACAAGGAAGTACCTCCCAGAAGCGAGAAGAAGCGTGTTTCAGATGCGGTACCAAGGGACATTGGTCTCGGGTATGTCGCACTCCTGCACACCTTTGTGCATTGTACAAAGAATCCGCCAAGGGCAAAGGAAAAGAAGTAAATCTTGCCGAACATTCTGAGGGTACAACGCACCTTGATGCGTCTGACTTTGCTAATGATTTCGATGAGACTGCGATTAATGAAATCTAAGATGCCCGTCATGTGACTCTTGAAGATCCATGTGATTGTAACATAAATAATTATCACTCATGTAAAATATTAGTGTATAATTATTATGATCATAATTATTGTATAATTAGTGTGTTATCTTTATTTAATAATGTATAATTATTGTAAAATATGTGCTTTCATAAATAAATTATCTTATTAACTTCTTTTGCTTATCACAGAAATGGATTACATTGCAAATGGAACACCTTCCAAGACAAATGCTAAATATATTTGTATACCAGATAGTGGAACAACACACACTATCCTAAAACATAAGAAATACTTCTCTTATTTAAAACCAACAAATATCACAGTCAATACAATATCGGGTCCTGCAGACTTGATTGAAGGGATTGGTAAAGCCAATTTTACGTTACCTAATGGTACAAAATTCTCGATAAACAATGCACTATTTTCTCCAAATTCTAAAAGGAATTTGTTGAGCTTTAAAGATATATATCTTCAAGGATTTGATACCCAGTCTGCAACAGAAGACGGGAAGAAGTACATGTATATTACTTATGAGAACTCGGGAAAAAGGCAAGTATTAGAAAAGCTACCAAAACTCCCTTCTGGTTTGCATCATACATATATAAATGTCGTAGAATCACATCTTGTGATCAAAAGAAATCCTGATGATTTCACACTTTGGCATGATCGCCTTGGCCATCCAGGCACTACCATGATGCGGAAAATCATTGAGAACTCACATGGTCATTCACTGAAAATTCAAGAAATTTGTCAGGGAAATAAAATGACATGTGTTGCATGTTCTCTAGGGAAATTAATAATAAGGCCATCGACAACCAAGATAGATAAAGAGTTACCAAAATTCCTTGAACGGATTCAAGGCGATATTTGTGGACCAATACATCCACCTTGTGGACCATTCTACTATTTCATGGTAATGATTGACGCGTCTAGTAGATGGTCACACGTTTGTCTATTATCTTCTCGAAATATGGCATTTGCGAGATTTCTATCTCAGATAATCAAACTAAGAGCTCAGTTTCCTGATTATCCAATAAAGAGAGTTAGACTAGACAACGCTGGTGAATTCACATCTCAAGCATTCAATGATTATTGTATGGTAACTGGAATAGATGTTGAACATCCTGTCGCACATGTTCATACACAAAATGGTTTGGCCGAATCATTAATTAAACGTCTGCAATTGATTGCAAGACCATTGATCATGAGATCAAAACTCCCGACTTCTATATGGGGACATGCTATTTTGCACGCAGAAGCACTTATTCGGATGAGACCAAGTGCATATCATAAATACTCTCCAATACAGCTAGCCTTTGGACGAGAACCAAGTATTTCTCATCTGAGAATTTTTGGTTGTGCAGTATATGTGCCAATTGCACCACCTCAACGTACAAAGATGGGACCACAAAGAAGGTTGGGAATATATGTTGGTTGTGATTCTCCATCAATTATAAGGTATCTAGAACCGCAAACTGGTGACGTTTTTACAGCACGTTTTGCTGATTGTCATTTTGATGAAAAAGAGTTCCCGGTACTCGGGGGAGGAAATAAAGATGTAGAAAAAGAAATCAAATGGTGTGTACCATCTCTATTACATCTTGATCCTCCCACAAAACAATCGGAATTAGAAGTCCGTCGAATTATGCATTTGCAAAGCATCGCAAATCAGCTACCGGATGCATTTGCTGATACCAAAACGGTAACAAAATCGCATATACCAGCCGCAAATGCCCCTGCTCATATTGAAATACCACAGGAGCGTGGGAAAGAAGTTGATACACGGGAGTCTAGAACACGTTTAAAGTGTGGTAGACCAATTGGTTCTAAGGATAAAAATCCTAGAAAACGAAAGGAGACTGAGAAGCAAAATCTCCCCGATATGACAAAAATTTCGGAAGAAATGAATCATGGGGATGGTAATAATATCGAACATCCTGAATCCGAAGAAAATCATGAGATTTCTATCAACTACATTCATAATAGAAAAATGTGGAATCGAAACAAAATGAATGATGTTGATGATATTTTCTCGTACTTCATATCAAAAGAAATAAATGAAGAAAGCGAAGATCCAGAACCAAAATCCGTTCATGAATGTCAAAAAAGACATGACTGGATAAAATGGAAAGATGCCATCCAAGTCGAACTTGATTCGCTTAACAAACGAGAGGTATTTGGACCTATTACAGTCACACCTGAAGCTGTAAAACCCGTTGGATACAAATGGGTATTCGTTCGAAAGCGAAATGAGAAGAACGAGATTATTAGATACAAAGCTCGTCTCGTAGCTCAGGGTTTTTCTCAAAGACCTGGTATTGATTACGAAGAAACATATTCTCCTGTCATGGATGCAATTACGTTCAGATTTTTAATGAGTCTAGCGGCAAATAAAAATCTTGAGATGCGTCTAATGGATGTTGTCACAGCATATTTATATGGATCATTAGACACTGACATATATATGAGAATCCCTGAAGGATTTAAGATGCCAGAAGCATTAAGTTCTAAACCAAAAGAGTTATGTGCAATAAAATTGCAAAGATCATTGTACGGCTTAAAACAATCCGGACGCATGTGGTATAATCGCCTCAGTGAACATTTGATTAAAGAAGGGTACATAAACAATCATATATGCCCATGTGTTTTCATCAAGAAAACATTATCCGGATTTGTTATTATTGCGGTATATGTTGAAGATCTAAACATTATAGGGACTCATGAAGAAATACAAAAAGCAACAAGCTATATGAAGGGAGAATTTGAGATGAAAGATCTCGGACAGACAAGATATTGTCTTGGCTTACAAATTGAGCATTATGAAAGTGGTATATTTGTACATCAGTCCACATATACTAAAAGAGTGCTAAAGCGTTTCAACATGGATAAAGCAACTCCTCTCAGTACTCCTATGGTCGTTAGATCACTTAATGTTGAAAATGATCCTTTTCGACCACATGAAGAAAATGAAAAGATACTTAGTCCTGAAGTACCATATCTAAGTGCAATAGGAGCACTTATGTATCTTGCAAATTGTACTCGACCTGATATATCATTTGCCGTTAATCTTTTGGCGAGATTCAGTTCATCTCCAACACAAAGACATTGGAATGGGATCAAACATGTTTTTCGTTACCTCCAAGGAACGATTGATTTAGGATTATTTTATCCTAAAAACTCAAATGGAGAAATGGTTGGTTTCGCAGATGCGGGATATTTATCTGACCCTCATAAAGCTCGATCACAAACAGGATACGTTTTCACAGTTGGAGGAACTGCTATATCTTGGCGCTCCCAGAAACAAACACTTGTAGCCACTTCCTCAAACCATGCTGAAATCATTGCTCTCCATGAGGCAAGCAGAGAATGTATCTCGCTTAGATCAATAAGTCAACATATTCAGTCAAGTAGTGGAATCCACGTAAGTACAAGACCAACCATCTTATATGAAGACAATGCTGCATGTGTTGCTCAGACGAAAGAAGGATATATCAAAAGCGACAGAACCAAACATATCCCACCGAAGTTCTTCTCATACACTCAAGAACTCGAGAAGAATAAAGAGATTGAAGTGAAATATGTTCGATCATCGGATAATTCTGCAGACCTCTTCACAAAGTCGTTGCCTACTTCAGTATTTCGAAAACATGTACACAATATTGGAATGCGTCATCAACAAGACATATCCTAGTCATTCGAGGGGGAGCTTGGATAGTTGTACTCTTTTACTTTGCTATGGTTTTTTCCCATAGGGTTTTCCTAGAAAGATTTTTAACGAGGTAATTATCTTAAGAAATAAGAATGACAATAGACTCCAAGGGGGAGTGTTACAAAGTCAAAAATGGAGTGTCACAAAGTCAGAATATGGAGCCAATTGTCCTCATTTGTAATTATTATGTACAGTAATTTATGTCTGAAATCCTCTCTATATAAAGAGGTCCTTGTGCTATTGTATTATGCACAGGTAAGTTAATAACAAGTTGTTTTCGTTGGTATTTCCTCACTCTGTCTCTCTCCTCTATTCTTCTTTCTCTTATGATCAATTCACTAAGAAATATCGTTCATTGTATATTAATCCACATGCATATAAAATAGAGATATAAATAATTATAACAAGAAGTATATATTACTTATTTTTCTTTCTTTTTTTTCAGAAAACACAAATATACCATTAAATGAGAAACTTCACATGTACAAAAATACTGAAAATATAATCTTAACAAATAAAATGTAGTATTTAAAAATAAATAAAATAAAAATATATGATTATAAATAGGTATTAGATATAGACAATAGGAATTGTATTTTATTGATCTTGAGAATATATTGTTATATACAGAAGATACTAGGGCTGTAATACTTAATGACGTATATACACTTTACATATATGACATGATCTTATTCCTTGACATGCCCCCTTAAGATGGAGGGGTCTTGAGCACTCCGATCTTGGAAGATAATGTGATGAATGGTGCTCGTGATAGTGGCTTGGTGAGCGCGTCTGCAAGTTGGTCTTTGGTGGAAACATGTGCAACGCGAAGAGTCCCCGCTGTGACTTGATTGCGAATGAAGTGATAGTCAAGCGCGAGATGTTTCATCCGTGAGTGAAAAACTAGGTTGGCAGAGAGATAGGTGGCACCAACGTTGTCGCACTAGATGACAGGTGTGGACGAGACAATGATTTTGAGCTCGTTCAGTAGTGAACATATCCACCTGATTTCTGCAGACGTGTTGGCGACTGATCGATATTCGGTTTCTGTGGAGGATCGTGCGACGCCTTTCTGTTTCCTCGAAGCCCAAGATACTGGATTTTTTCCAATGTAGATGATATGGGCATTGGTCGAGGTGTAGTAGTCTCTGTCCCCTGCCCGATCGGCATCGGAGTATGCATGAATGGAGTTGTTGTTGTTCCTGTGGTAGAAAATTCCATGTGCTGCTGTGCCAGCCAGATAGCGAAGCAAGCGTTTAACTGCTGTCCAATGATCTGATGTCGGCTGGTGCATGAATTGTGAGAGGCGATTTACGGCATACGAAATATCGGGTCTTGTGAAAGACAAATATTGGAGACTGCCAATGATGATGCGATATTGGGATGGATCCGACAACTTTGTTCCAGCATTGAGTGTGAGTTTAGGAGCTGTGGCCATCAGAGTGCTCACCGGTTTGGCGTCAATCATATTCGAGCGAGTGAGAAGGTCAAGTATGTACCGTCGTTGAGTGAGATGCATACCCTAGGAAGTGCGAACTGCTTCGATTCCTAGGAAGTAGTGGAGGTCTTCCGGATCCTTGATTTAGAATCTGTTGGCAAGAGATTCCAGTGTTTGTTGAATCATCTTGTTGTTATTGCCGGTGAGTACGATGTCGTCTACGTACACGAGAAGATAGAGGAGAGTTGTGCCAGAGTGAAGAATGAAGAGTGAGGGATCGACAATAGAATTGGTGTAGCCGATGGTGAGCAGGAAGTTGCGGAGTTCTTGATACCACGCGCGAGGATCCTGCTTTAGACCGTAGAGTGCTTTGTGAAGGCGACAGAAATGGTGTGGTCTGTCAATGCCGACAAATCCTTGCGGCTGGCTGATGTAGACTTCTTCAGTAAGATTGCCTTGAAGGAAGACGTTGTTGACGTCTAGCTGCTTGATTTGCCAATCTGATCGCGTGGCTGTTTCGAGGACAATGCGGATTGTTGTTGATTTGATTACCGGACTGAATATCTCGTTGTAATCAATTCCTTTGCGTTGCTTGAAACCTTTCGCCACGAGTCTGGATTTATATCTGTGAACTGACCCATCGGGTAAGTATTTCAGTCGGAATGTCCACTTGGTGTCGACGATATTCTGAGACGGAGAAGGTGGAACAAGCGACCAAGTGTTGTTTTCAGTTGAGCACCAAATTCCTCAGACATGGAACTCCGCCATTTCTCATTCTGAAGAGCTTGAATCACTGTTCGTGGTTCCGTTTCTGAGCTGAGAGCGCTAAGGCGTATTTTGGATTTGGTTTTCGAATACCGTCTCTGGCTCTAGTGGTCATCAGATGGTTTTCTTGGGTGGTTTAATTTTGTTGGTCAGATGTAGCAGCTATTATGTTGGTTCTTTGTGTTTGGGAAGTTGTGGAAGTGGGATTTTGATTTGGGTTTGGTTGAGAGATTTGAGTGGTCTGTTTTGGTGTGCGACGGGAGTATGTGAGTGGAAAGGTTGGTGGACGAGGTGGTGGAGGAATCATGGTTGGTTGGTGATGGGTCGTGGGTTGCGACCCATTTTGTGGTGGAGCAGTGGGCTCTTGGGAAAAGTTGGTAATCTGAGCCGTGGGTTGCGGCTTATTTTCGTTTAGAGCAGTGGGCTCTTGTGGTAAGATAGAATCAAGAGATGTAGAAGGTAATACCTGAGCCTCAGTCTGAGGTAGTTGGTCGGCTGGTGAGGAGTGAGCCTCAGATGTGTGAGGTGTATGAGCAGGTGATGACGAGGGAGCCTCATGATATTGCGGTGGGAGAGCATGGTGTTGTGGTGTTGATGTCGAAGCGTTGCTGTGTTGAGCCGTGTCCGTTGGTGAATGATCTGAGCTCGGTCCAGTGATCTATACGAGTGGCATTGGTGGAGAGTAAGAGGCTGGCTCTGTCGTTGCCGAGTCAAGATTGGCGAGACTGGTGTTGGATATTTGCGATAGTGAGCTGAATGGGAAGGTGTGTTCATCAAACTGAACATGTCGCGAGACATAAAGACGATTTGGTTTGGGCTCAAGACAGAGAAAGGCACTTTGCGTGAGTGAGTAACCAAGACATACACAGGGGCTCGATCGGGTTTCCAGCTTATGACTGCGATATGGCCTGAGCCATGGAAAACAGAGGCAACCGAAGATTTTGAGTTTCTGATAGTTAGGCTGGGCATTGAAAAGGATTCGATAGGGTGAGGCGAGAGAGAGCACATGTGTTGGCATCCTGTTGATAAGATAGATTACAGCAGCCATGGCATAGGACCAATATGTGTTTGGCATTTTGGCGTGATGTATGAGAGATAAGCCAGTTTCAACGATATGACGATGGCGTCTTTCCGACAGTCCGTTGTGTTCTGGAGTGTGGGGAGGAGTCGTGAGATGACTGATCCCAGAGGCTGATAGAAACTGACGGAGAGCGATAAATTCGCCAACATTATCAGAGAAAAGTGTGCTAATTTTGGTGGAGAATCGATTTTCTGTCAAGGCTTTGAACTTGATAAAGGTTTCTTTGACATGGGATTTGAGTTTTAATGGGTAAAACAGGTGTAACGAGAGAAATGATCGACGATTATGAGGTAGTGTTTGTAAGAGTCAACATATAATTGGGAGAAGTCCATAAATTAGTGAAGAGATATTGCAGAGGACGAGAGGAAGAGATAGATGTTTGAGCAAAAGCAAGCTTGTGACTTTTATTAGAAAGGCAATTAACACATGACACTGTTTTTGAAAAAGAATCAGAAATAGGTAATTGAAAAGCAGAAATAATGTTTTTGAGAATGGGAAGAGATGGATGCCCAAATCTTGAGTGCCAATCGGAGATGGTTGCTTTCATTGTTGGAGTAGCATAATAGGAGAGAGGTGGTGTTTCAGAGATTGGCCACTCGTATAGCTCATGTTTAGTACGACCGTGGATCAACGGGACACCCAAGCTCAGATCTTTCACCTGAAATGTAAAGGGGGAAAATTCGACATACACGTTACTAGCGTTACACAGCCGGTAGACAGAAATTCGGTTCTTATGAATATTGGGAACATGAAGAACTTGTGACAGATATTGAGAGCGCGAGTATTAGAGGGAAGAGAAGTGGAACCCGTGTTCTGTATCTGAAGTCCGGAGCCGTCGCCAATCAGAACTTCTTCACCGCCAGTGTATGGTTGGTGAAGAGAGAGATTCGACAGGTCTGAGGTTAAATGGTGGGTAGCGCCTGAGTCGAGGATCCATGGGTTCTGCTGTTGGGTGCGAGCAATGTTAGCCCTAGGATTCCAGTGTTGCGGTGGTGTGGGAAGCAGAGGTGGTTGAGACGGTTGCTGGGCATACTGGAATTGAGGACAGCGACGCGCGGAGTGGCCTTGGACGTTGCAGATCTGGCATTTTCCCAGATACAACTTGAAGGTACGAGGAGCGCTGCTGTTTGTGGCCTGATTGGTCCACTGTTGCGACGAGCGAGGCTGGTTTGACTTGTTTGATCGATTTCGATTGTTGACGTAGTTGGCGGTAATAGGAGCAGAGGTGTTGGGAGTCGAAGCGAGGATCTTTGCTTCGTGATTGAGAAGTTTCTCGTGCAATTCAGTGAGAGACGTAGGCGAGTCGCGGCCTTCGTTCTGGTCAATGACCGTCTTGTACTCCTCTGGTAGACCTTGAAGAACATAGTCAATCTGGTCTTCATGATCCACCATCTTACCGAGAATTGCAAGCTGGTTAAATCGCATTGTTAATCCCTGAAGGTATTCATCGATGGTGCGTGTACCTTTCTTCCATTCTTTTAATTGGAGTTTGAGCTGCTGAATATGACCTCTGCCTGGCTTGGCGTATGTGGAGACGAGAGTTTCCCAAATCTCAGTAGAGGTTGTTGCCCGAGAGAGCAGTGGTTGAAGCGGCATGGAGAGGGCTCCAATAAGAGCGCTCAGTATCAACTTATCCTGACGCTTCCAGATGGTGTAAGCGGGATTGACCGTGGTGTTGCCATCAACAGTGAGAGTCGGATCTGGTTTGGTAACAGATCCATCGATGTATGAGACCAAGGAGAGCATGAACTTGACGATTCCACATGAGGTAGTTGGAGGAGGTGAGTTTGGTGACATTGGTCATGTTGAGGTTGTAAAGATTGGGAGAGTTGAGAGGGAGAGATTCATGGGAATGAGTGATGTGAGTTTGAGAGTTGGATTCAGACGCCATTGATCTTGGGATAGAGAAAAAGAGGCGACAGGGATAGAGAAGAAGAAGACTTTGGCGGTTGGAGAAGAAAAGAAAATTTTAGGTTAGAGAGATCTTCTGCTCTGCTCTGATACCATATAGACAATGGAAATTGTATTTTATTGATCTTGAGAATACATTGTTATATACAGAAGATACTAGGGCTGTAATACTTAATGACGTATATACACTTTACATATATGACATGATCTTATTCCTTGACATTAGAGACACGTAAATGTTGGATAGTATATTAGAAATCAATGCAATTTTTCCAATACAAATTAATTTCATAATTAATAAAGAAACTAGTTGAATGAAATAAGTAAATAAAAATATAGTTTTAGTAGCAAAAAATAATTTATAAATATACTATACGTTTATTTTTGGATTTATAAAGTAACATACATAGGTATGGTAAATAAAACTAATATCAATTTGTTTTTTTTTTTGGTCAACTAACTAATATCAAAATTTAGAATAAATAAATAAAACCAGAAAAGAAAAAAGGGAAATTAACTTTGTGCTTTCTGTTGGCCGTGATTAACGGGATTGGAGGTCTTCTTTTCCTCGTCAAGAGTTGGATTCTCATTGCTAAGTGCCTTTGAAATGTCCTTTGTCTTTTACTCGTCTCAGCGTTTCTATTGTCTTTTCCAGCCATATATCACCCATTAATGATTTTAGTTATATAAAACAGTACCTTTTCACTCCTTACACATATGCTACGAAGGCCAGAAACACGATTTGCCGCAACAAAAGCTTCTTGGGTCGACAACCTCATGAAATAAAACAATTTTTATGGTGATAGATACTCTGGTGTTTTCGATGTGTTTGATTGTTTCTTTTTTTTTTTTGGTCCACAACGGTCTCATTTTATTAAAATAAAAGAGATCCAGATACAAGTTCTGTAAGAGCTTTTTTAGCTAGAGCATCCGCCATTTGATTGGCTGTTCTGGGTACAAAATGAAAAGAAATCATATGAAATTCAGCCGCTAGGGATTTAATATCCGCTAAATAGTTTGAGATCTCAAGTCGATCCTCCCCCGAGTTCAGCGCATGCATGAGAATTTGCGAATCCGAGCAGAACCTGATGGATGTGAAGCCATATGTTTTTGCCTCCATCACACCTCGCTTAAGAGCAAAGGCTTCAGCTTCCAAGGGTGATTTCACATAGGGCTTCGAGTCAGTGAAGTGCCGCTCTACACCATTCGTATTATCCCGGAATACAACCCCGATCCCACAGGCATTCAACTCTGCTTTCCAAGATGCATCAACATAGCATATCAAATCCTCTTGCATTACATCATGATTCAGATCATGCGTGCACTGCGTAGTACCCATCTTCCGGTCACATTGTTGCGCCTTTTGCCATTCAGCACAAGCCACGACAGCTCGCCTAACTGTTTCCTCTTCGGTCAACAAAAGATTCTCAAAGATCAGTTTGTTACGAGACCGCCATAAACTCCAACACATGAACGCATACAAGTCCGAGCCATTTAAACCTGTTGGTGGTAGGTTCTTGAGCCTAGGTCTTTGTTCAAGAAAGGACATCATTGTTGGAGTGTGACTAAAACCAGGAATCTCCATCGGTGTTAGTTCCCATACTCTTTGAGCGAAACTACAATGCAGTAGTAAATGATCTACCGTTTCAAACGCTAAGCATCTTTTACAATTTTTTTGATTCTCCATTCCTCGTTTTGCTAGCTCAGATCCCACTGGTAGTGCTCCAGCAAGTGATTTCCAGAGGAACATCTTAATTTTTGGAGATGTATTAACTTTCCAAACGTTCTGGATCCAATCAAAACGCTCTTGTCCTTGATTGTTGCTCATGCTCGGCTCTGTAGATATGAGGAGATACCCGGTTTTGACCGTGTACTTCCCATTCTTCGTCAGTAGCCATCGGAGCCGGTCCTCTTGGTTTGATGAGCTACGAACCATGAATCTGATACAGTCTATCATAACATGGGAGGACCTCTCGTACTACTGTCCAGTTCCAATCTCCTGTCGAGCTATCCACCAGATCTGAGACCCTGAGGTCTGTCATGTTTTCAGGGATAGGACCCATTGGCGTATATGGTTCTTTTAGAGATAACCAAGGGTCGGACCAGACTTTGATATTCTGTCCAGACCCAATTACCCAACCTAAGCCTTTTTTCAAGACATCCCTTCCTATTAGCACCCCTCTCCATCCATGAGACATGTTAACCTTCTCCTGACAATGTAACAGAGAAGTGCCAAAACAGTATTTGCCAAGCAAGATGCGCGAAACTAAAGCTGAAGGGTCCGATAATAGGCGCCATGATAGCTTAGCCAATAAAGCATCATTAAAAGCAGCTATGTTTTTGAAACCCAAACCTCCATCCGCTTTGGGATGGCAAAGTTTGTCCCAAGAAACCCAAGACACTTTTCTTTTGTCTGGTTTATCATCCCACCAAAACCTTGTCAAAGCGGATTGGATGCGATCCACAAGTGAGTGAGGTAGTTTGAAGCATGTCATAGCATAAGATGGCATAGATGAGAGCATTGATTGAAGCATCACATACTTCCCAGCAGAGGAAAGGAATCGTGCTGACCACCCTTGCGCCTTTTGTCGGATCCGATCAACAATGGTAGTGAAGATATCTCATTTTCTCCTTCCAAAATGTTCCGGCAAGCCTAAGTACTTTCCTGCACCACCCTCGTTGTGTATCCTTAAAATCCTCCTTACCGTTTCCTTTCTTGAAGCTGGCGTTTTTGAGCTAAATGATAGGTCAAGAATTAATCCCTATACTAACTGCAAGTGCACAGTGATGTAGTTGTAGTACTTAGGGTATCGAATCCACAGGGAATCCGGTCAACGATAGATTATAAAACAGAAGAGATTAAACTAGGAGAAAGCAATATGGAAAAGCAGTAAATCAGCAAGCAAAAAGTAAACAGCAGCGAGTTGTGAGCAAGGAAGCGAAGCGTTAGGTTTCAGGAGTTCTCAGGAAATCAGGAACGCAAGCAATCAATCTATCTAGATCTAATCAATAACTGTTCTAGAACTCAAACACGGATATAGAATTCACCAACTCTCGTTGCGAGAATTCTCTAAGTCTAAGTGCAGGAATCCAAATCTCTTTGCAATTACTAACAGATTAAACTAGCATTAATGATCAGGTTTGATATGTTCACAATTCCCCTAAACCAAATCTCTTTGCGAGTAGATCAAATTGCTCATCTAGGTTCTTTCTAGCTAATTAACCAACTCTCGTTGTATCAATCAACCTAACATCATAATTCTGATTAGCTACTTCAGATTAAGCATTAAGAACAACCTAAACAAAGAACTAGCAGATATGAATCCCTACAGATTAATTAAACTATAGTTCCATGAAATCCCTAATGAGAATCCTTCAACCTAACAGGTAAACTACTCAGACATATTCATCGAAACAGAAAACATCTTAAGTAGAAAACCAAATATCATAAAACAGAATAATCAACAGGGGTTCGAAATCAAGTCTCTTTCGAGAACAAGATCAGCCCCTAAGGCTCTCTGAAATAAAATAAAACTAAAGTAAAGCGTGGCCTAAACAATGGCTTAAAAACCCTTATATAATAGCTAAAACACGTTTTGGGCTTCTGTGTAAATATATGGGCTTTCTGGGCTTTAGTGCATTAATCCTCATTCTTCATTAACGCTCGCGAGATTGTCTGCGTCGACCTTGCATCGATCGTTGCCACAGGTGTATCGATCGATGCAGGTCTGTGAATTCGACAGTGAAGTCCATCTCTCGGGTTAAATCTCCAAAATGCTCCAGAATACTCCAATAACTCCAATTATGCTCCAAACATGTCTAAACCTGTAAACATACTAAAAAGACTCCAAAACATAACATAAGACTCGATAAATAAGGCATATACCATGGTTAAAACCGGTAAAATCCATGGTATATCAACTCCCCCACACTTAGCTCTTGCTTGTCCTCAAGCAAGTAAAGAACCAAAGTATAAGAGAAGAAGTTTGAAAACACAGAAACTCATTTCGTCTTAGGAACTTTCACAATCACATTCACTTAGTAAGCCACTGAAAACTTTCCTACAGAACTCAAGACCACAATATACTTCCCCCACACTTAGCAACTGTCCCAAGTAAACTCCACAATCACATTCAAGCATTCAAATTCACCCTACTGACTTCTGCAAGTATTTAAGTGCGGTCTCACCTAAGGAGTATCGATCAAAGGGCACATGGGTTCTTACCTTACCAGCTCTAGACCACCATACTATCTTTCTCTAGTCCCTTTCTTCTCTTTCCCTTCCTTAACAACTGATTTTTCCCCACTGGGTATCATTTTATTTTTTTTATCAGTGTTCTTCCCGTTAAGGGGTGTACTTTGGACACATTCCATGGATCACATGAGAGAAAATAGTGTTTGCTACCATTCCCATGACCACTTCGGAGTTACTAACTCATCCACAGTTTATTATTATTTTTTTTTTTTTTACTTTATGGAAGGGGAGAAGGGAACTAAATAGGATAGGTTGACAGGCTGTGTCAGAACTAAAAAGGGAATCCGACACAAAGTATACCAAGCCCTTAGGTGAGAAAATCTAAGTCAGTATTAAGGTGAAGTCAGTAAAAGGATCCTCTGATACCTGAAGTGATGTGGGTGTCCTCAGTAGGTTGATCCGTGTCTGAGTTTTCTAACAGTCATAGAGGCTCTGCAAGTCTGTCCAATGGTCACTTAGTTCCTGTTCAAGCGAAAAGTTTCCTCGAAAAATCATAGTTTCATACAAGTTTTGACTCAATAAAACAAATTTCGAAAAACTAAGAAAACAAAAGCGTGCGTCAGTAGCTTCCTCCCCCACACTTAAACTACACTGTCCCCAGTGTAATCAAAGTATGAGCTCGGTGAAAGAAATAATCAAATTGAAGAACAAACCGAAAAGTTGCAGATTACTTACCTTTCGTCGCCCTGTGTCGATCGATGCCACAAGGGTGTCGATCGATGCAAGGCGAATATGCTCGCGGTTATTGAGATAACCGGTGTCTGAATCGCAATCAAATTGGCTAACCGTAAATCGCAACTGCATCGACCGATGCACAATGTGTGTCGATCGATGCAATGCGATTTTTCATGTATCTCTCGGCTCTGCACACTTAAACAGAAAAATTAAAAATACCAAAACCAAAACGAAAATTGAAAAACAAAAACGAACCTAACAGTGTGTTGCCTCCCACTCATCGCTTGTTTTTAGTCAGTAGCTTGACTATGGGAAGAGATTAGATTCATGGGGGTTTCAACAGAGACTTTGAATATCTCTGTGAATATCTCTTCATCCAAGGAGGTGTATAGGCATTATGATCATGAGGCTTCCCAAGGAAAGAGAAATCAGAATCAGGGCGGGAGCGAATCTTGGGTGGTGCACTGCGTTTTCCTGCATTCAAAACAATGTGATCAGAAGGTTTAAGCTTAGGTGATTTGTACCTTACCTTTGATGTATATCTGATGTCTGGAGCTTTCTGCTTATGAGCAGTTGTAGGTGCTGAAGATGTTATAGCAGGTTCAAGAGGAACTGCCATCTTCTTCTTTCCACTATCAGATACTTTAGTTCCACCAATCTTAACTTCTTCTTTCAGATGACCATCAGTGGAGATCATCTTCTTTGCATGAACTCGCAAAGTTTCAACTGTTGGTGTTTCATTCACCTTCTTATCTATCACTTTTATGCAGTTAGCCACTCCTATCTCTTGTTTGGAGGGTTTGGGAACCTTAGGATACGGCACAGGGGGCTCGTAGGCTCGTTCTGGTACTGTTGCAGGTTTCTGGTCATGTGTGCGTTCTGTGTCGATCGTTGCATAATGTGTGTCGATCGATGCAAGGCGATTCTGTTTCTCGAAAGAACTCGAAATTGCCGTCAGAACGGCGTGTCGACCGACAAATAGGGGGTGTCGATCGATGCATGTATCAGGCAGACAATATTCATCCAGAAAATCCGAGATTATGCTCTCTTCTTCACCTAGCAACTCAATCTCATCCCCTAAGGTCACAGCTTTGATGGATCTGTACTGTTCAGCTCTTCTAGCTTCATTTTGCCTTTGTATTGCTCCAGCTGTCTGCTGAACTTGGACATCTAGCTTCTTCAAATGTGTGCTCAAGTATGCAAGCTTCCCACTCAGATTTTCATGTATAGCTTCCAGTTTCCTGTCGAAGTCCACAGCAAACTTGGTCTGATTCTCTAGCAGCTGCTCCATCATGGCTTCCATCTTTCTCTCAAAAGCACTAGCAGCGGGAGGTGTCTGATAAGAATTACCTTGCTGATCTCCATACCTGTTTCCTTGAAACCCAGAACCATTTATGTAGTTTCTCTCCTCTTCCTGTCTTTCCAATAACTGCTCCATCATAGTTTCCATCCTAGTCTCAAAAGCAGTGGCTGCAGGAGGTTCTTGCCCATACTTTTCAAGTATAAGACTGTGCAGATAGTCGAGTTTACTCTTCAACCCAGCTATCTGTGATCTGTTAATCCCTGGACTGAAGAAATCACACATCTTTCTTACAATATGTGTCGATCGATGCAGGAGAAGCGTCGATCGATGCAAGCGCGATGATGTGTCGATCGACACACAGGACCGTGTCGATCGATGCAAGGCGATTACAGGCGTACCTGAAACGCAAGAACAGAAAAAAAAAAAAAAAATTAGTAACAAAAAGGAAAAACGAAAAACCTAGTCTAAACCCTAAGTTCAAATCTATCGAGGACTCAAAAGAGTCCCCGGCAACGGCGCCAAAAACTTGATAGGTCAAGAATTAATCCCTATACTAACTGCAAGTGCACAGTGATGTAGTTGTAGTACTTAGGGTATCGAATCCACAGGGACTCCGGTCAACGATAGATTATAAAACAGAAGAGATTAAACTAGGAGAAAGCAATATGGAAAAGCAGTAAATCAACAAGCAAAAAGTAAACAGCAGCGAGTTGTGAGCAAGGAAGCGAAGCGTTAGGTTTCAGGAGTTCTCAGGAAATCAGGAACGCAAGCAATCAATCTATCTAGATCTAATCAATAACTGTTCTAGAACTCAAACACGGATATAGAATTCACCAACTCTCGTTGCGAGAATTCTCTAAGTCTAAGTGCAGGAATCCAAATCTCTTTGCAATTACTAACAGATTAAACTAGCATTAATGATCAGGTTTGATATGTTCACAATTCCCCTAAACCAAATCTCTTTGCGAGTAGATCAAATTGCTCATCTAGGTTCTTTCTAGCTAATTAACCAACTCTCGTTGTATCAATCAACCTAACATCATAATTCTGATTAGCTACTTCAGATTAAGCATTAAGAACAACCTAAACAAAGAACTAGCAGATATGAATCCCTACAGATTAATTAAACTATAGTTCCATGAAATCCCTAATGAGAATCCTTCAACCTAACAGGTAAACTACTCAGACATATTCATCGAAACAGAAAACATCTTAAGTAGAAAACCAAATATCATAAAACAGAATAATCAACAGGGGTTCGAAATCAAGTCTCTTTCGAGAACAAGATCAGCCCCTAAGGCTCTCTGAAATAAAATAAAACTAAAGTAAAGCGTGGCCTAAACAATGGCTTAAAAACCCTTATATAATAGCTAAAACACGTTTTGGGCTTCTGTGTAAATATATGGGCTTTCTGGGCTTTAGTGCATTAATCCTCATTCTTCATTAACGCTCGCGAGATTGTCTGCGTCGACCTTGCATCGATCGTTGCCACAGGTGTATCGATCGATGCAGGTCTGTGAATTCGACAGTGAAGTCCATCTCTCGGGTTAAATCTCCAAAATGCTCCAGAATGCTCCAATAACTCCAATTATGCTCCAAACATGTCTAAACCTGTAAACATACTAAAAAGACTCCAAAACATAACATAAGACTCGATAAATAAGGCATATACCATGGTTAAAACCGGTAAAATCCATGGTATATCACTAAAGGAGATAGAAGACTTAGCCACACTTATTGACTGTCCATAAGCCGATTCATAAGCCCTAAGTATCTCCTTGAGAGCCAAGCAGCTTGATTCATCCGATTGACAGAAAAACATAGTATAATCTGCAAATAACAAATGATTTATTGGTGGGTTGTGCTTTGATACTTTGATCCCTGGGAGACTGTCCGATTCTTGTGCTTTCCTACAGAGACCCGAGAGAACCTCTGTACACAGAATGAATAAATAGGGAGATAGCGGATCACCTTGGCGAAGACCCCTAGATGGATAAACTTTACCCTGCGGAACTCCATTAATCAAAAAGGAGTAAGAAACAGAAGTAACACACTCCATGATCCATTTTATCCATCTCTCATGGAAACCTAGTCTAGTGAGCACAGCGTGGAGGAAGCCCCATTCGATTCTATCATAAGCCTTTGCCATATCCGTTTTAACAGCCATCGAACAGCGTACCTTTGCTTTAGACTGTCGCAGACAGTGGAGGACTTCATGTGTGATAAGCACATTGTCCGATATAGCTCTTTCTGGGACGAAAGCGGACTGATTTTCTGAAATCAAGTGAGTAAGAATATGCTGCAGTCTCTTCGATAATATCTTTGCCACAATCTTATAGAACACCCCGCATAAGGCTATTGGTCTGAACTGAGAAACCTTCCTCGCATTCACTACTTTCGGAATTAGCCTGATATGGGTGTCATTCATGTTTGGTTCAAAGGCGCCTGAAACAAAGAACTGGCGAATCTCCTCAACTATTTCCTTCTTGATAATCTCCCAATAAGTCTGATAGAACCCTGAGGAAAAGCCATCGGGCCCAGGGGCTTTGCTGGAATTTATATCAAAGATAGCTCTTCTGACCTCCTCTTCTTCTGGTATCCTAATCAAGGTCTCGTTCCAGTCTTGTGTTACTTTCGGCATGAGAACCTCCTGCACTATTCCAAAGTCTGTGTTGGAGTTTGATGTGAAGAGGTTCTGATAGTATTCTTGTACTAGCTCCCTTATCTCTTGCTCTTTATAGCGACAAACGCCATGATCATCCTCCAAGACTGTTAGGCGATTAAATGATCTTCGGTTTCGCGTTACAGCATGGAAAAACCCTGAGTTTCTATCCCCACAATGCAACCACATAATTCTACTCCTCTGTTTCCAGTATTGTTCCTCCGCCCTATAAGCTGCTTCCAGTCTCTCCTTGAGGTCATTAATCCGAACTGAGTCCGCAGGTGTAGTTGACAGCGCCAAGTCCAAAGCTATCCTCAATTCAGCTATAAGACGAGCGCTATTGAGATTCTGATTTTTGGACCACTGAACAATAGCTTTGCGACAAGAACTGAGTTTCGCTTCCACATTAACAGTCGGAGATCGGTTCCAAATATCAGAGATTAAGGTGAAAACTCCTTCCTTCTCCCTCAATCGATTATCAAATCTGAAAATACCTTTTCGTCTTACTCGTGATCCATCCATGTAAACAACAATAGGCCTATGATCAGAACCCTCAAACTTCAAGTATTCCATAAATCCAGCCGAGAACCGCTCCATCCATGAGTTATTGGCCATTGCTCGATCCAGGCGAGCGTGAATTAAGTGATCATACCGCATCCCTCTCCAAGACAGTGGATTCCCAGTATGTTGTAAATCCCAAAGACCATTTTGAGCTGTGAAGCTTCGAAATTCGACAAACGAACCCTCGTGTCTGATCGGACCCCCTCCTCTCTTCTCCTCATGATGCAGGATGTCATTAAAATCTCCCAAGAGCAACCATCCTTCTTCTCTATTAAGTCCAATCTGAGAAAGAGTTCGCCAAACCTCACGTCTGTGCTGCATCAATGGAGCTCCATAGACACATGTAATGTAGAAAAACACTCCTTGATAATTGACTTTGACATCAATAAAATTTGCACTAAATTCTAGAACTTCTAACTTTAAATCTTGCATCCAAAACAACGCCAATCCTCCACTAAGTCCAACCGGTGGAACCGTGAAGCTATTATCATAGCTGAGAAGAGTCTTGATTTGATTGACGTATTCATCTTGATTCTTAGTCTCCATAAGAAACAATATGTCCGAGAAGAGTTTAAATCGCAAATCCCTTACGCGTCGAACGGTCCGAGTGTTTCTCAATCCCTGACAGTTCCAACTTGTTGCAATCATTGATTGAATGATTCAAGGCAGAAACTAACCTTCTGTACTGGAGAGAGCTTGTTACGGAGAACCTGTACGAACTCAGATCTGCAACTGTTAGTGACTGTCTCAAGCGATGTTGCGTCCTCCGGTGCTTGAAGAAGAGGAACCGAAATCGAAGTCGCTGTATGATGCTTTTAACAGAGAAAACTCATGAAATTCTGCACGATTCCAGCCTCCCCTGCAACTTCCCTGCAACTTCCACGTGGTCTCTGCCACCAAAACTCCTCCCTTACCAGTCGATACAACAGTAGAATCGTCAGAGCCTAGGTCCAACGACAACCAAGGAACAACCGGGAAAGCAACGGTGCGTACGACAAAGAGACATTGCTTTCACACGACTTAGAACGAAGAAATCCAAAAGAAACAAAACCCTAAATCAAAGCAAATCAACTGTTGTAGGTTTCGTGACCCGGTCGTCGCCGAGACGAAATTGTTGAATCTCCAAGCTTACTAAGATTACGGAAGTGGAATTGCCAAGGAGAAATTTCCGTATCATAACCTGAATCGCCAGATCGCCATCGTCTCTGTCCGAGAAATTTTCTTTGATTGTTTCTTAACTATTTACAAAACAATGTTTCTTATAGAATTAAGAAAAAATATATATATATTTAATTTTTAACAAACTATACCACTAAAGCTGAATTTTGTAGTAAAAGGACGAATGTAGTATATGGTTTGTGATTATACCCTTTTTTTTTTTTTTTTTTACGCTGATATAGATTATGAGAACTATTACAAGGACAATTTTACAGATAATATTATCTCCGTTCTACGAGAATCCATCAACGGTCACGATCAACGGCTCCACCTGCTCCTGAAAACTTCCTTATAAGTTTGCCTCCATTAATCTTGTAAAATTGCGTCTTCGGGGATTCGAACCCAGTACCTGCCGTGTAAAGCTTTAACCACTTGACCAGTAGGCTACGGTTGCTTTAACCACTTGACCAGTAGACCACGGTTTGTGATTATACCCTTACAACCAGTAAATTAATATGTCGATTTCAGTCCGAGATATGTTTTCTATATTCATAAAATTAAATATTGGATTGGGTGTGCAAGTAATTATTAGTGTTACACTTCCGCAAGGAGGAATGGCATCTTCATGTCCCCCATCATAAATCATTAAAAGCAGTCACGTTTGGTCCCTTTAAATTATGGTTCCATTGTCCTTGACTAAATTATTATTTTTAACAAAATAACAAAAAAGTGATTAACATAAGAAAATAACATTAAGTATACTCTTTCTTTTCTTCTAATATTATATGCAAACGCAAACATTGAAACCAAAATCCCATATATAAAAAGCAAACCCATTTCTAGTAAAAAAAAAAAACACAAACCCCTTTTCTCTCTTTTTTTTTTCCTTTTCTTTTCACTTTTAACTTGTTTTAATGATAACAACGATTTAGTTTGACTAATTAACCGGAAGTAAAATAACTTGATGAAATAAAAATAAGATACTTTTAAGAGTATAGTGATCTTGAGAGGAAATCAAACGATAAATCTTCATCAAGGCTTGAACTGATCATCTTGCTCCTCAACAAACTCTTCAGGCTGTTTGTTCATCATGTTCTTCTCCCACTTGGAATTGTACGGATCCTTGAAGCTCTTGTCCTCTTCCTCGTTGTTGTAGTTGTTGTTTCCGTAGGAATACGACTGATCGTAGTTATTCTCGGTCGCAGGAGAAGAATAATAACCGGCAGGGCTTTTCTGATGAGGTTTCCGGTAGAAATGGCCGTGGTTTTTGTCGTTGTAAAGGTCGTAGTAATAGTTACCTTTCTCCATGAATCTTGTGTCACTCATACCTTGTCTCTCCAAATTGTGGCTGTCACCTTTGTACGGCGTTTCATGTTCTAACTCCGTTCCGTAAGCGTTGGAGTTGTAGAAGCTTCTCTTGTCCTCATTGTTCTCGGAGAAAGACTCTTCCTTAACGTTTTCACCGTACTTGTTGTTGAACTCTTCGTTATTGTAGTAGCTCTCGGTCTTCTTCGGGTACTTCTCGTCGTAGTTGTTGTAAGACTCTTCGGTATCTCTCAGGCTTGGAGTTGAGAAAGTTTCACCGTTGAATTTTTCATCGTACTTGTTGTTGTTGTTGCTAAACTCCTCTTTGTTGTTGTAGGTGGTCTCGTGACCATACAAGCCATAACCATTTTCAGACTCGGGGACAAAAGTAGGATCTTGTTCTTGGTCCTTCTTGTTGGGGAAGGATTCTTCCACTGTGGTTTTCTCGCTGGTCTCGAGAGGGAGGACACTGTCTTTGGGGGATTCTCGGTGGAATTTGCCAAAGAAGTAGCTGTCTCTTGCATTGATTTTAGTGGAAAGAAGAACAAGTGTTGTGAAGAAGAAGAATAGGGAGCTTCTAGTGGAGAAAGCCATGATGTGTTGTGTAGTGTGATAGGGAGAAGAGAAGAGACAATGTGATATTGTGGATTTATTGAGAGACAGTGTGCTTATATAGGAAAAAGCTATTTGATTTTTCTTTTTCTTTATAAATTGTGGACTTTTTTAGGTGTTTTTAATTTGAAGTCGTTAGGTGCAAATGGGGACTGGATAGGTGATAATGGTTGATTGTGGGTCCAATAGGATGAGATGATTTTTCAATGAGGTAGCTCAGCTTTTCTTGCCTATAAAGATTAGTTTATAAGAAAAATGTAATTAACCACTTTCTTTTTTAACTTCGACCAAAAAGATTATTATCGACTAATTTCGTTGGGATGGAAACATGGATCGTATTTCAGTAGTTTTGTTGAAAACAGTTATGTAGTAGGAGTAGATAGGTAGGCTTTATTCAAATCAATCGATCTCTTATCCGATGGTGTCTTTGTTTCTTAGCAGCTGAGGAGTTGTAACCAAAATTCTCATATTAGTTACAATCACAACAGTTTTTTCCACAAATCCAATTTTTCTTTATTTTTCGTTTTATATCTAATACGATTTGCTACGAACCTAATATATAAACTGTGATTTGCATTAACATATACAGTTTAGAAAATGTATTATTTTCAATGTTTATTAATCGACGCCCTTCTCGCTAAAAACAGATGTACTGATTAATTTAACACCCCAGCTAATTCATATTTTATAATTATTTAATTTATAAAATTTATGTTAATATCAATGTTTTAGTATTGATGTATGGTATTTAATTAATTAATGGTTGATTTTAATTGCGTCTGATCAAACAGTTATTTTTTGTGTTTGTTTTTGAATTAGTTTTATACAACATTTGATTTATATTAATATCCATTTTAGTATTTATATATGCTAACTAATTTTTAGGGGTATGTTTAAGTCTTAGATATTAAACTGATATTTTTTGTTTGTTTTTGAATGAGTTTTAGACATTTTAAAACTTTGTTTTATTTCTTTTTTTAAATCGGGTCTTAAATGATGCTTAAAAATATTTATATATAATGAGCCTTTCTGAGTGGATTAAGTTTGTAAATGTTTGACAAAATTTAAGTTTTCTCTGTTTAAAACTTAGAAATGTCTATAAAAAATTTTTTATTCAACTAAATCAACTAATAACCTGAAATATCTCTACCAACATAAATATTATTATATCTTGCAAAATCTAAACGAAAATAACTATTGATGATGAAAAAATATTTGAATTATGTAAATCATTATACCAAATCTAAACTATAATAACCACTTTCCAATTTAAATTTGACATTTTTTATAGATACAATTATTTTTATTTAACAAGACAAATATTTAAAATATATCAAATATGCAAAATGAGTTTTCAAAATTACTACTCATGTAGATATATTGATAGAAAATAATAATTTATATTAATTAGACAAAAATCATTAATTAAATTTTGAGTTGACATATACCTACATGCATCATTTCGTTTCATGCAAATTGAGCAACTGTTTTATTACTGAAATTCTTTTGATTTTTTTGTAGTATTTTTAACAATAAAAATATTAAATCGGTTCACGTTATAAATAACATGATTTAAATACTGAGTTGACATTTACCTACTAATATTATTATTTTGCATGGAGATTAACAAATTTCAAATAAAAATACAGTTTTTGTTAAGATAAATAACGATAACAACGACATCTTTCATAAACATAAAAGCAATTTCATAAATAATACCTTAATAAATAACCGAGAATTGTATCAAACAAATTCACCAAAATATTACATGCCGATTAAAGATAACTTCAAAAGAGTTATGACATAGTAAAATAGGAACACAATACTTGGAATAATAACCACTTCAAGAGTTTTTGCATTCACCAATATTAAATCCTGAAATTTTTTTAGTAAATATAAATAATTATTTGCTTTGTTAAAATGATGCAAAATTTATAGTTAAATGTAAATAATTTATCACTCTTTGATTGAAGTGGTTTCTTCAATTTTTGGATCAAAGATAACATTCGAGATATAACCAGAATCTTCAAGTATTGGTACCCCTAAATATATAGTAAAAAATTTTGTTTCAATGATATATTAAGATTATGCTTAGAATTATGTTTTATTATCAAAGTAAAATATGTTAACTTGATTTTTTCTTACTTGGAGAATTATCAACGCGCCAAAATCTCAAACACACAACATTTTTGTAATTTCCACTTGAGTTCCAAAGATCATTGAATTTCATAGCAATCAATTTTTGGATCAAAGATAACATTCGAGATATAACCAGAATCTTCAAGTATTGGTACCCCTAAATATATAGTAAAAAATTTTGTTTCAATGATATATTAAGATTATGCTTAGAATTATGTTTTATTATCAAAGTAAAATATGTTAACTTGATTTTTTCTTACTTGGAGAATTATCAACGCGCCAAAATCTCAAACACACAACATTTTTGTAATTTCCACTTGAGTTCCAAAGATCATTGAATTTCATAGCAACCCTACCCTTTGCAACACAATTGATGTATGTGTTGCTTCATAAAATTTATACAAATTAGATATAATTCATGCATCAACAAAAATATAATTAACATCATTTTTGTTAATTAAATGCTTACTCTCTTTCCTTGATCTTAGAATGAATTTTGTAATCTTGAGCTGTGGTGAGAGGTCCAACCCACATGATTACCCCTATTACATCTAAATAACATAGAATTTTGAATAAATATCACGATTTTCATAATATAGATTATAAACATGCAACAAACTAATATTTTGAAAATTAAATCAAACATACCAATAGTGTAAAGATGTTCAACATTGCCTTGCAAGATGTTTTTGAAGATCAAAAACCCATAGTACATATCATTAGAGATATTGTAGTGGTTGTAAACTTGGGTTGATTCCTCAAGCAAAATCTATTTTTTAGCATAAGTGTTTCTAAACTTTTGGTTGATATGAATCACTTCGAAATTCTTGATACACATCCTAAACCCCTCTTCAGATTTGTCCTTGAATTTGTCTATAAACATCTGGGGTATGATAACTTCGATTTTGTAACCTGTAACAAAATAATTTATCAAACAAATAGAAGTCCTTAAAAAATGTTTAGAATATATATCAAAAAAACAACAAAATATTATTTAAATTTTGGGTGAATAAAACTTACATATTCATCGGCTATGATTACATGAATCTGAAAGTCATTCATGCAATGACTTGTGAACCACTTCCGTATGATCTTTCCTTGAATATTTAGACAGGAGTCAGTACCATCAAGATCATATAAATTTATAAAATCACCCATATTTCCTTTTGGTGTTTGAAGAGTTTAACAATATAAGTTATGATTTAGTGAGATTTTTTTTTTGTTTATGATGAAGTCAAAGAACCTTGTCTATGCCAATATATATAGACAATTCAGAAATTTTGATTAGGTTTAAAGGTTAGGTGTAAATTGAATGTGAAACATTTATTGAGTTAATTGAACATGGAAATTTTCTTTTAAAAAAATTTAAACAAATTAGCTATGAATATTTTGATTGATGGAATAATTTAATGTGTAACATTTATTAAGTTAAATGAATATTCACATTGTCGTCATCTCCAGTAAATTAGATATTCAGAGCAAATTAAATATTCTCCAGTACCTATCTTCATGGATATTAATTTCGAAAACAGTTATTACAAAATCTAAACTCTACACTAATAGTTGATTTAACCTATGAAATGCATTCTATTTGTTAGATGTTGCTTTCACAACCGACTATTGTAGATCGCTGAAGGTGGTGTCTACACTGATTAAATAACTTGCCTTTCAACACTCAAAGATGAATTTCATAAATGTACTGAGTTTTTCAGCAACTTTGTCTTTTTTTGGTCAAGAACATAAACTTTCATTTCAAACTTAAACGATTACATGGTGGTGAGAGCCTATGGTCATCGACCATATGGCTGATTTCGCTAAGTCATCCGCGATCCCATTACAAGATTTTGGGATGGGGATGAACTCAATGTTATGAAAAAACAGTGAAATAGTCCAGATGTCTTCACAAATCATTAGAGTATTCATATTTTAATTAGAGTATGCATATTTTAATTCTCATTAGATTTCGTTAAGTTATAATTAGTTTAGATATGTAAAAGATATCGTTGTCCAAAAATCAAGCACATAATATAGTTGTTTGTTGTAAAATTGAATGAGAAACATTTATTAGATTAGTATAATATGGTAATTGTTGAGAAAAATCAGTAAACATCATGATTACAAATATTGAAAAGTGAACCAAAGTTAATATGTAACATTTCTGGTTAAATGAATATTCGAATTCTAGATGAAGAAAAGTAAACCACGAAACATAATATTTTTTTGTTAAAGATTCATATTTAGTTTATATTCTATATAATTAATTTAGATCTGATATGAAATTTTTTTAATCTATACATCTTTGTCCTTGAAAATATTCTTAAATTAATACAATTCATAATAAACTTGGAAAGCAATTTAATCCATAAAACTAAAGTACTTGCCATGAGTTAAAAGAAGTCCTAAGCTCAAAAAAATAGTACCACATTAGTTCAAACATACATAACCAATTTTTCGGCCAACATAAGTTTTTGACAAAACTAAACGAAACATATAATCTTAAAGAGTTAGAAGAAATCAGACATTATTGCAGGAAAGCATCAAGACTGCAGTAGTGGCATTTTGCCAGAAAAGCTGAAGAGTGATTCTTTGATTGGCCTTGACATTATTTGCTGTCAGAAATTCTCTTAAGCCGCCAGCTAAACGAATACGTCTCCTATCAGTATCTGAATAGAACGCAAGCTCAACAGATCATTTCTGTCCATCAGCATTGACCATCAAAATGGTTTTGCCAGCAAATATATTACAAAATAAACTGATAGGTCAAGAATTAATCCCTATACTAACTGCAAGTGCACAGTAATGTCAATGTAGTATATAGGGTATCGAATCCACAGAGACTCTGGTCTCGATAGATCAGAACCGTAGAGATTAATACTAAGAATAAAGCAAGTGGTGAATGAAATAAAAGCAAGCCAATAAAGTAAATCAGTAGCAGGAATTTGTTGTGAAAGCAATAAACTAAAAGCGCTAAGTCTAGGGAATTCTCAGGAAATCAGACAAGCAGACAAGTTAATCAGTCATGATCAAATTAAACTCAGTTCTAGAACTCAAATCACGGAATTAGAATTAACCAAATCTCTTTGCGAAAATCCTCTAAGTCTAAGTGCAGTAATCCAAATTTCTTTGCAATTACTAACAGATTAAACCAGCATTAATTTCAAGTTCGATATGTTCACAATTAAACTAAGCCAAATCTCTTTGCGAATAATTTAATTGTTCAACCTAAATAGTTCAGATTCTAAACCACACTCTCGTGTCGTATTTAGCAACCTAAGATCTAGATTCTAATTGATCAGGTTAGAACTAGCATTAAGCACAATTTAGTTTGAAGAACATTCTAATCATGTGAATCCTTAACTGAATTAAACAAGTCTAGCAAGTCATAAAATCCTTAATGAGAAACCCTAAACCTAACTATGAACCTACTCAGACATGATTAATGAAACAGAAATCATAGAATTAATAGATTGCATATAAGAAATTAAATAGATAAAGGGGTTCGAAATCTTCTCCAAAATAGATGAAGTACAGGAAATAGATCAGCCCCAAAAGCTCTAAAAATCTCTTAGCTCTAAGTATGAAAGCATATCTAAAATAAACACCAAAATCCTAATTATATAGGCATAATCTCGGCTGGGGCTTCTTCGTAAATACTGGAAACTTCTGGGCCAAAGTGCAAAGTCTTGATAACTTCATTAAACCACCGCGTTCGGCCCATCTCGCTAGTGTGTCGATCGTTGCAGGTGTGCAACGATCGACACATGATCATCAAATCGGACAGTGAGTTTAAACTCTCGGCCAAAACACTCCAAAAGTCCCAAAATGCTCCAATATCTCCAATTCCGCTCCAAACCTAATTATACCTGTAAAAGACTCTAAAAGAACACAAAAGACACTAAAAACACAATTATATCATGGCATAAAACCGGTAAAAACCATGATATATCAACTCCCCCACACTTAGCCTTTGCTTGCCCTCAAGCAAAACAGAGAACTAGAATGTAGTGAAGAGGTTTGAAAACTCTTCAGAAACTCTTTTCATCCTAGAAGCAGCAACACTCAGATTCCCTTAGTAAACCACATGAAAGAATCAACCTGCAGACATCAAGACCAACATATACTTCCCCCACACTTAGCAACTGTCCTAAGTAAACTCCACAATCACATTCAAGCATTCAAATTCTCCCTACTGACTTCTGCAAGTATTTAAGTGCGGTCTCACCTAAGGAGTATCGATCAAAGGCACATGGACTCTTACCTTATCAGCTCTAGACCACCATACTATCTTTCTCTAGTCCCTTTCTTCTATTTTCCCTTCCTTAGCATTCTGATTTTTCCCCTTTGGGTATCATTTTTTTTTTATCAGTGCTCTTCCCGTTAAGGGGTATACTTTGGACACATTCCATGGATCACATGAGAGAAAATAGTGTTTGCTACCATTCCCATGACCACTTCGGAGTTACTAACTCATCCTCAGTTTATTATCTTTTTTTTTTTTTTTTATGGAAGGGGAGAAGGGAACTAAATAGGACAGGTTTACAGGCTGTGTCAGAACTAACAAGGGAATCCGACACAAAGTATACCAAGCCCTTAGGTGAGAAATCTAAGTCAGTATTAAGGTGAAGTCAGTAAAGGATCCTCTGATACCTGAAGTGATGTGGGTGTTCTCAGTAGGTTGATCCATGTCTGGGTTTTCTAATAGTCAGAGATAATCTGCAGCTTCATCCCAATGGTTACTTAAGTTCCTGCAAGTGCTGCTAATCTTCTAAAAAATCATTGTTTCCTACTTAAACAATTTTGACTCAATAAAACAAATTTTGAAAAATTTAACTGACTCTAAGAAAACAAAAGAAAGTAGTTAGTAGAACCTCCCCCACACTTAAGACACACTGTCCCCAGTAGTGTCAAGCGAAGGATTGGCAAAAAGAAATAAAAATTTGTTTAAGGAATGGTTAAGTTCTGTCGGGTTTTACCTCTGTCGCTCAGGCATCGATCGTTGCACTAGGTGCATCGACCGTTGCTAGGCGATTTTTCGTGTATGATCGATCGTTGCTCAGGACCGCAACGATCGCTGCAGTGCGATTTCGATCGTGTTGTGACGATCGACACAATGGTGTGTCGATCGACGCACTGCGATTCGTCCGAGACCTGCAAACAAAACTCACCAAAAACCAGAAACAAAACGTAAAATCCTACAAAAACACTAAAATTAAAATGCAAAAACGAAAACAGTGGGTTGCCTCCCACTCAGCGCTTGTTTAAGGTCATTAGCTTGACGCTTCAACTGATTTAGGTAGAGGGTGCATCATCCAAAGGCAGAATCTGACCTTCAGGAATCTCGGCCTTAGCCCAATAATGTTTCACCCTCTGACCATTCACAGTAAATTCAATACCGTCCTTGCCAATTAGAACGACAGCTCCGTACGGACGTACCTCTTTGATTGTGAAAGGACCAGACCACCTTGATTTCAGCTTACCTGGAAACAAATGCAAACGAGAGTTATACAAAAGTACCTGATCATTAGGCTCAAACTGCCTGGAGACAATCTTCTTGTCATGATATGCCTTAGTCCTCTCCTTGTACAGCTTTGAGTTCTCATAAGCAAAATGTCTTATCTCATCCAACTCATTAAGCTGCACTAATCTCCTTTCTGCAGCAGACTTAAGATCAAAGTTCATCTGTTTTACAGCCCATGCTGCTTTATGCTCAAGCTCTACTGGCAGATGACACGCTTTTCCATATAGCAGATGGAATGGAGTGGTCCCAAGTGGTGTCTTGAATGCTGTCCTGTAAGCCCATAATGCATCATCCAACCTTGCTGCCCAATCTTTCCTTGTCTTTCCAACTGTCTTCTCTAGGATCTCCTTAATCTGCCTGTTAGAAACCTCGACTTATCCACTAGTCTGAGGGTGATAAGGAGTGGCGACTCGGTGATGAACTCCATGCTTCTTCAGCAGCTTCTCGAAGACCTTATTGATAAAATGAGATCCTCCATGACTAATCACTATACGAGGCACTCCAAATCTGGGGAATATTATGGTCTTAAACAGCTTAATGACCACCGAAGAATCATTGGTTGGACTAGCTATTGCTTCAACCCACTTAGACACATAGTCCACATCAACCAAGATAAACTTATTCCCATAAGATGAGGGAAAAAGACCCATGAAATCTATGCCCCATCAATCGAAAACCTCAACTTCCAGAATGAAGTTCTGAGGCATCTCATGCTTCTTACTGATTTTTCCTCTCCTCTGACAGGCATCACATTGAGAGATGAAAGAATGAGTGTCTCTAAACATTGTAGGCCACCAGAAACCTGCTTGCAGAACCTTAGACACAGTCTTGAATGTAGCAAAATGTCCAGCATATTCTGATCCGTGACAGTGGAAGAGGATGTCTGGAACTTCTGATTCAGCTACGCATCTCCTGTAAAGACCATCTGAACAGTGCTTATAGAGATAAGGCTCATCCCAGTAGTATCTCCTAAGCTCCCTAAAGAACCTTTTCTTTTCATAACCCTTTAAATCATCTGGTTCAGTCTCAGCAGCGAGGTAGTTGGCTATATCTGCATACCAGGGTCGATCAGTAGTTGTTACAGCAGAAATCTCAAAGTCGTAATTCCCAATTCTGATCCTGAAAGACTCTCGGTTTGTATCAGGTATGCATCGATCGTTGCGTGTGCATGTGTCGATCGTTGCCTCCCCGATACTTGTATTGACCGTTGCCAATGTGGCATCGATCGACACAGTGCGATTGTCCCGACAGTTCTGTACGTTTCTGCCCAAATCCGTCTGAAAAATTGTACCAATCATATTGACGTTTTCCTCAGGCAAATAATCATTGATGGGCACGTCTTGTTCAACCAGCATCCTTGAAAGATGATCAGCAACTCCATTCTCAACTCCCTTCTTGTCCCTCACTTCAATGTCAAACTCCTGAAGCAACAGAATCCATCTCAACAATCTTGGCTTAGCATCCTTCTTCTGCATCAGATACTTCAGGGCTGAATGATCAGTATGAACAATCACCTTGGAGCCAACAAGATAGGGCGGAACTTCTCGAATGCAAAGACAACAGCCAACAGCTCCTTCTCCGTGGTTGCATAGTTTCTCTGCGCATCATCTAGTGTCCTACTAGCATAATAGATAGCATGAAGCTTTCTGTCCTTGTTTTGCCCCAGAACAGCTCCTACAGCATAGTCGCTTGCATCACACATAACCTCAAAAGGTAAATCCCAATCTGGTGGCTGAACTATTGGAGCACTCACTAATGCCTGCTTGATTTGTTCAAATGCAGTCTTACAATCTGCAATGAACTCAAATTTGGTATCCTTACACAACAAAGCAGTTAGTGGCCTAGCAATCTTACTGAAGTATTTGATGATACGTCTATAGAAGCCAGCATGTCCAAGAAAGCTTCTTATAGATTTAACAGAATCAGGCGCCTGAAGGTTGGTCATTACCTCAATCTTAGCGCGGTCCACTTTGTTGGAATTATGTCCAGTAATCTCTGTACTGTCTCTAGAAAGTAAGAGTGTGTCAATGATCAGACATAAGTCATATAATACTGGGGGTCATGATGGCTTGCTAGAGTCCGCTCATGATCTATAAATCTTGGATTTATTGCCTTTATTATATGATCCTATATGGGTCACACACCTAAGCTAACAAGAAAATGTGTAGGAACGGTTTAGCAGAAGTACGGTAAAAGTGCTAGGCATTTACTGTACTTAGAGAGACTAAAGGGCCTGATTAAATCTAAGGGATTTAATCAGACTGAGAATTGGGCCCAAAAGCCCATAAGAACTGGACAAGGGTTTTAATAAATAAAACTTGCCCTAGCTCTTATTTTTCTCAAGCTTCTGCGCCTCTCATCTCTCTCTCTGCGCCTCCCACCAGCTTGGTCTAGCAGCCAATTTCCTGCAGTGTGCGTGTGTGAGCCTTTGGAGGAGCTATCTCTTGGTGGTTCTGCTGATCTCTGACCCGTACCTCCTCTTTCCGCTGCATAACAAGGTAACATGTGAGATCTTTTATGATTCTAGCAAGAGAACCTAGATCTGGCATGTTTAGTATGATCAATTAATATGATGAATTGAACCAGGAAATACTAAACCAATCCTTCAGTGGTATCAGAGCCATTGGTTCTGTTAGGATTTCTTGTTTAGAATCATGTTTAGGTTGTTTAGAAGTGTTTGAATCAATCTATTGATAAGAAAAACACTTAAGAAACAAAGAATTAAAACCTAAACTAATTGAAATCGCATGATCCGATCTATATGAATCGGTATGCGTCGGAGTGTTGATCAGTTTCGGATCACACGTCCGGATCGTTTGGCGCAAGAGATCGCATGGATCGACCGAGAACGATCGCATGGATCCGATCGGTACGATCGCATGGATCGAAACCGTATGCGTCCCGTCCGATCGCGAGAGATGAAGCACGCGATCGCGTGGATGGACCGAGCGGATCGAATGGATCGATCGCTGCGATCGTCCCGCCATCGTCCCGCTCTCGACCCGACCGTCCCGTCCCGTCAAGCTAACGTCCCGATCGCGTGAGGCTCTCGGCCGTCCCGATCGTGTGTTGCTCGCGGCCATCCCGAACGTGATCGTTTCACGTGACCTAATTGGTCGGTTCGGTTTGGCTCGAGCCGGTTTGGTTTGGCTTGTGATGGTTCGGTTTAAGACAATTAAAAATCTTAATCGTCACGGTTTAATAAACAGACTTAATAAAATTTATTAAAGTTCTGGTTAAACCGGGATAAGAAATCCAAAGTCGAAAAATTGGATTTAGTGCCTAAACCAGTGGTTTTCTAATTTGATTTGGTTGGACCAAATAAATTGAGAAAATCCGGTTCAGTAAATAACCGGTTGACAATTGTGGTCATCGTAGTAATTAATTTTGGTTAGACCAATTTTAATGAACCAGACCGGTTATGTCATTTAATTGGGCAATTGGGTTATGTCTTGGACATGGACCAATTCTTGGGCCTCGGGCCAAGAAGTTAAAACAATTGGGCCAATTATTTGAGTCTTTTCTTCAGATTTAATTTAAAATTTATTTATATAAAATTAAAAATCGATTTTAAATTAATCTGTTTTTCAAAATCTGAAATTAGAAAGTTTCTTGGAATAGAAGTTTCTAGATTTGCATGTTTTGGATTTTAGGAAATTTCTATAGTTAGAAAGTTTCCAATTTTAGGAAGTTTCCAATTTTAGAAAGTTTCCAAAATTAGTAGGTTTCCCAAAAAGGAAAGTTTCCCAAAATAGTAATCTTCTATTTTGGGATGAAATTTTAATAAACCTACAAACCTCAAATAATATCAAGCGTTGGATGTCTTGTCCAGTCTATGTCAGCTGTCGAAGCCCATTCAATTGTACTCATGGCCTTACAGTGTGAGGGTGTCTACTTTTTGCGTGGGTAAGACGGTTTGTGATTCATAAATGTCATTGGGAGTCCCAGACGTTAGTGATTACATGACTGTATAGTCTGGTTTTCTTGACTAGGCCATCGGGAGTCCCGGGCCTTGAGACATCAGAGTGGATTGGGCCTCGGGCCCAGATTCACAACCAAGAGTTATATCACGGATATAATTAGCCGAGATAGGGCTTACCGATATAAGCTAAGGTTGGGTGATGGCCAGTGGCCCACTTTGATCTTAGTTATATGTGGATCTTGGAATCATTATGTTCTTTTGAGGATAACTAATGTTATTGAATATAATGCAAGATTAATCATATTGAACATATTAACTAATAACCTTTTATCTTATATTTCAGCTATGACTACTACAAGCACTCAAAACACATTCTCAATCCGGTCTGTTCTCGAAAAGGAGAAGCTGACTGGAACGAACTTCCTGACGTGGTCAAGGAACTTGAGGCTAGTCCTCAAGCAGGAGAAGAAGGATTATGTCCTTCGTGATCCCCTCCCCGAGAGGCCTCCTAACAATGCCGCCAGGACTCTGCATAATGCTTGGGAAAAGCATTCGTCAGATGAAAATGATGTCTATTGCCTGATGTTGGCGACCATGACTGCTGAGCTGCAAATGCAGTTCGAGAGTGTGTTATCGCCCATCGAGATAATGGCAAGCCTGAAATCGCTTTTTCAGGAGCAGGCAAGGACTGAGAGGTTCCAGACAGTTAAGAACCTCTTAGACTGTAAGTTGGCTGCAAATGCGGCAGTGAGTCCTCATGTCTTGAAGATGATGGGTTATCTCGATCATCTTCAGAAACTCGACTGCCCTATCAGCCAGGAACTTGCCTGCGACATCGTTCTGCAGTCTTTACCTGCAAGCTATGATCAGTTCATCCTGAACTTCAATATGCATGGCTTGAGTAAGACATTGCCTGAGCTTCACGGAATGCTCAAGACTGCAGAGCCCAACTTGAGGAAAGCCAAGGACCCCAATGTGCTTATGGTGCAAAAGGGCAAGGTCTTTAAGAAATCCTCTGCTAAGGATAAGGGAAAGGCTAAGGCTGTTCAAGTCTCGGACAAGGACACGCCAAAGCCCAAGCCCAAATCCAAGGCTGGGCCTACTGACATCTGCAGGTTCTGTAAAGAACCATGGCATTGGAGGAGAGAATGTAAAAAATTCCTGGAAGGTCTAAAGGAATTGAAGAAGAAGACTCTCGAGACTTCTTCATCAGGTATTTTTGTTATAGAAGTTAATACAACTACTTCTGATAATACCTCATGGGTTATGGATACTGGTTGTGGGGCTCATATTTGTACTAATATGCAGGCACTCAGCAACAGTAGGAGGCTGAAGCAAGGACAAGTGGAGCTACGAGTTGGGAATGGAGCGAAAGTTCCTGCACTAGCTGTAGGCACATACTTGTTGTCTTTACCTTCGAGATTGGTTTTAGAACTCAATAATTGTTATTTTGTACCTGCGATAAGCAGAAATATTATTTCAATTTCTTTGTTGGATTTGGAAGGTTATGATTTTTCAGTTAAGAATAAATTATGTTCCTTCAATCGCAACAATTTGTTCTATGGTTGTGCCCCTCTTACGAATGGGCTTTACATACTTGATCAATCCGCGCCAATTTATAACATTAATACAAAACGGTTCAAACCTAATGAGGAGAACCGAACGTTTCTATGGCATTGTCGTTTAGGGCACATCAGCGAGAAACGCATCAAGAGGCTCCATTCGAATGGACTTCTTGGCTCATTTGACTTTGAGTCATGTGAGAAATGCGAATCCTGCATGATGGGCAAAATGACACGGACCCCCTTTAATAAACCTAACGAGAGGGCCAGTGACTTATTGGGCTTGATACACACTGATGTGTGTGGCCCAATGTCCACAAATGCAAGAGGAAACTATCAGTACTTCATTACCTTCACTGATGATTTCAGTAGGTATGGATATGTTTATTTGATGAAACATAAGTCTGAATCGTTTGAGAAATTCAGAGAATTCCAAAATGAAGTACAGAACCAACTTGGCAAAAGCATTAAGGCTCTTCGGTCCGACCGAGGAGGAGAATACTTAAGCCAAGAATTCAGTGATCATCTGAGAGAGTGTGGGATCGTATCCCAACTCACTCCTCCTGGAACACCACAATGGAATGGTGTGTCTGAGAGGAGAAATCGGACCTTATTGGATATGGTTCGATCTATGATGAGTCACACAGACCTTCCAATATCCCTTTGGGGATATGCTCTGCTAACAGCAGTGTTCACTCTAAATAGAGCGCCATCAAAAGCAGCAGCAAAGACACCATATGAATTATGGACTGGAGTAGCTCCAGTGCTGTCTTATCTAAGAATTTGGGGTTGTGAAGCCTATGTCAAGAGATTGATCTCTGACAAGCTTACACCAAAGTCTGATAAATGCTACTTCATTGGTTATCCGAAGGAAACCAAGGCTTATTACTTCTACCTGCGTTCCGAGAACAAGATTTTTGTTGCCCGGGATTGTAATTTTCTTGAGAGGGAGTTTCTCTCTAAGAAAAACAGTGGGAGTAAGGTACTGCTTGAAGAGATTCAAGATGAACAGGATACTGCTCAACCTAATGAGGAAGAGCAGCAGGAGGACCTACAAGAAATTGTAGAGCCTGAACCTGTGGTACCTGAAGTTCGAAGATCCGGGAGGATCCGTCACGAACCCGAGAGATATCAAGGATTCCTCGTGACTAACTGTCATGATCTTTTGATCATTGATGGTGATGAACCATCGAACTTCAATCAAGCCATGATGGGCCCAGATTCCTCTAAGTGGCGTAAGGCCACAGATTCCGAAATGGACTCCATGTCGGTCAACCAAGTGTTTTCGTTGGTTGACTTACCCGCTGGTGTAAAAGCCATCGAGTGCAAATGGATCTTCAAGACGAAGATTGACGTGGATGGAAATGTCCAGATTTATAAAGCCAGGTTGGTGGCAAAAGGTTTCAGACAAGTTCACGGTATGGATTATGATGAAACCTATTCCCCAGTGGCTATGATGAAATCTATTCGGATTCTACTAGCAACTGCAGCTTTTCATGATTATGAAATTTGGCAGATGGACGTGAAAACCGCCTTCCTGAATGGTATTCTGGAAGAGGATGTGTATATGACACAACCTGACGGTTACATAGATCCAAAGAATGCTTGGAAAGTATGCAAGCTTCATAAATCCATTTATGGATTGAAGCAAGCATCAAGGAGCTGGAATCTTCGTTTTGATGAAGCGATCAAGCAATTTGACTTCATCAGAAACGAAGAAGAACAATGCGTGTATAAGAAAACTAGTGGGAGCAAGATAGTATTTCTTATTCTGTATGTCGATGACATACTACTTCTCGGAAACGACGTACCAATGCTAAAGTCGGTAAAGGACTGGCTTGGAAGTTGTTTTTCCATGAAAGACATGGGTGAAGCCGCATACGTTCTTGGAATAAGGATCTACCGGGATAGATCTAAAAGGCTGATAGGCTTGTGTCAAGACTCATACATTGACAAAGTCCTGCATAGATTCAGCATGGCAGATTCCAAGAAGGGCTTCACGCCAATGGTACATGGCACAACGCTAAGCAAGAAGCAGAGCCCTACGACGGCTGCTGAGCTTGAGCGCATGAAGAATATTCCTTATGCATCTGCAATAGGATCTGTCATGTATGCCATGATCTGTACTCGTCCTGATGTTGCTTATGCATTGAGCATGACGAGTAGATACCAGTCAAATCCAGGTGAAAGCCACTGGATTGCCGTCAAGAATATCCTGAAGTATCTAAGACATACTAAGGATAAGTTCTTGGTGTACGGCGGAAGTAATGTGCTTGAAGTCAGTGGATTCACAGACGCAAGTTTCCAGACAGACCAAGATGATTTCCGGTCACAGTCCGGTTATATCTTTTGTCTGAATGGCGGTGCAATCAGTTGGAGAAGCTCCAAGCAAGACACCGTTGCTGATTCCACTACAGAAGCTGAATATATCGCCGCTTCAGAAGTAGCGAAGGAAGCTGTTTGGATACGAAAGTTCATTATTGAACTAGGTGTGATACCAAATGCGGCTGAGCCCCTGGCACTGTTTTGTGATAACAATGGTGCTATTGCTCAGGCAAAGGAACCAAGATCACACCAGAAATCCAAGCATGTGCTAAGAAGATTTCACTTGATACGTGATATCATCAATAGAAAGGAAGTCAAGATCAGCCGAGTTCAGACAGATGATAACGTCGCTGATCCATTGACAAAGCCACTCCCAAGACCTAAGCTCGAGTTCCTGACTGAAGCTGTAGGCATTAGAGACATTGAAATGTAATCTAAATTTGAGTGGGAGTTTGAGGGCTTTATTTAGTTATTGATATGTTCTTGTAAAACATTTATGATGTTTAATGAAATTATTATTTCAAGATTATTTTAACTGTGATGAAATAATCGTTCCAAAATGATATGAACCATTTTATAGGTCATCGAAGTAAGTGACTTGATCTTGAGTCATCAAAGTCATTTAGCTTGATCATGAGACCCTATATTTGATAGATGGCTTATATCATCCTGTCCCTAGTCGAAGGTTGTTGAAATTGGAACACCAACAACCGTGTGAGACTAGATTGGTATGTGACTTATGACAAAGTCTCAGTGTGTCATAGATGCGCGGCATCAAAGTCAGTACATAGGTGTATGTTGGGTACATACGACCGGACATGACCCGATTATAAGAACTCTTCAGGATATTTATATCTGTGTCATAAGAGATTCTTACTACGACTATAGAGTATAGTCCTTAGACCTGAGTTCGCATGCATGTGACTGCACATGAACTAATGCACTTTGATCATTGTCTAACACTGTCGTTAAGCGATAGTTATAAGGACCTTGTTTGGGTGTATTATGAAATGAGTAGTTCACAGTGATGGAACAAGACGGGATTTGTCCCTCCAATATAAATGGAGTGAATATCTCTAGGCCAATTGGAGATTTAATACTGGAAAATGCATGGCCATGCTCAAACGGACTTTCCCGAGTCGTTTGGATTGTCAGTATCAAATCAGAGTCCGATGAACAAGATTAGGCTTTATAAGGATGACACTCATCTTGCCTTATGACTAATCGAGATATTGAGACAAAAGGATTATGAATACAGAGATTCCAGTTCAAGTGGGAGATTGTTGGAATTATGTCCAGTAATCTCTGTACTGTCTCTAGAAAGTAAGAGTATGTCAATGATCAGACATAAGTCATATAATACTGGGGGTCATGATGGCTTGCTAGAGTCCGCTCATGATCTATAAATCTTGGATTTATTGCCTTTATTATATGATCCCATATGGGTCACACGCCTAAGCTAACAGGAAAATGTGTAGGAACGGTTTAGCAGAAGTACGGTAAAAGTGCTAGGCATTTACTGTACTTAGAGAGACTAAAAGGCCTGATTAAATCTAAGGGATTTAATCAGACTGAGAATTGGGCCCAAAAGCCCATAAGAACTGGACAAGGGTTTTAATAAATAAAACTTGCCCTAGCTCTTATTTTTCTCAAGCTTCTGCGCCTCTCATCTCTCTCTCTGCGCCTCCCACCAGCTTGGTCTAGCAGCCAATTTCCTGCAGTGTGCGTGTGTGAGCCTTTGGAGGAGCTATCTCTTGGTGGTTCTGCTGATCTCTGACCCGTACCTCCTCTTTCCGCTGCATAACAAGGTAACAGGTGAGATATTTTATGATTCTAGCAAGAGAACCTAGATCTGGCATGTTTAGTAGATCAATTAATATGATGAATTGAACCAGGAAATACTAAACCAATCCTTCACACTTCAATCCCCGCTTCAGAAACTTTATGTCCAAGTACAATGCCATCTCTGACCATGAAATGGCACTTTTCCCAATTAAGAACTAAGTGATTTTCTTCGCATCTAGTCAGTACCTTACACAGATTATCTAAACACTCATTATAAGATGATCCATAAACTGAGAAATCATCCATAAATACCTCCATAAAGTCCTCAATCATATCAGTGAATATGGACATCATGCATCTCTGGAAGGTGGCAGGAGCGTTACAGAGTCCAAAAGGCATCCTACGGTAAGCAAATGTGCCATATAGACAAGTGAAAGTGGTATTTCCCTGATCTTCTGGGTGGATAGGAATCTGAAAGAAACCTGAGTATCCATCGAGGAAGCAGTAGTAAGGATGATTGGCTAACCTCTCCAGCATCTGGTCAATAAAAGGCAAGGGAAAGTGATCCTTCCTGGTTGCAGCATTCAGCTTCCTGTAGTCTATGCACATCCTGTGACCCGTCACAGTCCTAGTAGGGATCAGCTCATTCTTCTCATTCTTTACAACTGTAACTCCGCCCTTCTTTGGCACCACATGGACTGGACTTACCCAATCACTGTCTGAAATAGGGTAGATGATCCCAGCATCAAGGAGTTTCATAATCTCCTTCTTAACTACTTCCTGTAGATTAGGATTAAGCCTTCTCTGATGCTCAACAGATGTCTTAGACTCATCCTCAAGATGTATCCGATGCATGCACAGTTCTGGTGAGATACCTGAAATGTCATCAAGAGAATAGCCAAGAGCTTTGCGATGTTTGCGCAGCTTGCTTAGCAGTAAAGTGAGCTCTGCGTTGTTCAAACTAGCATTAACAATCACTGGATAAGTTGAATTTGGTCCAAGAAACGCGTACCTTAGCCCGGATGGAAGTTGTTTCAGCTCTATTTTCGGAGCTTTTTCCTCGGCCCAGTCTCTGTCGACTTGCAACGACCGATGCTTGGTTTGTGTTGATCGTTGCATCGTCGCGTCAGACACTTCCACCTGCATTGCTACTTCAACAGAATCCATCAGTCTTGCATAGCACATTGCTGGCTCGTCCTGCAGGTACTCCAGCTCCAATATAGAGCTCAGTAAAGCTCTTTCTAGTGGATCTTCAGCATGTGACTTGTGAAAGTATTCTGTAGCCAAATCACCTAGTGTGTCAACATAGAAGGTCTGTCCGTCGATGGTTGGTCTCTTTGCCAGCTTGTCCATATCAAAACGCATCTTCAGATCACCCACATTCAGAACTATTCTACCTCCTTGACAGTCAATCATCGCACCAGCTGTAGCTAAGAAAGGCCTGCCTAAGATTAGTGGATCCTTTGGTTCCTCTCCATACTGCAGAACCACAAAGTCAGTAGGAATCACACATTGGCCAATCATTATGGGCACATCCTCCAATAATCCTTCGGGAATCCTGATTGTTCTATCCGCCAAAACCAGTGATATCCTAGTGGGTATAAAGTCAGTCATCCCGAGCCTCTTAGCAACTGAGAAAGGCATAAGATTCACACTGGAACCAAGATCACAGAGAGACCTTTCGAATATCTCCCTGTAGATAGTACAATCTAGTACAAAGCTTCCTGGATCTTTTAACTTCTCAGTAATTCTGCCCTGAATCACTGCACTGTACACCTCATTGATCATCATTACACTCTCCTCGTCAGACCACTTCCCAGCAATCATGTCCTTAAGACATCTTTTCATCAAAGGAGAGGTTTCCATGGAATCAATCAAAGGCACTTCAACTTTCACCTTTTTGATGAACTCTTTACATTTGGCATACTGCCTATCGTTTTTAGCCTTTCTGGGATTCTTGGGATAAGGTACTTTAGGCTTGTAAACCCTCTCGGTTGACTGTTTCGGTTTCTCTGGTTTTGAGCTCTCTGCAGTCGCCTTGCATCAACCGTCACTGGCATTGTGTCGATCGTTGCTGGGTGACTTTGTAGCGACAGTTTCTTCGTCATCACCTTGCATCGACCGTTGCTTGGTTGCGTCGATCGATGCATTGCGAATGTCACGGATCCCATCTTCCAATTCCTCAATTTCCACGAGCTCTTCAACACTTAACTGCCTTTTCTGGCCAGGTAACAGCTCCTTACCACTTCTCAACGTCACTGCATTGCATTGGTACTTGGGATTATCATCAGTTCGTCCTGGGAGATATCCATCTTCCCTCTGAGCATATCCAGCAGTTCTTGCAACCTTAGCATCAAGCTCCTTCATATGTGCGCTCAGGTATTCAATTTTTCCATTCAGCTCCTCATAGCCTGTACCTATCTTCTTTTCAAAGTCTGCAGCACTCTTAGTCTGACTCTCCAGCAGCTGTTTCATCATTGCCTCCATCCTAATCTCATGGGCAGTGGCTGCAGGAGGGGTCTGATGAGATGAAGATCCATAGGTTCTCTGAGTACCTTGTCCAAAAGGCTTCTGAAAACCACTTGTCTGTCCAAAGGAGTTCTGATTGCCTGTGAAGGCACTCTTCTGTCCTCCATTGAAGAATCTGTTTCCCTGCTGATTACTAAATCTGTTACCTTGGAAACCAGATCCTCCAATGTAATTCACATCTTCTTCCTGAGTGTCCTCCTCAGTCTGAATTACCTCAACATCTTGTGCAAAGTGGACAGCCTTCTTACCAGCCAGGAGATTGCAAATTGTGTCCAACTTAGATCTAAATTCAGCCATCTCTGAATTCTCTACACTTCCACCAGATTTCTTCCTCCTCTCATCCATAGTCTTGCAACTGTTGCTGCTCACTAAGTTCTCAATCAACTGCTTAGCTTGTGCAGGAGTCCTGGTGTTGAAGTTTGCATTACTGGAGTTATCCAGCGCAGACTGATATGGCAGATCTATGCCTCTGAAGAAAATACCTAGCAATGTGACCTCAGTGAATCCATGGTGTGGGCAGTCACGCTGGTACTTCCTAAATCTCATCCAAGCAGTCTTAAGAGGCTCTGTAGGACCTTGGGTAAATGTGAGAATGTCCTGTCTGGACTGATCGGAATGCGCATCATCATAGAAGTGACGCAGAAACTCACTCTTCAGGGCTGCCCAAGTAGCATACTGACCAGGTGCCAGTTGCTTCAGCCATGCAGCAGCGTCTCCAGCGAGACTGTATGGAAAGAGCTTGAGGAACAAATAATCCTGGCAGACTCTATCATACTTCATGCCATTGATTAGGTCCTCAAATGTATCAATGTGATCCATAGGCTGCTCTGTAGGATGGCCATGGAAGGCATTCTGTCTCATCAGCGAGTAGTAGATGGTCTTGATCTCAAAATCATCCCTTTCAAAACCAGGAAGTACTAGAGCTGACCGGTTTGCATGAAACTCATCCGGTATGTTGTAGTCAGCTAAAGTCCTCTCATGGACAACCATCTCTCTACCTTGGGCCTGTCTTGGCGCTTGCGGCTGTGGTTGTGGTTCAGGTTCCTCAACCTCAGGGATCACACGTCCCTCAGCATCAATCCTCTGTCCAGCAGCATTGTAAGGATTGTTTTGCTGATCCCTCAGGGTAGCTTGAGCATCAGGCATAATGATTAGCTTCTGTACCACCATCCTTGCTCTTCTTTCTCTTCTGTTAGTTCTCTCTAGACGTCCAAGTTCTTCAAGTCCGAGATTAACTAAGTTCAGGTTCTGATTACTTCGAGTTTCACGCGTCTGCTTAAACTGTCTGTAATCGTCAAGCAACGATCGATGCTATCAGTGCAACGATCGATTCAATCTCAGAATCGCCTAGGGACGATCGACACACAAGTGCAACGATCGACGCAAAGCGAAATCGGTACCTGCGACAGAGAGAAAACAGAGAGAAATCAGTAAAATAAAATAAAAATAAAATAAAACGAAACAAAAAATAAAAATCCTAGTAAAAACCCTAAGTTCGGTCCTATCGAAGACTCTAAGAGTCCCCGGCAACGGCGCCAAAAACTTGATAGGTCAAGAATTAATCCCTATACTAACTGCAAGTGCACAATAATGTCAATGTAGTATATAGGGTATCGAATCCACAGAGACTCTGGTCTCGATAGATCAGAACCGTAGAGATTAATACTAAGAATAAAGCAAGTGGTGAATGAAATAAAAGCAAGGCAATAAAGTAAATCAGTAGCAGAAATTTGTTGTGAAAGCAATAAACTAAAAGCGCTAAGTCTAGGGAATTCTCAGGAAATCAGACAAGCAGACAAGTTAATCAGTCAGGATCAAATTAAACTCAGTTCTAGAACTCAAATCACGGAATTAGAATTAACCAAATCTCTTTGCGAAAATCCTCTAAGTCTAAGTGCAGTAATCCAAATCTCTTTGCAATTACTAACAGATTAAACCGGCATTAATTTCAAGTTCGATATGTTCACAATTAAACTAAGCCAAATCTCTTTGCGAATAATTTAATTGCTCAACCTAAATAGTTCAGATTCTAAACCACACTCTCGTGTCGTATTTAGCAACCTAAGATCTAGATTCTAATTGATCAGGTTAGAACTAGCATTAAGCACAATTTAGTTTGAAGAACATTCTAATCATGTGAATCCTTAACTGAATTAAACAAGTCTAACAAGTCATAAAATCCTTAATGAGAAACCCTAAACCTAACTATGAATCTACTCAGACATGATTAATGAAACAGAAATCATAGAATTAATAGATTGCATATAAGAAATTAAATAGATAAAGGGGTTCGAAATCTTCTCCAAAATAGATGAGGTACAGGAAATAGATCAGCCCCAAAAGCTCTAAAAATCTCTTAGCTCTAAGTATGAAAGCGTATCTAAAATAAACACCAAAATCCTAATTATATAGGCATAATTTCGGCTGGGGCTTCTTCGTAAATACTGGAAACTTCTGGGCCAAAGTGCAAAGTCTTGATAACTTCATTAAACCGCCGCGTTTGGCCCATCTCGCTAGTGTGTCGATCGTTGCAGGTGTGCAACGATCGACGCATGATCATCAAATCAGACAGTGAGTTTAAACTCTCGGCCAAAACACTCCAAAAGTCCCAAAATGCTCCAATATCTCCAATTCCGCTCCAAACCTGATTATACCTGTAAAAGACTCTAAAAGAACACAAAAGACACTAAAAACACAATTATATCATGGCATAAAACCGGTAAAAACTATGATATATCATAAATACATATGGATCATGTAACAATACTTAAAACAAAAATATCAAGGAATAACTTACCATTTTGCTTCGCTTTATGCCATCACTTGTGACGTTCAAGGTAACAAACTTCTCCCCAGCTCCTTCAAAAATCATCTCGATTATTAGTCAAAACATTAGAAACCATCAAATATTGTCTGGAAAATAAGTGGAAAAAATACTTATTTGTACTACCTTCTCCAGTCTACATTAGAACAGCTGTATCTACTTAAAAAAACATATTGATTATTAGTCAAAACATTAAAAATCATCAGAAATTGTCTGAAAAGTAAGTGGAAAAAACACTTACTCGTGATACCTTCTTTAGTCTCCATCGAAGGTGCTAAATTGAGACATAAGAATCATCTCGATTATTAGTCAAAACATTAGAAATCATAAGGAATTGTCTGAAAATCGGTGGTAAAAAAACTTACTCGTTAAACCTTCTCTAGCCTCTAATAATTCTGCCGTATTTTATATGTGATCTCACAACCGTTTGATCCAAAATGATGTACCATATGGAAATCAACACCTCCACGATACTAAAAAATTAGAAGATCTAACTCATCTAATTCATGAGCTCGGAAGAACCGTCTCCAACCATCTGTAAGCCTATCACCATTAGTTTGATAGGGAACTCTTCTCGCCTTAAATCAGATGTGAGTACACCGATTGTAACATATGTTTTTCTAAGTATAAAGCTATTAAAGAACTTTTCCGGTATAATCTGCAACACAAGTTTAAACAATTATTGTCAGAATAAAAATCACCTTAAAAATAAGCCTTAACGAGATTGTCATACTAAGATTACATACCAAACTCCTTCTACACCTCCGTGGAAGCATAAACACATAAAATTGTGGGTGTTTCATCTTCTTATTGTTGTCTGCAAGTTTTAATAAGTAAGTCTAAATCAACTTTCATTACATGCATGGATAAAAAAAATATGAATTAAACTGCATCTTCAAATAGAGAACTATTTTTAAAGGCACCATATTCAAGTTGCATAATAGATGAATTGTTGAAAGACGGCACCATAGGTTTATCTGAATATCAATATGAAATTCCAAAAAGACAAACCCTAATTCTAAACATCGTTCTAATGCAAAATTATGAGTTACCTTGTTGGATGAGTTCTTGAGAAACCACGATTCTCTTACTACCACTCGCTAGATTGTAGCGCCAAGATTGAAATTTTTTTATTTCAATCGCCAATGCACTTTACCGTTTTTCTAATTTCAGAATGACAAATAAATATATATCGTTTTAACTTCATTCTTATTACGATGGGCCATAATTAATTTGAGCTTTAATTAATGTCTAAGTTATTAATAAATTAGCCCAAATGAAAGTATTGATTTTGTTAATAACCAATACTTCTCTACAACTATGCAAAATCTATTTAGGCTAAGTTCTAATAATTATTGATAGAAGACAATTTCAAATGAGTAAAAAATAAACGAAATGTATATAAAAACAAAACTAAAACCAAAGAATTGTTTAAAAAACACCAAAATGATCCAATAATGAATAGACCAATCCGAAAAAGAGTTTTAATTAAAATTACTAATCATCGATCTTCTCGATCTTGATAGTCTTCAAGCATTTCTATTTAGTAGCCGAGTTGATATCAGCCAAATCTCTTTCCTTTTTGGGCTTGGACAATGGAGTTAAACAAACATCTGAATTTTCTTGACTGTTAATATCAATCAATGAAACCTGAAAAATAAACATAATATGATCTTATAAGAATAATATATTCAATGTCACAGTATAATCATGCATTTGCATAATAAATATTTTGGATATACCGAATTACTTGCTTATAGGATAAATTTACTTGCTCACTGGAAATAGCTGAATCCAATGGATTAAGAGGCTCTGATCCTTCCTCGATCTTGAGTACTTCATCAATAGACCAAGTTTTTCCAACCTTATAGATTTATGATCCCAAAAAACGTTGTCCTTGTTTACCAACACTCCAAACTGAAACGTTTTTCCAACCAAATCTTTTATAGCATCAAGCAGTATCGTTAGACATTCCATCTCTAATATCAAAAATCAGTAATTGAATATGAACGTTTAAATGAGTTTGAGGGCAAAGAAAATAAAGATATGATGTTAGAATAACCTCATCCAACGATCCATCTAGCAGTGTTTCAGCCGATATCCCAATAAGTTTCTCAGCAACTGAATCAAATAGCATGAACTTTATCTCTGCTGTTTTCTCTTTCACCATAAGATTCAACTTGAACCTGCATAGAATAAATAGTGAGATATAGCATTAAAAACATAGAAACATTTTGCAAGAAAAACGATTGTGAAAGAGAACATACTTGGATGAAACGTCTGTGATATTTTTCTTGCATTCGTCACAACCATTACAATACCCTTAATATAAACATAAGTAAAATTATATTAAAAATAGAATGAAACTAAACAAATAAGCCAGTGAGTACCTCCTTAGCCATAAGTATTTCTGATACACAGAGCTCAAGAAACTCTGCCCATTGATCTGGTTTGTGTTTTTTTTCGATTGACCACAACCTCTCCTTCTTCACATATAGCGAGAGCAAAGCCATTATCGGGTAGCCTAAAAAATTAGAATTAGTTTTACTCGATATATAAGCAAAACATTATAATTGTGAAGAAAAATGACCTTCATAAACTTACATTGTCAGAAATTTTTCTGCTTTCGGGCAAGTTGGGTTTCTAATGACTTTAGAAGCGTCAAATGCATTTGTGATTTGAAGTTCTCCTAAATGTCAGACAATCATTGATCATATCAGTCATTTTTATATTGATAGAACAGTATGATTCTTTGAATCGTTTAATCAAAAAGAGTTGTAAATGGTTACAAACCTTTGTATGTGTTGATTTTTGCAAATCGGATCAAATAAATCAATGTTTTACCATTGGCTTCTTGACATGCATTCAAAACTTGTTCAGCAAAATTTCCCCAAAGACATCATGCCAATCTTTGATCACTATAAAAACAACGCGTTAGTATATTTAAAATGTATTCATAAAACTGCATCCGGTAACCATCGAAACTTACTCAGTATTTTTTAAAGTAAACTCAATTTTCTTCCTCTCTTTACCCATCACTTGAACAACATCCATGCCTCCAACGTCCATAATTTGGCCAATAACATCTCGAGGATACAATAAAATAAGAAAAATAAATAATGAATACAATAAAGAGGTTTTGACAATGATAGATACATTGAGGTTTAGTTCTTAAACTTACCAACCAAATGATGTGTTTTTAAATTCCCATTGAAATGGATTCAAAACTTGCCAATGACAAAAAATATTATCCAACTTGAGTTCAGATCGAGTAATAGTCGTATTACCCAAGAAAGACATTTTGTAGACATGGTCGGTTGGTCTATATTGGCTAGATGCAGATGTTACTGAAATTTTTTCAATAACCCTCCATTCTCCAATAGGTAGATGTCTTTGTACACGCACCAAATATTTTTTTTTGCATGAAGCATGAATTTTGACACCCTACAATGAAATAATTAAGAATTCATGACCAAACCATTAAAGTTAAATGTTTCTAAAACAATAACACAATCAATTCCCTTACCGTTTTGTCATCCAACACGAGTTCTAATGACTCTCCACTAACAACTGTGTACCGATTCCCAGAGTGAAGGACTTCACTTGAACTCGCATGTGGTTTTGGATGGTTTCGCATCTTTGAGATATGTGATATTTTTGGTAGAACTCATTTTGCCGGCTGGTAGAGAAGGAAATAGTAACAAAATGCGTTAAAAAAGACTATGAAGACTTTGGTGATAGATGTTCGTATATATAGTTTTTAGGTCAAAATTTTTCGGTAGAATATCATTGGCATATTCGAATAACAGATTAAATTCTAAATATCTTTGATGGATATCGAATATTATGGTAACTGGTTTTAGAAACATTTTGAATTTGAATATACTATCGAGACTTGCGTAATAATCACAATATAATTAGATTCCTAATTTGTTATGAAAGATATCGAATGATTTAATGCAAAATAAATGTTTTTAAATTGGACGGTTCATTTCAATTCTAAAAATGAACAGCCTAGATTATAAAATGGGATCCAGGTTATATCCATTAGTATCCTCGATTAATTCGACGGCTAGATTAAAACATTAAGAATGGGCGGCGAAGATCTAAAAATATTATTGGCATATTCGAATAAAAGTTTAAATTGTAAATATCTTTGAATGATATCGGATATTATGGTTACTGATTTTAAAAACATTTTAAATTTGAATCTATTTAGATTCCTAATCTGTTATGAAAGATATCGAATGATTTAATGCAAAATAAATGTTTTAAAATTGGACGGTTAGATTCAAATACTAAACATGAACGGCCTAGATTATAAAACGGGATCCGGGCTATATCCATTTAATAGCCGCTAGATTGGACGGCTAGATTAAAACATTAAGAATGAACGGCGAAGATTTAAAAACATGATCCGCGCTATATCCAATTAGGATCCACATGTAAAAAATGTAAATTAGATATATTCAACGGACGGTCGGATTAGAACACACACGAATAGACTGATACGATTAGAAAGATGGATCCACGAGAAAGCAAAACCCGGCCCAGATCCGCGTCCATGCATGATCAAATTTCCAGATATTCCATTTACCCTTAATGAAAAATACACTCCCTAACGAAATCAAAAGCAATTTTCAAAAATACAACATATATATACCAAGAAGGTTTTCTGTTTTTATAATATAGATAACTAGATTTTGAGCCGCGCTTAGAAAGCGCGGATTTACTTTTCTTTACAAATTTAAATTATATTTATTTTATTATTAGTAATTAAATTTTTTAATTATGCAATCAAATTTTGTTTATAATTGTTTAATCCGCATTATAAAAATAAATTAATAATTTAGGTTTAAAAAAAAGAATTGTGTGTTATTTGAGAAGAGGTATATCGTAAATATAAAGAGATTGAAATAGCGATTTTGCGTTATAAGTTTTTTTTTTGTTTTAAACTCGTGCAAAGTTCATTTTTAGAATCCGAAATTGGCTAATTTATTTTTCAACCCGCTCTTATAATAGTTTAAATATTTTGCAATACGATGTAACAACCCGCTAAAAATGATATAGTAAAAACAAATTCTAAAATTCTATTATAATATAAACATAAATATTTATATTTGAAATAAAAAATAAAAAAGATATTAAAATATATTATATTTGAATTTTGAATATAATCATATTTAAAGAATATTATCTTATATATTCAAAATAGTTGATGTTTAAATTATTTAGTCATATTTATCAATTGATTTAATAGTTTTATGTTTATATTTTTAATTAATTAGAAAAGTGAAACCTATTATATTTAGCTTGTTTGGATACATGTTTAGTAATTGTCTTGTTTGGAAACATGGATAGTAGAGAAATTGTTATATTCCTTAATTACTCTTAATGAATATTAAAAACACTCTTAAATCTCTATTGGCACAAATTGTAAATAACACATGCCACAAAGGTTAGTTTCCTAACGACTCTAATTTTTTAATAGTATTGATTTTTTTACTATAGAAATTCAAATTTGTTGGAAGATCGTTGAGTTTATATATTCCCTATCTTACGGATGGCAGTGAGAGATGTGTTCAAAATGTGGCTGTTTTATATCGTTTAGGACTCATATTTGTCAGTATTTTCAATAAACATTAAAAATCTAGATAATTTTGTGTTGTTTATAAATACTTACTCTCTCTAATTCAGTCTCATCAAATAATCGACATAATAGTGTCATGTTGATCACACTACAACAAATAAGGTCAACATCACTTATAAAGTGTCAAAAAATAATTGGATTGGTGATTTTAGGATGTTTTATGATTTTTATGAAATCCGCTGTTATTCAATTAATGATTTTAAAAACTCTTCACAAATTCCCTGTTATTGAACATGACATTTATGTAAAATCACTAGAAATCACTTGTAATCTTCTGTTATTCAATCATGAATTTACAAAAACTATATCAAATCCACTGTTATTCAAAGTTAAACAATATTCTAGTAAAGATTTTGTGAGAAGGATTTTAGGAGACTTTACATTCACTTTTAGTTAAAAATAGTTCCTATTGAATACCATCTCGAGGAGTGTTATTTGGAGAGACTTCAAAAAATATATATATATATTCAAGAAAAAGTACTGTAGTCTCTCTCGTTTTTTCTTATATAGTCGATTAACATCGAAATGCTAGTTTTGTTTCGTTTTTTAATTACACCATCTTCTCCTTCCTTGTTATGGATCAATCTCGCTTTTTTCCGGTCTCTTCGATGAGGAATTGAAAGGGGGACGATTAAAACTCAGATTTTGTTTGATTCTATTCATCATTTATAAAGTTACTCACTTGTTCTTATCATGAAATCTGATTCAAATCCTTCTTCTTTCTAAAATTAATTGTTCTCATCCCCAAAAGAGTTTCATTCTCAATCTTTACTGGTATCGATTAGTCACTCGCCTAAAATCTATCGATGATCGACCCATGAGCTCTCAATGGAGTCACCGCTTCAATTAGTGGTATAATCAGTCATAGACTCATAGTTCACTGATTTTCTTGAGGTCCCAATAATTAATTGAAACATAGAATGTTATACGTGTGTCTTCAAGTGCTGGAACTAGGTTGATATATGGTGTTAGAGCAATCGGAAAAAGTACACTGTTGTTTACCTAAACATAGTTAATGCAAAATAGACGAGTTTTAGCGAGGAACACATCCATGGAATGTTAAGGCATGGACTGGTGGAAGGAGATGCACCACTTAGTGTGATCCTTGTCGAATTCATACAAGGGCTTCTGGTGTGACTATATTATTTGCAGCTCATGTGAACACGCGCGAGGAGCCATAGAATGATAACACATCATTCAGTTTGTGAGGTTAATGCATCTCTCCTTTGTTGGAAGCATCCAAATCAGTTTGTTCCCTGCTTGGCTAAGCTTTTATTAGTTTACCATGTATATTAAAGTGATAACCTGCGTCAACAAAGAGTTTGTAACGAAAACTGAAATTTCTGAAACTGTTGTTATAAGTACATTTTCTTTAAAGAATCTGAATAAGAAACTTTGGATCTAGAAGCAAAAAATTCCATGCTTGTGTGTAGTGTAGCAAAAGTAGAAACGAACCAATCGCATTGTTGTGAAGGGGTTTGGTGAACAAAATTTTCACCGCCAGCTAAGTACCAAAGATAAGGCATAATAATGTTAATTCTGCTTTTACTTCGTAGCCTCAATGTTCTTGTTTGATCATTATTACAACTGCAGACACACGTGTGGGAAGTGAATGGGTAGAGAAACCCACAAGCAAAACTGTTATAGACGAGAATTATCACTTACCATTTCAAATCACTCAAAGAATTCTGAAGTTTATAGAAAATACCTTACCAAATTACCATAGATTTTTATTTTTGTTTTTAAATCCACCCCAAATCACCCAAATAACATCAAAACCCACCTAAATCTCACCAAAATTAAAACCCCCTAAAATCTCCTAAAACCCCTAATCCAATACACCCCCCCAAAATCATTTATTGAAAATTGACACTAAATATATGATTTTAAATTATTTACAATAAATGATAGTATATTAAGATGATTAACATCATTTAAAATAAAAATGATACAAATTAATATTCAATTACATTATTTTTAAAAAACTAACACAAATATTTATATTTATATCACTTGCCCCAATGAAACATTTGCTCAATTTTATTAGTATCACTTAACTAAAAGATATAAAATTACCAGCAATAATAAATAACAGAACATATGTGTTTTAACATCAATTATGATTATTGATATTAGCGTAACATCAGTTCACTCAAAATGGTATAAATATATAGTAATTTAGTTAGTTCCACATCGGCTGCAACAAGAGGAAAGAGCACAAATTTTTTTGTATAATGGAGTATCATGTCTTCCATCTATATAGGACAATTAGTTATATTACTGACAACCAATGGAAATATTTTTTATTTAAAATTTTTTTAAGTTGTCAAAAATAAATATTTTAGTGGGTATTTATTCTATCAAAAAATATAAGGTTAATCTATATTAAAAAATCATGTTTAGTAAAAGAAAAAAATTAGGTTAATCTAATATATTGATTTATGTCAGATATACAAATGACACATAAATTATCATATCATTTATTAAAAATGACACTGATTTTGATATCATTTATTTATAATTGACATAACTATTATATCAATTAACACAAATGATATAAATATTTAAAATCAACTGTTAGAGCTGAAACTAATGTTTGTATCATTTCTTTTGATTGATGCGAATTTTAACATTATTTATAGCAAGTGATAGAAATTAACGTCACTTAAACGAAATGATAAGAATAGTTGCATCAATCGGTTTTAAATGATGCAAAGTATTAGAGTCATCACTTCCAGAATCATTTGTATTAGTGATGCAAATAAATTTGCATTAATTAAAAATGTGATGTTAATAAATAAAATAAATGATGTAACACGTTCTATTTCTTTTTATTTGCAACAATTAAAAATATGATGTTAATAAATAAAATAAATGATGTAACATGTTCTATTTCTTGTAGCGTCAGTAGATAGTCTCGAGATGCTTTCTTATATAAAATTACTTTATAGTTATGTCTTCCAAAGGTCTCAACTTTCCCGATCTTCAAGCAAAACCAAAATTATATATATAACTAATTATGATTTCAGATGGTCAGACAAATCCACACTTATATAAAGCTGATTTGAAATGCACCAGTAATTTACATGATTAACATTGACATGATTACGTATTTCCATCTGAAGATACTATACGAAAATTTGTTCAAAAAAAAAATACTATATGAAATTTTTTTTGATAGGTGGTGAAGAAAAAACAAAAATGGAATCTTTAGATTATGCATTTCTATCTTTCAAAGGCAATTGCGATTTGCAAATTTAACTAGATTCTGCCTATTATTTTTATTTTCATCTTTCCATTTCGATAAATTATATTTTGTACGATGAGAATTTCATTTTTGAAAAAAATTCTATCAAAAGTATCTGATATATATGAAAAGTTTATTTTCATATAATTTATCATATAATCCCTTCGCAATCATGAGACTCAATATTAAAGTTTGATCTCTATTTTTATTGCCTTATATATTTTTATCTAGAGTAAAATAGGATTAACCCAATGTTTTTAAAATCGGACATGACACTAAACCCAATGTTCTTTTGGATCACACTTCAATCTGGTCTAACCGATTCGACCGGTTTTTTTCTAAGTAAGTATATAAAATATAAAATGATTTAATGTATTTTTAGAAATTTTTCTTTTCATTATTTTAATTTTTAATTTAATGAATAAACAAAATCAAAATAGATGATGTATTTTAGGTTTATAGTAATTTTCAGAAATTCAATAAAAAGTCCAAATGCAAGAAAATGAGAAATAAAATGATTATATAAAATTAAAGCTTTTTTTTTCCCTTCGATGTTTTATTGATATGGAACATTACAAGAACCCAAACAAGGGAGACAGAAGCCCAAAAGAGGGAGTCGAAAGCCCAAAAGAGAGAGTCAAAAGCTCAAAAGAGGGAGACGGAATTACCAACTAACCACAAACAGAAAAAACCGGAGGTTAAGCAACAAAAAACCCGGAGACTAAGGAGAGACAGATCGATATAAACCAAAGGATATTGGGAGTTATTCAAATAGCACGAATAACTTCATGGCGTGGCTATCATCAAGTGTCTCATTATATTGCTTCCCTGAAGCCACGAGAACACATAATAGCACAGACATCTCGGAAACCGCTATGATCTAGAAATGAATTTCGGAATCCGGCTGCTAGACTCCCAAGCATCCTTAGTCAAACGATTCAGACCAAGACCAACTAAAACTAGTACACGATTACACATTTACACTAAAACAAGAAGATGGGCTAAGGCCCATAACACTAAACCTACAAGGCCCAATCACGAAATTAAACCCAAAAAAACATGTCGTTGAAGAGCCACGAAGCAGAGACAAAATGAGTCGGTGAAGAGCCACGAAGCAGAGACAGCTTGCCACGTGTAAGCCCAAGGGGAGGTCCGGCATGCAAGTTCCGGCCGGCGGCAATGAAACACGACCACCGAAAACTGCAGCTCCAATCTCTTCACACTAGCCCAAACACACCGATAAATGCCACAACCCGACAGACCACCGAACCACCGGCTGAAGACAAAAGCCTAACCGGACAAATGAACCGAGCTAAACCCGGAAGCACCACAACACCCGAAGCGATCGAACTTCCCGAAGAGGTAAGAGGCCGAAACCAAAAAGAAGACGGAACCGCCAGAGGACGATGACGAAACCACCGGAGACCCAGCGAGCCACCAGCGAGCCGACAAAACACCGGAAAACCGCCTGAGAACTAGGATTGGGGAGAGACAGAGCAAACACCGACGAAAAGGACGTGACCACGAAGGAGAGCCGCATCGCCGACTTCAAAACCACAGACCATCTAAAGACGATCTCCTCAAGCCGGAGAGAGCGACGGAGCACGACCACCGCTGGGGCTGAGAACCTCAAAACCCAACACAAAAGCCGCAAAAGCCGAGAACGGCGATTGTACAAAATTAAAGCTTATATTCGATATTTTTACAAAATCGACAAACAAAAACCAATCTTCTTTTATCATTTTTGTTTTTAGTGACAATTTCAAACAATATTATATTTTTTTTATAATTAAACTACTCGAATTTTGAGAGATATTGGACCATTATTTGAATCCACTATATTTAATCCAAAAAATAATATTAGAAAATAGTCAAAGATTGAAATTAAAATAAATTTTTATATTTAAGTATTATATCAAAGTATCAAACATATCAAACAGACTTAAAATTTGAATAATAAATAAAATTTCTATTGGATTATAAATAATAATTTAAAAACCAGTTTTTATTTAGCTCAAATCAGTCGATTTTTAGTTTTATATCAAATTTTTATGAATTTTTGGATCGATATATATATATAGGGACAAATGATGAATCAAAATAATTGACCCATCAACCGGTCTGACTGGCCATTCCTGTTTTTAAATCATTGACCCAACAAACTAGGAGTCCTAAGTTGGGACAAATGATGAATCAAAATAATGAACTTAGGGTTTCTAAATTCTGGGGTTTCATCCAAATACTGAATTAGGGAAAAAACCCAAATAATACACCAACTGAACTCGTTTTTGCCGAAAAATACACAGACTTTTGCAATTACCCGATTAATACGTGAACTCGTTAATATTGTTACTTTAAATCATCAACTAGCAAAATGTCAGGAGTTTAATACATAATTTTAATGGAGTTAACGTCTTGTTAACGGTATTTCTAACGGAGTTTTAAACTAATGGAAAAAACACAAAATATATATCAACTGAACTCGTTTTTGCCGAAAAATACACAGACTTTTGTTATTACCTAATTAATACACAAACTCGTTAATATTGTCATTTTAATCTCTCTTCTTCCAGATTTTTTTAAAAATTTAAATCTATAGTCCTATACCTGTCGTGTGGCGCTCGACAGTCCCATACCTACCGAGCCATCCTATCTCTCTTCTGGACCTTTTCGATTGGCTTTGCCCTGCCTCGGGTTCCTCATGTTATCGGCTCCAGACCATGACCAGTTTTTGCAAGGATGGCCTAATCCCTTCTTCAAAGTCAGATCCCCGATCAGCGATAAACTTTCCGAACTCAACCGGGTCGGTCTACCTTACTCCAAAAGGATTTCCACTCACTAAAACACAACATCCTTTCCCATTCGTTTTAGTCCCGCATAAGCATCACAACAATCACGAACCGTCCCACAAAAACCGGGTCGTGACATTCCCCCCCACCCATCAATGTGCACGCCCTCATGCACCGAAAATATTCCTCAAGATCGAACGTTGGACAGTTGTGGGATACCTCTACCCCCAATCCAGACGATGACTCGGCCCCCTGCCTTAGTCCCTTGCGCTTAATATCCATCCTCATGGCAGCTGCATGGGTTCAACACTTACCCTTTCACTCCAGACTCTAAATCACCACCGAGTGAGGTTCTCCTTCTTTCGATCTAGGGAAACAATGCGCAACGTACCCGCTCATCGTCTGCCCCGTGCACGAGGGTGTATGAAAAGAGAAATTTAAAGTACGAAAATAAGGATTTAGAAGAAACAAAAAAAAAATAAGAGGAAGGGAGATCAACGTTGTGGAAAGAAAAGGCTCCGGCGTCGGCTTATGATACATTAATTTTAATATATTTAAATTTAAGAAAGGGAGATTAAAATGACAATATTAACGAGTTCGTGTATTAATCAGGTAATGACAAAAATCTGTGTATGTTTCGGCAAAACGAGTTCTGTTGGTGTATTTTTTGGATTGTTTCCCCATCGGTTATAACTCCGTTAGAAACGTCGTGAACAGGACGTTAACTCCGTTAAAATTATGTATTAAAATCCTGACATTTTGCTAGTTGGTGATTTAAAATGATAATAATAACGAATTCATGTATTAATCGGGTAATCGCAAAAGTCTGTGTATTTTTCAGTAAAAACGAGTTCAGTTGGTGTAGTTTAGGGGTTTTTTCCCGAATTATATTGTGTAACTTTGTATATAGTTTTCTATATATCAAGCAAAACAAAACTTTGCTTATTTTTGTGGTGGTTTCACTTTATGAAAAAGGAGAAAGAAAGAATAATAAAAGAAAAAATGCAACGAACGAGAAATTGAGAGGCCGACTTATAATGCGAGGATTGAGGGAGAGTGAGTGGGATTGGGGGCATCCCACTAATCGCTATGGAGACACCAATACACACATCATGCCACTATCCTCTCTAGTCTCTATTTACTATTGTGTCATTGTGTGTCACTAAATTTCGTGGCTCTACATTTATTCATTTCTGTCTTTCAATCATACATAGATACACTTCCAAGAAATTCAACTTAAAAAAAAAGAGATCGTGTAAAATTTCAATTTTTTATCTGGATAGTTAGGTTTAGGTTTCTCTGTAGTAGATAATACATCATTATCTGTAATCTAACTAAGAATTTGTATAAACAAACAAATAAATTGTCAGCTGAAAATGAGAAAAAGTGATAAAAGTTATTACATAATTTAAAGCAACATTGACTAATTTGTGGAGATGAGTATAAGAGATTGTGAGAGACTAGGTATTTCTCGATTTCAGACTTACTGAGAGACATATCAACCATTCAGAAAAGCTAAAAGGAATATAAATGAGAAGAATAAAGTGCCCGGAATTTTAATTTTTTCAATTAAAATAAAGAAGTATACATTAAAACTAAAAGGGTAAAATAATTAAAAGGAAAACAAGAAGAAGATCCGCAGTAAAATAGAAAACATTTTTTTTGAACAAAAAATAGAAAACATTTGGGTGGAAAAAAAGAGAAAATAATATAAAATACAAAATACAGAAAGAAAAAACAAGGTTAATGCAATTAATCAATCAAAGACTAAAAGAATGTTGAGGTGGGGATTATGTGGCGTGACTAACGGAATAGACAAAAGAGGCCGTGTGGTGGGAGTAGTCGAGCCGTGTAAGACCATGCAGCAAGCAACCCTCTTTTTCTTTTCTCTTCAAAACAGATTATAATATAAGGTATACTAAAATGTCGTTATCCATGCTACAATACTTAGATTTAAATATATCAATTCAGTTCAATGATTCATTAAAAGATACTAATTTTTTTTTTTTTTTTTGTCAACAATTTCATTTCAGGCCAAGGCCTTACAAAGCAAATGGGATATAGCCCTACAAAGATTTATTCGAAATAACCAACGAAGCCCAAGAAAGCCCAATGGAACCATCCGAAGATAAGGCTCCACGCGTCAAGAGCAGGGCACTGGTGGAATGCATGTGTGGACATGCGTCAATAGATGAAGCATCGCCGGAGACAGTCAGCTAACGCGGAGGAACACGCCGCAAGAACCACGCCGGACCAAATCGTTTTGGGAGCGGAGAGCCATTCGCCGATCATACGCATCCCGAGGTCACCGCTGGATCTCCTGCAAAAACAATAACCGATCTTAGAAACGCCGGCAAACAACAACCGAAGCCAAGGAGGCGCCTTTGCTGCCGGAATTAAAAATCCCGGCGAAGTCCACCATGTGCTTTTCCTCAAAGCGGCGGGACAAAATCGATATTATTCCGGGAGAATCGGACAGTTGACGGCGAAACAGAGACAACGATGGAAGAGAGCAGCGGGCAAAGAGAAAGAGGGAGCGAGATCGTCGGCTAACGCCGAGAAGAACCGGTGAAACCGGTGGATTCCGATATCGGAAAGAGAACAGCCAGCCTGAGATTGAAATCAGACTTATTGAAAGGAAAATCCGAAAACTAAACAACCCAAAACAAAATCCGATCAAAGCACCGAAAGATACCGATCGAAGATCGGAATAATACCCAAGAACCAAGCTAAGAACGGAACTATAAAACACAAACAAAGGTCGCTAGAGCATCGTCGCCGCCGTGAAAGATCAGAGGAGAGAACGGCGGTAGACGAGAAAGAAACCTCTCTCTAAAGGGTAGAGAGAGCGACTTTTTTTATTATTATCTAAAAGCCCTAAAAGATACTAACTAATTATAGTGTTTTCAATTTTTCTTGTATCTATATATTAAAATACGATATTATTATTTTTATCTCTAATAAACATATTTGTTTAATCGACTAATTTGCTGGAAGTGTATTAAACATATTGATCATGAGATATTTATTGAGATTAAGCTCTACTGATCAGAGATGGATAGTTTAAGGACTATCATTCCACATAAAAACTAGGAGTTCTTGGAGTAACCTAACTAGAACAAGTAAAGAAGCATCTGTGAACAATACCCGCAGAACATTAAAATAGTTTTGTTACTTTAAGATATTTTGGATTAGCTTCTCTTGTAAGCTAAAATATGTGGACAATTATGAGTCATATGTTTTAGGATAAGTCTAATAGCTTTTTCTTTATATTGTAACTTCTGATTTTGAAATTTGAATCTAAGGAAACTTATTATCTCTCTAATCTCTCTCTCTTGTTCTTACTCTCTCAAACTCTCTCTAATCTTCTGATCTTATGTTTCTGTGCTTAAATCTACAAATCTCTGGTTTATTCTCTTAAATTCTAACATGGTATCAGAGCAATAGATGTTTTTGTTCACTGATTCTCTTTAATCTCTCAATATTTTCTTCAAAATCTCTTCTTTCTGATCATTTCGTCCTTATACTCTTCTCTGTGTTCTTAAGCTTCTCAAACCTCATCAATGGAAGATGCTGTCCAATTTAAATCAAGCATCAAGCCTACTGTCATTCATGTGGTTCTCAAGGGCTTAAACTACAGAACATGGAAGAGAACAACCAAGACAACAATCTGTGGCAGAGGACTTTGGGAGCACATCCTTGAGGACAGGACACCGCCTGATGAAGATCTAAAAGAGAAGAAATATGAGGCAACAAAGAAGGAGGATGCAAGGTGGTTTCAAGAAGACCAGTCAGTTCTTGGTTTCCTTCAAAACTCATTGGATCCCTCCATCCTTGAAGCTTACTCCCATTGTGAAACAGCTAAATCACTTTGGGACACTCTTAAGAAGGTGTATGGTGATGTCTCCAACCTCAGCCGTGTGTACGAAGTGAAGAAGACAATCAGTGACCTTCAACAATAGGATTGTGAGTTCACCAAGTATCTTGGGAAGTTCTCATCTACTTAGTCTGAGCTTGACATGTAAACACCATGGACCCAAAGGTTCTTAATGAAAGGAAAGAGCAAGACAAGATCTTTGGACTCCTCCTCAATCTGAATCTGGTCTACAATGATGTTATCAAGTCCATTCTAAGGGAGAATACTCTTCCTGACTTTGAAGAAGTGTTCTCAAGGATCCAAAAAGAAGAAGGGAGCATTGGGCTGTTTGGAGGAAAGAGGGAGTTTGTCACTGCCAACAAGAGTGTGTTCAAGCATGAGGACAAAAGCGTGTTCAAGAAAGAGGACATAAAGCACACTTTCTGTGAGTATTGCAAGAAGAAAAGACACGTCAAGGACAAGTGCCGGATCCTCCATCCACATCTGAAGCCATCCAAATTCAGGGATTCAAAAGCCAAAATCTGTCAAGAAGTGACTGAGCAGGCGACTTCATCTACTCAAGGAGGAGAGCTTGCCTTGTTCACTAACACTGAGTATCTGAGGAGAAGTGATCTGGAGGATCTCATCAAGGCTTATGCCTCTAAACTCTTTGGTATCACGCTTTTGTCTCATAAATTGCTCGCACAATCTGATCATAAAATGGTAGTAGACTCATGAGCTTCTCACCATCGGATTAGTGATGCTAAGTTGTTAAAAGACATTAAACCGTCTCTAGGTAGAGTAACTATTGTTGATGGTCAAGGTATTCCCATTGTAGGAACATGAAATTTAAGACTCCTTAACAAGGATAGTGATGCTTTCTTTGTGCATAAGTTTAAGTCTAATCTTCTGTCTGTGAAAAGGATTACAAATGATCTGAATTGCAATGTTATATTTGGGCCTAATGAAGTTTTCTTTCAGGATATTAAGAATGGAAAGGTACTTGGAAGAGTGGAACACAAGATGAGCTTTACCTTCTTGAAAACACTTCTCCAAGCAATTCAGATTCCTTAGCTTTCAATTCCTGTTTTCTGTTAATCAAAATGTTTTGTGGCATGCTAGACTTAGACATCCTCATGCTCGTGCTCTCAGTTTAATGTTGCCTTATGATAACTTTGATCGTTCAACTTGTGAAGCTTGTATTCTTGTCAAACATTGTAGAACTATCTTTCCTAAATCTGCTACTATATATGAAAACTACTTTGATCTAGTGCATTCTGATGTTTGGACTTCACTTTGTCAATTTAGAGATAGGAAAAATATTTTGTGAATTTCATAGATGAAAAATTGAAATATACTTGGGTCACTTTGCTTCCATCTAAAGATAGGGTTTATGAAACTTTCATTCACTTTCAAAATTACATTACTAATCAGTTTAATGCAAAGATCAAAGTATTTAGATCAGATAATGGAGGAGAGTATACAAGTCAAAGATTCAAAGCTAACCTGAACAAACATGGAGTCCTACATCAAACAAGCTGTCCACATACACCCCCAAAAATGGAGTGGCTGAGAGAAAGAACATACATCTCATGGAGGTTGCTAGGTCCATGATGTTTCATGCCAATGTGCCTAAACTGTTTTGGGGAGATGCGGTCTTAGCAGCTTTCTATCTCATCAATTGGATTCCAACAAAAGTTCTCCAAGACATATCACCATTTTAGGTATTAAACAAAACCCAACCCTTTTTGAACACTTACATGTGTTTGGGTGTGTGTGTTTTGTCTACAATTCAGTTGATCAAAGAAAGAAACTATAAGCTAAGAGCATCAAGTGTATGTTCCTTGGATATCCAATTACTCAGAAGGGGTACAAATGCTATGATCCAATCAACAACCACAATCATGTCTCAAAGGATGTCAAGTTCATAGAAGGAAATGACTATTTTGAAAAGAGGGATTGAGAAGGATTGAAAGACCTCTCAAGATCACCTTCAGACCTTGCTTCAAGTCTGAGGTTTCTCTTGGATCATTTGGGGAATGACTCTCCTAAGGTACCAAGACAAAGGGAAACGGAAACATGAAGTCATCAAGAAGAGTTGAAAGAGGAAGAACAAGTGATTGCTAATCAAGAACTCATTCAAACTCAAGAGGAAGTTCCACCTTAGAATCAAGATCAAGAAAATTTGAATATGAATGAGGATGAGACAATTCATCATGGAGAAGAAGAGACTGGTGTTGAAGAAGCTTCTCAACCGGTGCAACAACTCAGAAGAAGCACCAGAGAAAAGAAGGATCAATCAAGCTGGATCAACAAGAAGTTCTACTTCAACAATCAGGCTGTTACTCATCCCAACCAATCTGTGTGTTCTATTGACTTGTCACCATCAAGTCATTGTGCCTTTCTTGAGAAGATAGAGATGAATCATGTTCCTAAAATCTATGAAGAGGCTAAGGACACTAAGGTGTGGATGGATGCTGTGATTGATGAGAAGGAAGCTATGGAAATGAATCATACTTGGAATGTAGAGCCTTTACCAAAAGGAAAGAAAACGGCTAGCTCCAAATGGGTATTCACAATCAAGTATAAGAGAAATGAGAATATAAAGAGGTATAAGGCAAGGCTGGTTGCTAGAGGATTCACTCAGAATTATGGAGAAGACTGCACTGACACCTTTACACCAGTAGCAAAGCTTCACACAGTAAGAGTTACTCTCTCCTTAGCTACCAACCTTTCATGGGATCTATGGCAGATGAATGTCAAAAATGCTTTCCTACAAGGAAAACTTGAAGAAGAGGTGTACATGACTCCACCATCAGGTCTTGAATAATTGTGTAAGCCAGGGAAAGTGTTGAGGTTGAGAAGATCTATTTATGGTCTGAAGCAGTCACCAAGAGCCTGGTATCACAAGCTGAGCCACACTCTTATGGATCATGGGTTCAAAAGTCTCAAACTGACCATACCTTGTTCACTCTTCAAAGCTCCTCAGGCGTGGTTGTAGTACTCATATATGTGGATGATATGATCATTACTGGCAGTGATAAATCAGGAATCCAATCCACCAAAGCATTCCTCAAAAGTTCATTTGACATTAAGGACCTCGGTGAGTTGAAATACTTCTTGGGAATTGAAGTGTGCATATTTCAAGATGGTCTGTTTCTGTCCCAAAGAAAGTATGTGAAGGACTTGTTGACAGAAACAAGAATGCAAGATAGCTAAAACTCTTCTTAAAGATGGCTACCAAGTCAATAGAAAGGGGGAGAAATCAGATGATGAGAAGTTCACGGATGTGTCTCTATACATGAGAATGGTTGGGAAGCTCATCTACCTTACACTCACTAGACCATACCTATGTTTTGTTGTGAACCAAGTCAGACAACATATGCAAACACCTATTTTCCACCACTAGAGCATGATAGAAAAGATACTTAGATATCTCAAGGGCTCTCAAGGACAAGGCATTTGGATGGGTAAGAATGACAACACTGAGATTGTTGGGTATTGTAATGCAGATTGGGCTGGTGACAAAAGTGATAGGAGATTCACAACCGGTTAATGTACCTTTATTGGAGGAAACTTAGTGACTTGGAAGACCAAGAAGCAAAATGTTGTTTCCTGCTCAAGTGCTGAAGCTGAGTATAGAGCAATGAGGAAGCTCACAAATGAGTTGACATGGCTGAAGACTCTCCTCAAGGACTTTGGCATTTGAGCAATCAAGTTCCATTACCTTCCATTGTGACAATCATGCTGCAATCCATATAGCCACAAACTATGTGTTCCATGAAAGAACTAAACACATTGAGATTGATTCTCACAAGGTCAGGGAGAAGATTGAAGATGGAGCTGTCTTACCCTGCTATACAAGAAGTGAAGATCAGTTAGCAGACATCTACTCCAAAGCTTCAAGTCTCAAGGTTTGCGATCACATCTTTAGAAAACTAGGACTTGTATCCATTCATGATTATAACTCTCCTGATTCATGAGCAACATAATTTTTTTTCTTTAATGTGGTTTTGTCCCAAGTGGTTTTTGATAGGTCAAGATTATTTAGTGCACAGTTATGTTATTGTAGTATTGGGGGTATCGTATCCACAAGGACTCAAGATTCACGCAAGACTATATGCCTTCAAACTTAGCTAAATCAATCATATGAGAAAGTAGAAAGCAAAGCAGTAAAGTAAAGGTGTGTTTCGATTAGAGAAAGACGCTAGACTCAGGGTATTCTTAGGAAATCATGCAATGCCAGACACTTAGCTATCATGATTCAGGTTAAGCACATGTTCAAGAACTAGAATCACAATGTAAAACAATTCAACTCTCGCTGCAACTGTTATCTATGTCTAGCAACCTAATGATTCAAATCTATTTGCAATCTTAGAGTTCTAGACAAGCATTTTTAGCAAGTTCATAAGTTCACAATTTTCCTAGACCAAATCTCTTTGCATCTAATCAAATTTCTCACACTAAGTTCTTTCAGATTATAACTCACACTCTCGTGCCAAATTAACAATCTAAGATCTGAATCCTAGGTGATCAGTCCATAATTCAGTATTAATCCCAACTTAGGTGATGAACATATAGATTTAGAATCCTAATAATCAGTGATCTAACAAGGCATGAAATCCTATTAAGAATCCCTAAATCTAACTAAGGTTACTGCTCAAACATGATATCAAATGAACAACACATGAATCAATAGAAAATAAGACTGAATAGATAAAAACAGGGGTTCAAAATCCTTCTCTCAAAGGTTACAAGTAGCAAGAATTAGCCCCAACTCAAATCTCTCAGTCTCCAGAACAAAGCAAGAACAAAAAACAAGATCTTAGAGCCTGCTCTCAAAAACCTAATTAAAAACCACTAAACACGTTCTGGGGCTAGATTAGAATTAGGGAAACTTCTGGAGAAACTTTGCAATTATTCAAAAGATGTCTTCAATTCTATGTCGCCATCAGTGTCGACCGACGCCAAGATGGATGTCGGTCGACATCACCTCGTGGTCGAGACACCAACTTCAGTTCGTTGCACAAATCACCAGAAATGTCCCAAAACTTCGCTCTTTGCTCCAAACGCAAGCTTACCTGTAAAGTGTTGGGAATCCGAGCCAATTCTACAGATTCAGAATTCTCGCGAGTTCCCGATAGCCTAGGATCTAGGGTCTAGTTAATTGAATCATGATCTCACCTCGTGATTACCTGGTGTTTGGCAGCGGAAGATTGATCAGGTAGCACGAGATCTATTGCGCCTCAGATGCTGCGCCTCTATCGTAGTCCACACGCACACAAGCTGGAATCCGCCGGGTTGCTAGCGCCGGTGCTCGGATCTCTCTGGGACTTTAGTTTCTAGAGGAAGAGCTTCTGTTTTCTCACTGAGAAAAACAGTCTGGGCGGCGCTCGAATCAATAGGTCGAATGTACAAAACGTGTTTATATATCGACCTAAAGTGAACCGAAACATCAGTCTCGGTTTCGCCTTTGTGTCGACCGACACACTTAGTGGTGTCGATCGACACACCTCCTGTATCGACCGACCCACCTAATGGTGTCGATCGATACATCTCATAGAAACTTATATTCGATGTGCATCCAATACACATCGATCAGATCATATGCCAATGATCAATCCCATATGGACTATGTCCAACTTGCTTAGGTGTGTGACCCTGTAGGTTCACACGATACTGGAAATGAGTTACAACTCATTTGTCATAAGTGGTTTCTAGCAAAACATTATGACTACCCAGTATCACATGAATTGTCCGTTCTCGACAATACAACTATCTTTAGAGTGAGTACAATGTGATTTCAGGACATAATCCCAACAATCTCCCACTTGTACTGGAATCATCTATTCCTACAATCCCTTCGTCTCTATATCTCGATATGGCATAAGGCAAGAGACTGTGTCATCCTTATTATAGCCAACATCATGTTCATCGAATTCCTGATCTATACTGATTAAAACAAACGACTGACAATCACCTCGTTTGAGCACGGCCATGCATTTTCTCAGTATAGAATCTTCGACGGGCCCTGAGATATTTATCTCCCGTTATCCAGGAGGGACAAATCCCATCTTGTTCCATCCCTGTTTCTACACATACTTCATGATACGCCTAAGCAATGCCTTTATAGCCGCCATTTACGGATCGACGTTTGACAAGGTTAAAACGCACCAATTCATATGCTAGAAAGCATGATGAACTCAGGTCTAAGGACTATACTCTATAGTCGTAATGAGAACCTCCCATGACACTCAGATAACTATCCTGTGGAGTTCTCATTAGTGGGTCATGTCCAATCATATGTTCACCAACATATATCTATGTGACTGACTGTGATAATCATATCATTGACTCCATGAAACTTAGTCCAACAGCCACCTCACATACTAGTCTCGCACGGTTATTGGTGCCCCACTTCAACAACCTCGACTAGGGACCATCATAATTTATGTCATCTCTTACTTATAGGGTTTCATGATCAAGTCCTCAACTTGATGACCTATACGATGATCATAAAATACTTTGGGACTATTATTTAATTATCCAATAATCAAATAATACTGATGTCAGTTTAACTTACAGAAACACTACCAAAGTATGTCTATGTAAAGTTTACAACATAACTAAAATAACTCCCACTAGAATCAAGATCATCTCTTTAGATATCTTATACCTACAGCAACAGAATAAATTCCGTGCTTAGGTTGTGGGAGAGAGTGCGGTGCTATTGCTTGAAACAATTTCAACAAATTACACCGCCATTCAGATAAAAGCACTATTCTACGGTCCACTGCTTGGAGCCTTTCCAACAGTTAGCACCGCTATTCAGACAAAGAGACATAACCAGGTGGGAACCGGGAATCGTCTTTGTCCGACTAACTACTTTCAACTGGTTCGTCACTTTATCAGTTTACCACGAACCTATCCTTGGTGTTTCTCAACACTTGGGATATTTCTGGTAACTGTTTAGTGACTATTACCGGAATATATTGGTATATTCTCGTCATGCTTAAGCTGCATCAAGACGAGCGCAAAATATGGTATTTATGATGGATTCTATTGCAGCAGCATTAGAACTCACACTCATTAATATTAGTTCAGACAGTGTTCAGAAACACTTCTTCTTACTAATATTGTTACTAGCTCAGCTAGTGTCCAAGACACTTCATCTTGCTCAGATTATTGCCATAAGACCTTTGGTATGAAGCCATTCTTGGAATCAAGCGTATTAGATCTGTCCAATACCTTATCTACATAAGGATTTTGACACGATCCAATTAGCTTACTCAATCTACATCAATAGATTCTCATTCCAAGAATTCACTCGGCTACTCCCATGTCTTTTATTTAAATTTGACTTTCGACCCAAATCTTAACAAGACTTTAGCGTCGGAACGTCGTTCATGAGATTCAAGTATGTTATCTACATACTGCGTGAGAATTGCCATTACGCTCCCACTAGTCTTCTTGTAGACGCATGGTTTCTTTTCTTTCTGATCAAGTCAAAACTTTTGACTACATTATCAGAACGTTGATTCCAACTCCAAGATGTTTGTTTCAACCCAGAAATGGATCGGTGAAACTAACATGCATACCCAGCCAATTTTCGGAGTTGGGGCTCACCATCGCTTCTTTGAATTTCGCATGTTCGTCACTTTTCAATGATCATCAGATCACGACAATTGGTTACGAGAAATCACTCTCGAGTCAGTGACGGATCCCTTCGGATCTGCAAATTTTAGGCTCCACAGTTGCAGATCCTACAGTACTTTGTAGATCTCACCGCTGTTCTCTCTCAACAGGTTGAACAGCTTACTGTGTTTATCGAATTTCTTCGATGTGTACTTTTACTCCCACTGTTCCTTTTGAAAGCATGATCTTTCTTAAAAGACACAGTTCTGGGCAATAAAAGTACTAAGCCTTGGTTTCCTCAGGACAACCAGCGAGGTACAACTTATCAGATATGGATTCAAGTTTGTTTGTTGACTACTGTCTTACACAAACCTTGCAATCCCAATTAATCAGAAAAACAGATTTGGAATCACCCAGTCCATATCCAATGTGGTGTTTTTCAATTATTCTGATATAAACCTTTTTAGCGTAAACATAGACATTTTAGAACGTATTCTTAAATGGTTATGGAAGATTCCTGTGACTCACCATTAATCGAATCATATCTCATAAGATCTGATTCATTCTTTCAGATGATCACCCAATTGTTGACTCTAAGTATTTTCCTCCACGATCCAATCGAGGATCTCAATACTTCTGTCAAATCGGTTCTACACTTCATCTTTGAACTCCTCAAGGGATTCCTGCTCGTGTCTCATCAAATGAATACAACAATACTTATTGATGCCATCAATAAGGTAATGAAGTACAGAAGATTTCCCCTGGCACTTATGCTCGTTTGGGCCGCATACATCAGTATGTGTAAGGCCCAATAAGCTTCTGGCCCATTTCCTTTAGCTCTGCTAAAAGGGCCTTAGTCATTTTGGTCTAGTGAACAGAATTCATATCTCAAATGATTAACAATCGAATGAGTCCAAAACTATGGAACCTTTGAATTCGCTTCACTCTTTGTGGTTAAACGACTATGCCAAGGAAAAGTCGAGTTCAAGTCATTAGACTTAAACCGTTTGGTATTTATGTTATATTCTAACTCTTGTTGGTTTGAGATATAAAACCCATTCCAAACGGGGTGCTACCATTAAATATTTCATTTAGATCAAAAGGACAAAACTTGTCTTTTATCAAAATGAAAAACATCCAAAATCTCAAAAGAAAATGAAAGACATTTTGCGTACAGCAAGTACATGGTGGCAATTACTTAATTTCAAAAACCAAGTAGGAAAGGCTCCTACAAGTGGAGAATCTCTACGGCTCATGCAACAACCATTGCTTCATACCAGACACGCAGTTCCACTTGTCCTTTCTTCAACGTTCTACTATCGCTTAGGTCCTGCATATTTCAAAAATATCAGTACCATAACAAGTATCCAATACTTATGTAGAACTTGAATTAATAACACAATACCTGAAGAAGAAGTACCATACATCTTCTCCATTTCTTGTGAATCTTCCAAGAATTTTATGCAATCTCTCTTCCAATGCCCTGACTCATTGCAGTATAAGCATTTACTAACACCAGATGGGCTTGACTTGGGCTTATAAGATGACACAGGCTTATCCTGATTCCAAATCTGGACGACCTTGCCAACACCCTTGTCTAAACAAGATTTTTCAAATCTTTTGCCCCTTTTGATGTTTTGCTCTGCTGCCTTGAGCATGCCATGCAGCTCAGTCAACGTCTTCGTCAAGCCTTTCTTGATATAGTTCTTAACGAACTTGTCATAGCTAGACGGCAGTGACTGCAGAATGATGTCAGTAGCCAACTCTAAGCTGACAGGACATTCCAGTCTCTCCAGGTTATCAATGTAACCCATCAGTTTAATGACATGAGGACTTACTGGAGTATCCTCTGGTAGTTTTCACTCAGTGAGAGACTTCACCATCTGGAATCTCTCCACTCGTGCCAGATCCTGAAACTTCAGTTTCAGGCTGGTGATCATCTCTATTGGCGACTCCATGTTCTCATACTGACTCTTCAAGTCTGAGTTCATGGTAGCCAACATCAGACCACGCACATCTACCACATCAGTATAATGCTTATCCCAAGCATTATACACTGCATGCGAGCGATTGGTCCCAAGCCTTTCTGGAAGAGCCTTTTCAAGGACATAGTCCTTGCTCTCCTGCTTGAGAATGAATCTCAGATTCCGATACCAATCCAGGAAGTTGGATCCATTTAACTTGTCCTTCTCAAGGACGGATCGCAACGAGAAAGTAGTCATAGACATAAGCTGAAATCCAAGAAAACAGAGATTTAGTTATGCATATGATGAGAGATCATATCAAATAAGAAAACTCGCATTATATTCAAACAATGTTTCCTCTATGAATATAATAATCCAAGATCCATACATCATTAAAATCTGAGTGGACGACTCGCCATCACCCAGAGTTTAGCAATCTAGGTGAGCAAACCATTGCTAATTGTACTCAGTACAACTCTTGATCATAGATAAGACAATCCATGTCTCATCTACTCTGATGTCTCTGAGCCCAGAACTTCTGATAGCCCAGTCAAGTAAACCAATCTCTTCTGCCTTGTGATCATTGACAGTCGCAATGCAAGTCTATCAATGATCACCTGCCTTACTCATGTAGCAGTGGATACCAAGGACTCCAAGACTATCCAACATACGAAACAAGTCTTGACAGTGACAAGATTGGGCAAGACATCAAGATCACTTGATATTTAGTTGAGGAAACTAAACCCAAAAGTTTAGCAAATCAATCTCTTGGGTCATGTAATAGTTGATGTTAAGCACTGCAAATCCATCAACATTACTACCTGCCTTACTCACGTAATTGTGGACACCAAGCTCTTGGCCAGAACATCACACAACGAAACGAGTCTTGACAGTTGACCATATTGAAGCTAATCTTCGATCAATGTTTAAGTCTAGTTTGGTTTCTGCAAATTCAAGGTTCAATAACCAGAATTTCGAATACTGTGTCGATCGACGCAGACAATGTCTGTCGATCGACACTACCAAATAAAACCGGACTTCAATAACCAGTTAATTCAATTAACCCGGTTCATCGAACCGGTCATGTCGATCGACACAACCCATGTGTGACGGTCGACATAGACCTAAACCGAAGATCGTTTTGATAACCGGTCCAATCCAATTGAACCGACTTATCTGATCAAACTGATCTTAACCAATCGGTTTATACTAATTGGGATAATCAGTTCAATTCTATTGAACCAATTCATCCAATTTAAACCGTTTAAACCAGTTTTATCTGATTGCGATAATCAGTTCAATTCAATTGAACCGACTTATCCAATCAAACTGATTTTAACCCATAGGTTCATGCTAATTGAGATAATCAGTTCAATCCTATTGAACCAATTCATCCAATTTGAACCGATCTATTCGGACTTAACCAAGCATGATAACCGGTTGATAGGTTTCTAAGTTTTACCCTATTCTAAACTGCAAGTGAACAGCAATGTCAAAGTAGTATATAGGGCTATCGAATCCACAGGGACACTTGGTCTCAATAGAAACAGAAACGTAGAGATTAAACTAGAAATAAGCAGATGGTGAAGTAAATAAATTGCGAAGCAAGAAAGTAAACAGTAGCAGAGATTAACGGTTGTGAAGCAATAAACTAAAAGCGTCAAGCCTAGGGTATTCTCAGGAAATCAGACAAGCAGACAGTTCATTCAGCAATGATCTAATTAAGAACAGTTCTAGAACTCAAAACACAGATATAGAATTAACCAAATTCCTTTGCGATAATTCTCTAAGCCTAAGTGCAGCAAACCAAACTTTCGTTTGCGAGAACTAACAGATTAAACTAGCATTAATCCCAAGTTTGATATGTTCACAATTATCCTAAACCAAACTTCCGTTTGCGCAAAGTTTAATTGCCCAATTTAATTAGTTCAGATTCCTAAACCCCACTTCCGTGACGTATTTAGCAACCTAAGATCTAGATTCTAATTGATCAGGTTAGAACTAGCTTTAAGCACAATTAAATTGAAGAACAGATATAGTTATGAATCCTTAACTGAATTTAAACAAGTCTAGCAAGTCATGAAATCCTATGTGAGAAACCCTAAACTCAACTATGGATCTACTCAGACATGATTAATGAAAACATAATCAAAGAAATAATAGATTGCATATAAGAAATTAAATAGATAAAGGGGTTCGAAATCTTCTCCAAAATAAGTGAATACAGGAAATAGTTCAGCCCCCAAAAGCTCTAGAAATCTCTTAGCTATTAGTATCAAAGCGTAATGTAAAGCGTGTGTAAAATAAACACCAAAAACTAGTATATATAGGCATAATCTCGGATGGGGCTTCTGTGTAAATACTGGAACTATTCTGGGCCTCTTTGCAAATCTTCATAACTTGTTAAACCGACGCGTACGGCCCATCTCGCTAGTGTGTCGACCGATGCACAATGTGTGTCGGTCGATGCATGATCAATAAATCGGACAGTGAGTAAATCTCTCGGCCAAAACGTCCCAAAAGTCCCAAAATGCTCCAAATATCTCCAATTAGCTCCAAACCTGATTAAACCTGTAAAAGACTCTAAACGAATACAAAAGACACTAAAAACACATCTATATCATGGTCTAAACTGGGTAAAAACCATGATATATCAACTCCCCCACACTTAGCCTTTTCTTGCCCTCAAGCAAAACATAGAACTAAAACATGGTGAAGAGGTTTGAAAACTCTTCAGAAACTCATTTCATCCTAGAAGCTACAATACTCAGATTCCCCTTAGTAAACCACTGCAAGAATCAATCACAGGATATCAAGACCACAATGTACTTCCCCCACACTTAGCAACTGTCCTAGGTAAACTCCACAATCACATTCAAGCATTCAAATTCTCCCTACTGACTTCTGCAAGTATTTAAGTGCGGTCTCACCTAAGGATTATCGATCAAAGGGCACATGGATTCTTACCTTATCAGCTCTAGACTACCATACTATCTTTCTCTAGTCCCTTTCTTCTCTTTCCCTTCTTTAACAACTGATTTTTCCCCACTGGGTATCATTTTATTTTTTTTATCAGTGTTCTTCCCGTTATGGGGTGTACTTTGGACACATTCCATGGTACACAGGATATGAGAGTTTCAGCTACCATTCCCATGACCACTTCGGAGTTACTAACTCATCCTCAGTTTATTATATTTTTTTTTTTTTACTTTACAGAAGGGGAGAAGGGAACTAAATAGGACAGGTTTACAGGCTGTGTCAGAACTAACAAGGGAATCCGACACAAAGTATACCAAGCCCTTAGGTGAGAAATCTAAGTCAGTATTAAGGTTGAAGTCAGTAAAGGATCCTCTGATACCTGAAGTGATGTGGGTGTTCCCAGTAGGTTGATCTGTGATGGGGTTTTCTAATAGTCAGAGATAGATCCTGCAACTTCATCCCAATGGTTACTTAAGTTCCTGCAAGTCTTGTAAATCTTCTCAGAAAATCATAGTTTCATACTTAAACAATTTTGACTCAATAAAACAAAATTTTTGAAAAACGGACTGACTCTTAAGAAAACAGAAAACAAAAGTCAGTAACACCTCCCCCACACTTAAGACACACTGTCCCCAGTAGTATCCAGCGAAGGATCGGTAAAAAGAAAATAAAAATTGAAAAGGTGAAATTATGTCTGTCGGGTTACCTCTGTCGCTAAGCATCGATCGTTGCACTAAGTGCATCGACCGTTACTTGGCGATTTTCGTGTATAGTCGATCGTTGCTCAGGACCGCAACGATCGCTGCAATGCGATTCCTTTCGTGTTGTGACGATCGACACAGAAGTGCGTCGATCGTTGCACTGCGATTTATCCGAGACCTGCAAACATAAACTCACCAGAAACAAAAACAAACGTAAAATCCTAACAAAAACACCAAAAATTAAGTAGAAAAACACCAGTACCTAATGGTGGGTTGCCTCCCACCCAGCGCTTGTTTAAGGTCAATAGCTTGACCGGACGGATGGGAATTTTCAAGTAGAGGGTGCAGCATCCAGAGGTAAAATCTGTCCCCTTGGAATCTCGGCCTTAGCCCAATAGTGTTTTACCCTCTGCCCGTTAACAGCAAACTCATTACCTTCCTTGCCAATCAAAATGACAGCTCCATATGGACGCACTTCTTTGATCGTGTAGGGTCCAGACCATCTTGATTTCAGCTTGCCTGGAAACAAATGCAAGCGAGAATTGTACAACAGTACCTGATCGTTAGGCTTAAATCGTCTGGAGACAATCTTTTTGTCATGATAAGCCTTAGTCCTTTCCTTGTACAACTTTGAGTTCTCATAGGCAAAATGTCTAATCTCATCCAACTCATTGAGCTGTATCAATCTCCTCTCTGCAGCTGGTTTGAGGTCAAATTTCATCTGTTTTACAGCCCATGCCGCCTTGTGCTCAAGTTCTACTGGCAGATGACATGCTTTCCCATACAGCAAATGGAATGGAGTAGTCCCTAATGGCGTTTTAAATGCAGTCCTGTAGGCCCATAAAGCATCATCAAGCTTAGCTGCCCAATCTTTCCTTGTCTTCCCAACTGTCTTTTCCAGGATCTCCTTGATTTGTCTGTTAGAAACCTCTACCTGTCCACTAGTCTGTGGGTGATAAGGAGTAGCAACTCGGTGGTGCACTCCATGCTTCCTCAGGAGCTTCTCAAAAACCTTATTAATAAAGTGAGATCCTCCATCACTAATAACTATCCGAGGCACTCCAAATCTAGGGAATATGATGGATTTAAATAGCTTAATGACTACTGAAGAGTCATTGGTTGGACTAGCTATTGCTTCTACCCACTTAGAAACATAATCCACAACAACTAATATGAATTTATTCCCATAAGATGAGGGAAAAGGACCCATAAAGTCTATGCCCCAGCAATCAAAAACCTCAACCTCAAGAATGAAATTCTGAGGCATCTCATGCTTCCTGCTTATTTTCCCTCTCCTCTGGCAGGCATCACAATGAGAAATAAAAGAGTGAGTATCAGCGAACATTGTAGGCCACCAGAAACCTGCTTGCAAGACCTTAGACACAGTCTTAAATGTAGCAAAATGTCCTGCATAATCTGATCCGTGACAGTGGAAAAGGATATCTGGAACCTCTGACTCAGCAACGCATCTTCTATAAAGGCCATCCGAACAATGCTTATAGAGGTAAGGTTCATCCCAATAGTACCTCCTAAGTTCTCTGAAAAACCTCTTCTTTTCATATCCCTTCAGATTATCTGGTTCAGTCTCTGCAGCTAGATAATTGGCTATGTCTGCATACCATGGTCGATCATTTGTTGCGACAACATTAATCTCGAACTCATGCCTTCCAATACGTATCGTGAAAGTTTCTGCGTCTGTATCCGCGCTGCAACGATCGTCACAGTCGAATGTATCGATCATTGCTGTCCCGATAGATGCATCGATCGACGCTGATGTAGCATCGATCGACGCAACGTGATTAATCCGACAGTTCTGCAGATTTCTGTCCAAATCTGTCTCACAGATTGTCCCAACCATATTGACGTTTTCTTCAGGCAAATAGTCATTAATTGGCATGTCCTCCTCAACCAGCATCCTCGAAAGATGGTCAGCAACTCCATTCTCAACCCCTTTCTTATCTCTCACTTCAATATCAAATTCCTGAAGTAACAGGATCCATCTCAACAATCTTGGCTTAGCATCCTTCTTCTGCATCAGATACTTCAGTGCTGAATGATCAGTGTGGACAATTACCTTAGAGCCAACAAGATAAGAGCGAAATTTCTCAAATGCAAAGACAACTGCCAGTAACTCCTTCTCTGTAGTGGCATAGTTTCTTTGTGCATCATCCAGTGTCCTACTGGCATAATAAATAGCATGAAGCTTTCTATCTTTCTTTTGTCCAAGAACAGCTCCTACAGCATAATCACTTGCATCACACATTACCTCGAAAGGCAAATCCCAATCCGGTGGCTGAACTATGGGAGCACTCACTAATGCCTGCTTGATCTGTTCAAATGCAGTTTGACAATCTGCAGTGAACTCAAATTTGGTGTCTTTGCACAGCAAAGCAGTTAGTGGCCTAGCAATCCTACTAAAATCCTTGATGAACCGTCTATAGAAGCCAGCATGTCCAAGAAAGCTTCTAATAGACTTAACAGAATCAGGTGCCTGCAGGTTGGTCATCACTTCGATTTTAGCACGGTCCACCTCTATTCCTGCTTCGGACACTTTATGTCCAAGCACAATGCCATCTCTGACCATGAAATGACACTTCTCCCAGTTAAGAACTAAGTGCTTCTCTTCACATCTTTTCAGAACCTTACACAGATTATCTAAGCATTCATTATAGGATGATCCATATACTGAGAAATCATCCATGAATACTTCCATAAAATCCTCAATCATATCTGTGAATATGGACATCATGCATCTCTGGAAGGTGGCTGGTGCATTGCAGAGTCCAAAAGGCATCCTACGGTAAGCAAAAGTCCCATATGGACAAGTAAAAGTGGTCTTTCCCTGATCCTCCGGATGGATGGGAATCTGAAAGAAACCTGTGTAGCCATCTAAGAAGCAGTAGTAAGGATGATTTGCTAACCTTTTGAGCATCTGATCAATAAAAGGTAAAGGAAAATGATCCTTCCTAGTAGCATCATTAAGCTTCCTGTAGTCTATGCACATCCTGTGTCCTGTCACAGTCCTAGTAGGTATCAGCTCGTTCTTCTCATTCTTCACGACTGTAACACCGCCCTTCTTTGGTACTACATGGACTGGACTCACCCAATCACTATCAGAGATAGGATATATAATTCCAGCGTCAAGGAGTTTCATAATCTCCTTTTTGACTACTTCCTGCAGATTAGGATTAAGTCTCCTCTGATGTTTGATTGATGTCTTGGACTCATCCTCAAGATGTATCCGGTGCATGCACAGCTCTGGTGAGATACCTGAAATATCATTAAGGGAATAGCCAAGAGCTTTGCGATGCTTGCGCAGCTTGCTTAGCAGTAAAGTGAGCTCTGCGTTGTTCAGGCTAGCATTAACAATCACTGGGTATGTTGAATTAGGTCCAAGAAAAGCGTACCTTAGCCCGGATGGAAGTTGTTTCAGATCTATTTTCGGAGCCTTTTCCTCTGCCCAGTCTCTGTCGTCTTGCAACGATCGATGCTTAGATGGTGTCGATCGTTGCAGACCCGCGTCAGACACTTCTACCTGCATTGCAACCTCGACAGAATCCATCAATCTCGTATAGCACATTGCAGGCTCGTGTTGGGAATGTCCTGAAATCTACCGTACTATCTCTAGAAAGTATGATAAGTGTCGAGATCAGACCTAAGTCATAAATACTGGGTGATCATGATTACTTGCTAGAGCCCGCTCATGATCTATAAGTTTAGGACTTATTACCAGTATTGTATGATCCCTAAGGGTCACACACCATAGCTAACGGGAAAGTTAAATGGAATTAATACGGTAAGATGCAAAGGCATTTACTGTATTTGTACAGAGAATTGGGCCAGACAAAATACAGGCTTTTGTCTGATTTGTGTCTTGGGCCCAAAATCCTAATAGGCCATTAGTTTAATAACTTGGGCCCATATAAGGATGAGGAATGGCGCCTAGGGCTGATACACATAACCCTCTGCGATTTCCTTGAGCCGTATTCCTCTCTCTCTGATTCATTCCAGCTTGGTCTAGCAGCCTGATCCATAGCTTGTAAGCGTGTGGATACCAAGGAGGAGCCGGTAATCATCTGCTCTAAGTGATCTCGACATTACCAATCAATCCGCTGCACTCTAAAAGAGGTAATGATCCTGATCTGTATGATTCAACTGCAAATCACCTAGATCCTAGATAATTATGTGCTAGGTTGTAATCTGAGAATTATACCATGAACACACATAATCCCACAGTGGTATCAGAGCTTAGGTCGTTAGGTCTTTGCTGTTTGGATCATACTAGGTTGTTTATTAGTTTGATGAATCGATTTTAAGAGTAAAATTGATTAAAAACTTTAAAAACCTAAAAGAGTAATCGGATGAACAGTAATCGCGATGAACAGTAATCGATGAACAGTAATCGATGAACAGTAATCGATGAACAGTAATCGGTGAACAGTAATCGATGAACAGTAATCGATGAACAGTAATCGATGAACAGTAATCGATGAACAGTAATCGGTGAACAGTAATCGATGAACAGTAATCGATGAACAGTAATCGCCAAGAATTGGGCCTATAATTTGTGACCCAACCGAAAACTTTAATAAAACATTAAATTAGAAAGTTTCTTTGATTAGAAGTTTCTAATTTTGGCATGTTAAAAAATTTCTAAATATAGTAAGTTTCTAAATTTAGAAAGTTTCTAAAATAAGTAAGTTTCCAAAAATAGTAATCTTCTATTTTTGGAAAGAAAACCTAAAATCCTCAAAAACAATATCAAGCTTGGATGTCTTGCCCAATCTTGTCAGCTACTTAACGCTTATTCAATTACAGATATGGCTTACAGTGTGAGGTGTCTGTTTTTGCGTAAGTAAAGTAGTATATAGTCACTAATTTCATTGGGAGTCCCAGACTTTAGTGATTATTTGGCTGTAAGAGATTGGTTTCCTTGACTGGGCCATCGGGAGTCCCGGGCCTTGAGACATCTGGTGTATTGGGCCTTGGGCCCAATCCACAACCGAGAGTTATATGGATATAACTAGCTGTGAGTATGCTTACCAAGTAAAGCTAATTCCGGGTGACGGCCAGTGGCCCACTTTGGTTTTAGTTGAACATGGGTCTCGGAATCATTGCATTCTTATGAGGTTAAACAAAGAAATTTTGAATGCAATGCGAGTTTTCTTATAAGTTGTTAAGATTACTCTTTTATGAACTGAATAACTAAAACTCTATTTATCTCTAAATTTCAGTTATGACTAGCACAAACAATCAAAACACTTTCTCGATCCGGTCTGTCCTTGAGATGGACAAACTGAACAGATCAAATTTCTTGACTTGGTCGCGGAACCTGAGGCTAGTCCTCAGGCAGGAGAGAAAGGACTATGTCCTTGAGAGAACTCTCCCCGAGAGGATCGGGTCCAATGCCTCTCATGCAGTATATGATGCTTGGAATAAGCATTATAATGATGCGGTAGATGTGCGTGGTCTGATATTGGCTACCATGGACTCAGATTTGCTGAAGCAATATGAGAACATAGAGTCGCCAATAGAGATGATCAGCAGCCTGAAATTGAAATTTCAGGAGCAGGTAAGAGTGGAGAGATACCAGTTGGTTAAGTCTCTCACTAGCTGCAAGCTACCAAATAATCATCCAGTGAGTCCTCATGTCAGTAAAATGATGGGTTACATTGATGACCTGAGGAAACTGGATTATCCAGTTAGCCAAGAATTGGCAACTGAGATCATTCTGCAGTCACTGCCGTCAAGCTATGATAAGTTCAAAAGGAACTATATCAAGAAAGGCTTAACGAAGACGCTGACTGAACTGCATGATATGCTCAAGACAGTTGAGCCAAACGTGAAGAGTACCCTGTATAATCTCGTAATGGAGAAGGGTAGGTTTACTAAACCTAATGCTGACAAGGGTGAAGACAAAGTTGTCCAGATTTTGAATCATGGCAAGCGTGTGTCTTCTGAGCCCGAGTCAGATACATCTTACGTTGGTAAGTGCTGCTACTGTAAAGAGGTTGGGCATTGGAAGAGAGATTGCATTAAATTCATGGAAGATTATGAGGAGTTGAAGTTGATGTATGAGACTACTTCCTCAGATATTCATGTTATTACTTCAAGTTCTACCTTATAGGTATTGGATACTGGTTGTGGCACTGATATTTGTTATAATATGCAGAGCCTAAGCAACAGTAGAACGTTGAAGGAATGACAAGTGGAACTGCATGACTGGAAGGAGCTATGGATGCTGCCTCAGCCGTAGGGTTTTCACTTGTAGATGCCTTTGAGGCTTGGTTTTGTATTAAGTAATTGCTACAATGTACCTGCTTTAAGCAGAGTTGTCTTTCATTTTCTTGTAAGAATTTGAATGTTTTTCGTTTTGATAAAAGACAAGTTTTGTTCTTTTGATCTCAATGAAATATTGATTGTAGCACCCTATTCAAGGAATGGGTTTTATATCTTAAACCAAAGAGTGCCTAAAAGTAACATAAATACCGAATTGGTTTAAATCTGATGAATTAAACCTGATCTTTCTTGGCGTACTTGTTTTGGTCACATAGAGTAAGTCGGATTCAGAAACCCCATAGTTATGGACTTTTGGGCTCATTTGATCGGATATCTTATGAGACTTGAATTCTGCTTACTGGACCAAAAGACAAAGGGCCCATCTTAGCCGAGCTAGAGAAAGGCCCAAAGACTTATTGGACCTTGAACATACTCATGTATGTGGCCCGATGAGCAGTAATGCCAGAGAAAATTTCCTGTACTTCATTATCTTTACTGATTACTTCAGTGAGTATGACTGTGTTCATTTGATGAGACACGAGTCAGAATTCTTTGAAATGGTCGAAAGAATTCCAGAATGAGATATAGAATCTGAGTGACAGAAGTATTGAGACTCTGGATTAGATCACGAGTGAGAATACTTAAGTCATTGATGGTGTGATCATATGAATGAGTGTGAAGTCGTTTCACAGCTCATTTCTCCAGAAAACCTGGAGGTGTTTCTGTGAGAAAGAATCAGATCTTATTAGAAATGATTAAAGATGAGTCACACGAATCTTCCATGATATTCTTTAAGAATAACGCTCTAGAAATATCTAAGTTTACGCTGAAATAGTTCTACCAATATCAGTTGAAAGACACCACTTAAATGTGGATTGGAAATGATCCAAATTCGTCTTTACTGAGTATTTGTAGTTGTGCTACTTCGCTGGTTGTCCTAGGGAAACCAAGGCTTGTTACTTTTTACGTCCATTCCGAAAACGAAGTTAGGTTGTTCGGAATTCTGTTTTCTAAAAGGAAAGTTGCTTTCCAAGAAGAACAGTGGGAGTAAAAGTATGACTCGAAGAAATTCGAGAAATACAGGAGGCTGCTCAACCTGTTGAGGGAGAGCAGCGGATGGATTTACAGATTTCTGTAGAATCTACACCTGTAGAGCCTGAAGTTCGCAGATCTAAATGAATCCGTCACTAATCCGAGAGTGATTTCTCGTGATTAATTGCCATGATCTGATGATCATTGAAAGTGACGAACCTGCGAAATTCACAGAAGCGAAAGTGAGCCCGGACTCCGAAAAAAAATTATATTGTGTGTAAGTTAGCTTCATCGATCCATTCATGGATGGAAGCAAACATATCGGAGTTGGAATCTTCGTTCTGTTGAAGTAGTCAAGGTTTTGACTTGAACAGGAACGAAGTGGAACTGTGCGTTTACTAATAGATAAGTGGGAGCGATGTTGCATTTCTCATAGTGTATGTCGATGACATACTGATTCTCGGAAATAACATTCCAATGCTGCAGTCGGTAAAGGACTGGCTTGGGAGTTGGTTTTATGATTGACACGGGTAAAGCCACGTATGTTCTTGGATTTTGGATCTAAAGATAGAGATCCAAAAGAGCTGGTAGGACAAAGTCAGTATTCTTAAATTGACAAAGTCCTACACGTTTTCAGCATTCCAAGAAGGGTTTTATGCCAATGTCACATGGCATTACGTTAAGCAAGATACAGTGTCCTACGATATCTGCTGAGCTTGAATGCATGGATGAGATTCCATATGCGTCGGCAATTGGATCTATCATGTATGCCATGACATGTGCTTGTTTTGATGTTGCTTTAATGTTAAGCAAGACAAGTAAAGACCAGTCAAATCCAGCAAAGAATCACTGGATAGGCGTAATGATTATCCTCAAGTATTTGGAAAATACTTAGGATAAGTTCTTGATTTACGGAGAAAGTGAGGTGCTACAAGTCGGTAGAGTCTGAAAGGCAAGTTTCCAACAGACAAAGATGATTTCCGGTCACAGTCCGGTTATATCTTGTGTCTGTCTGGCGGTGCAAGGCACTGTTTCTGACTCCATGACTTAAGCTGAACATTTCGCAGCTTGGGTAGCGGCGAAAGAGGTTGTTTGGAAAGAAGAGTTCATCACTGAACTTGATGTGATTCCCAGCATAGATGAGACTAGCTGCACATCAGAGGTCCAAACACCTTGAGGGTAGGTATAACCTATTTCGTGAGATAAATGACAGAGGTGTTAAGTAGATCAGCGAGTTTCAACGAATGAGAACGTTGCTAATCTATTAACGAAGCCACTCCTTAGGCCTAAGCACGAGTCGCGGACTGTTGCTGTAGGATAAGTGAAATTAAGATGTAGTCTTAATTTCAGTGGGAGTTTGTAAAGGGCTTTATTTAGTTGTTTTGAAAGGTTCATGTAAACATAATATTTTATGTTTATGAAATCTATGATTTCTGGATTATTTTAACTGTGATATAAATAATCGTTCCAAAATGATTCATGTCATTATATATGGGCCATCGAAGTACATGAGTAGACTTGATCCTGAAACCCCATATTTAACGAAATGACATAAATCATAGTGTCCATAGTCGAAGGTTGTTGAAATTGGAACACCAACAACCACTTGAGACTAGATTGTGTTGAGACTTATGACCAAGTTTCGAGGGGTCATAGATGCGCGGCATTAAAGTCGACACATAGGTATATGTAGGGGAGCATATGACCGGACATGGCCCGCTGATGAGAACTCTACAAGATATTAATATCTGTGTCATGAGAGGTTCTCATATACGACTATAGAGTATAGTCCTTAGACCTGAGTTCGCATGCATGTGGCTGCACATGGAGTGATGCGCTTTGATCATTGTCTAACGCTGTTTCGTAACTGGGAGCTATAAGGACCTTGGTTGGGTGTATTATGAAGTGTGTAGTTCATAGTGATGGAACAAGATGGGATTTGTCCCTGCCGTTTAACGGAGGTAATATCTCTAGGCCAATCGGAGACTTGATAGCTGGTAAGAGAGTGGCCACTCCCAAACGGACTTGCCCAAGTCGTTTGAATTGTCAGTATCAAATCTGGTCCGATTAAAATGGTCTGGCTATATAAGGATGACACGCATCTTGCCTTATGCCAGATCGAGATATTGAGACGAAAGGACTAGGGAATGTAGGATTCCAGTACAAGTGGGAGATTGTTGGGAATGTCCTGAAATCTACCGTACTATCTCTAGAAAGTATGATAAGTGTCGAGATCAGACCTAAGTCATAAATACTGGGTGATCATGATGACTTGCTAGAGCCCGCTCATGATCTATAAGTTTAGGACTTATTACCAGTATTGTATGATCCCTAAGGGTCATACACCATAGCTAACGGGAAAGTTAAATGGAATTAATACGGTAAGATGCAAAGGCATTTACTGTATTTGTACAGAGAATTGGGCCAGACAAAATACAGGCTTTTGTCTGATTTGTGTCTTGGGCCCAAAATCCTAATAGGCCATTAGTTTAATAACTTGGGCCCATATAAGGATGAGGAATGGCGCCTAGGGCTGATACACATAACCCTCTGCGATTTCCTTGAGCCGTATTCCTCTCTCTCTGATTCATTCCAGCTTGGTCTAGCAGCCTGATCCATAGCTTGTAAGCGTGTGGATACCAAGGAGGAGCCGGTAATCATCTGCTCTAAGTGATCTCGACATTACCAATCAATCCGCTGCACTCTAAAAGAGGTAATGATCCTGATCTGTATGATTCAACTGCAAATCACCTAGATCCTAGATAATTATGTGCTAGGTTGTAATCTGAGAATTATACCATGAACACACATAATCCCACAGCTCGTCCTGTAGGTATTCCAACTCCAAAATGGAACTCAGTAAAGCCCTCTCTAGTGGGTCCTCAGCATGTGATTGATGGAAGTACTCTGCAGCAAAATCACCCAATGTGTCCACATAAAAGGTTTGCCCGTCGATGGTTGGTCTCTTTACCAGTTTGTTCATGTCAAAACTCATCTACAGATCCCCCACATTTAGAACTATTTTGCCTCCTTGACAGTCAATCATCGCACCAGCTGTTGCTAAGAAAGATCTGCCTAGAATTAATGGGTCTTTTGGCTCCTGTCCATATTGTAGAACCACAAAATCAGTTGGGATTACGCACTTGCCAACTGTTATAGGCACATCCTCTATTACTCCTTCGGGAATCCTGACTGATCTGTCTGCCAAAACCAGTGATATCCTAGTTGGTATAAAATCTGTCATCCCTAGTCTTTTAGCAACTGAAAGGGGCATCAGATTTACACTGGAGCCAAGATCACATAGGGACCTTTCGAACCTCTCCTTGTAGATAGCACAATCTAATACGAAGCTGCCTGGATCTTTTAATTTCTCTGGAATTCTGCCTTGAACCACTGCACTACATACTTCATTGAGCATCATTATACTTTCCTCGTCAGACCATTTACCAGAAATTGCATCCTTAAGGCATCTCTTCATCATGGGGGAAGTTTCAATGGAATCCAACAAAGGTACCTCAACCTTTACCTTCTTTATGAACTCCTTCCACTTTGCATACTGCCTATAGTTCTTAGCTTTTCTGGGGTTCTTGGGATAAGGTATCTTAGGCTTGTATACCCTTTCAGCCGACTGTTTTGGGTTTTCAGCACTCGAACTTTCTGCAGTGTCCTTGTGTCGATCGTTGCTCTTATCGCACCGATCGATGCTAGGCGACTTTGTGACGGCCTCCGGTTCCTTGATTTCGCTTGGCAACGATCGTTGCTTAGATGCATCGATCGACGCGCGGCGAATATCGCGTATCTCATCTTCCAACTCTTCAATTTCCACGAGTTCCTCAACGCTCAACTGCTTTTTCTGGCCAGATGACAGCTCCTTACCACTCCTCAATGTTACGGCATTGCATTGGTACTTAGGATTGGCGTCAGTCCTTCCCGGGAGATATCCCTCTTCCCTTTGAGCATGCCCAGCAGTTCTTGCAACCTTAGCATCAAGCTCTTTCATGTGTGTGTTCAAACTCTCAAACTTCCCATTCAGATCCCTGTAGATTGTATCCATTTTCGCGTCAGCATCTGCTGCGTACTTAGTCTGATTCTCCATTAGCTGTCTTATCATCATCTCTATTTTACTATCAGACTCGTTGGCTTTCTCAAAACCACCTCGCTGAACTCCATTTGAGAATCTGTTTCTCTGTTGATTTTTAGATCTACTACCTTGGAAACCAGAACCTCCCATGTAATTCACTTCTTCTTCCTGAGTGTCCTCCTCAGTCTGAATTACCTCTATATCTTGGGTAGAGTGGACAACTTTCTTACTTGTTAAAAGATCGTACACTGTGTCTAGCCTAGATCTAATCTCAGTCATGTTAGAATCCTCTGTACTTCCACCGGATTTCTTTCTCTTTTCATCTATAGACTTGCAACTGTAGCTGTTAATAAGGTTCCCAATCAACTGCTTAGCTTGAGTAGGAGTCCTGGTGTTGAAATTAGCATTACTGGAATTATCCAGCGCAGTCTGATAAGGGAGATCTATGCCTCTGAAGAAAATACCAATCAGATGTACTTCTGTGAATCCATGGTGTGGACAGTCACGCTGATACTGCTTAAATCTCATCCAGGCAGTCTTCAAGGGCTCCACAGCTCCTTGGGAAAAGGTGAGTATGTCCTGTCTGGACTGATCCGAGCGCGCATCATCATAAAAGTGACGCAAGAACTCACTCTTTAAGGCTGCCCAAGTAGTATACTGACCAGGTGCCAGTTGTCTCAGCCATGCACTAGCGTCTCCAGCAAGACTGTGCGGAAATAGCTTAAGGAACAGATAGTCCGGGCATACTCCTTCATACTTCATGCCAGTGACTATGTCTTCAAACTTGTCAATGTGATTCATAGGCTGCTCTGCTTGAAGACCATGAAAAGCAATCTGTCTCATCAGCTGGTAGTAGATGGTCTTTACCTCAAAATCATTCCTCTCAAAAGCAGGAAGCACTAGGGCTGCTCGGTTTGCATGAAACTCATCAGGTCTGTTGTAATCAGCTAGTGTCCTCTCATGAACCACCATCTCTCTACCTTGGGCCTGTCCTTGACCCTGGTTTCGGTTCAGCTCCTGTTGCTGTTGCTCAGGAGGATCAGGGATGACATTCCCTTCAGCATCAACCCGATGCCCAGCAGCATTGTACGGGTTGTCATCTTGGTCCCTAAGGGTACCTTCAGCATCTGGTATCAAGATCAAACGTTCTCGTACCATTCTCTCTCTCTTTTCTCTTCTGTTAGTCCTTTCTAGACGTCCAAGTTCCTCTAGTCCGAGATTAAGCAAGCTCGAGTTCGGATTACTTCGAGTTTTCTGCGTTGGCATAAACTGTCTGTAATCGTCCAGCAACGATCGATGCTATCAGTGCAACGATCGATTCAATTCTCAGAATCGCCTAGTGACGATCGACGCAAGGGATGCAACGATCGACGCAAGGCGAAATTCGTACTTGCGACAGAAAGAAACAGAGAAAAAGTTCAGCAAAAAAAAAAAAAAAAACAAAAAACGAAAAAGAACAAAAACAAAAAGAAAAATTTCTAGCAAAAACCCTAAGTTCGATCCTATCGAAGACTCAAAGAGTCCCCGGCAACGGCGCCAAAAACTTGGTAGGTTTCTAAGTTTTACCCTATTCTAAACTGCAAGTGAACAGCAATGTCAAAGTAGTATATAGGGCTATCGAATCCACAGGGACACTTGGTCTCAATAGAAACAGAAACGTAGAGATTAAACTAGAAATAAGCAGATGGTGAAGTAAATAAATTGCGAAGCAAGAAAGTAAACAGTAGCAGAGATTAACGGTTGTGAAGCAATAAACTAAAAGCGTCAAGCCTAGGGTATTCTCAGGAAATCAGACAAGCAGACAGTTCATTCAGCAAGGATCTAATTAAGAACAGTTCTAGAACTCAAAACACAGATATAGAATTAACCAAATTCCTTTGCGATAATTCTCTAAGCCTAAGTGCAGCAAACCAAACTTTCGTTTGCGAGAACTAACAGATTAAACTAGCATTAATCCCAAGTTTGATATGTTCACAATTATCCTAAACCAAACTTCCGTTTGCGCAAAGTTTAATTGCCCAATTTAATTAGTTCAGATTCCTAAACCCCACTTCTGTGACGTATTTAGCAACCTAAGATCTAGATTCTAATTGATCAGGTTAGAACTAGCTTTAAGCACAATTAAATTGAAGAACAGATATAGTTATGAATCCTTAACTGAATTTGAACAAGTCTAGCAAGTCATGAAATCCTATGTGAGAAACCCTAAACTCAACTATGGATCTACTCAGACATGATTAATGAAAACATAATCAAAGAAATAATAGATTGCATATAAGAAATTAAATAGATAAAGGGGTTCGAAATCTTCTCCAAAATAAGTGAATACAGGAAATAGATCAGCCCCCAAAAGCTCTAGAAATCTCTTAGCTATTAGTATCAAAGCGTAATGTAAAGCGTGTGTAAAATAAACACCAAAAACTAGTATATATAGGCATAATCTCGGATGGGGCTTCTGTGTAAATACTGGAACTATTCTGGGCCTCTTTGCAAATCTTCATAACTTGTTAAACCGACGCGTACGGCCCATCTCGCTAGTGTGTCGACCGATGCACAATGTGTGTCGGTCGATGCATGATCAATAAATCGGACAGTGAGTAAATCTCTCGGCCAAAACGTCCCAAAAGTCCCAAAATGCTCCAAATATCTCCAATTAGCTCCAAACCTGATTAAACCTGTAAAAGACTCTAAACGAATACAAAAGACACTAAAAACACATCTATATCATGGTCTAAACTGGGTAAAAACCATGATATATCACCGGTCCAATCCAATTGAACCGATTAACCATTCGCTCGGCCTGTGTCGATCGACACTCAAACTGTGTCGATCGATGCAGTAGGCTTTTAGGTTTTCTACGAGAAAACCCTAGCCGCCGAATATTGATCTGTGTCGACCGACACACAAACTGTGTCGATCGACACCATGCGAAAATAGCAGTTCATCGTTTTTCAGCAGAGAAATAATCCGAGATTCAATTCTCCAAAACACGATTTCAAAGCATTAAACTAATCAAATTCATCAGTATTCGATTTAAATGCCACAGATTCAATGGTTAAACCCTAAGGCTCTGATACCACTGTTGGGAATCCGAGCCAATTCTACAGATTCAGAATTCTCGCGAGTTCCCGATAGCCTAGGATCTAGGGTCTAGTTAATTGAATCATGATCTCACCTCGTGATTACCTGGTGTTTGGCAGCGGAAGATTGATCAGGTAGCACGAGATCTATTGCGACTCAGATGCTGCGCCTCTATCGTAGTCCACACGCACACAAGCTGGAATCCGCCGGGTTGCTAGCGCCGGTGCTCGGATCTCTCTGGGACTTTAGTTTCTAGAGGAAGAGCTTCTGTTTTCTCACTGAGAAAAACAGTCTGGGCGGCGCTCGAATCAATAGGTCGAATGTACAAAATGTGTTTATATATCGACCTAAAGTGAACCAAAACATCAGTCTCGGTTTCGCCTTTGTGTCGACCGACACACTTAGTGGTGTCGATCGACACACCTCCTGTATCGACCGACCCACCTAATGGTGTCGATCGATACATCTCATAGAAACTTATATTCGATGTGCATCCAATACACATCGATCAGATCATATGCCAATGATCAATCCCATATGGACTATGTCCAACTTGCTTAGGTGTGTGACCCTGTAGGTTCACACGATACTGGAAATGAGTTACAACTCATTTGTCATAAGTGGTTTCTACCAAAACATTATGACTACCCAGTATCACATGATCTGTCCGATCTCGACAATACAACTATCTTTAGAGTGAGTACAATGTGATTTCAGGACATAATCCCAACATAAATGACTCAACAGACTCGAAAAACCAAGTTAAAGACTCAATATACACACTTATATCATGGTTGAAAACCTAGAAAACCATGATATATCAACTCCCCCAGACTTAGCTCTTGCTTGCCCTCAAGAAAATAAAGAACCAAAGCAATGAGAAAGAGGTTTGAAAACTCATAAACTCATTTCGTCCTAGGAACATTCACATTCACATTTACTTATTAAGCCACTGAAAACTTTCCTGCAGAGATCAAGACCACAATATACTTCCCCACACTTAGCAACTGTCCCAAGTAAACTCCACAATCTAGACAGAGCATTCAAATTCACCACACTAATCTCTGTATACAATTAAGTGCGGTCTCACAGAGGGTGTATCGATCTGAGGACACATGGACTCAACTCATTCAGTTCCTGACCACCAAACTGTCGGTTTCTGGTTCCTTTCTTTTCCCTTTCTCCCTTAGCACTGATTTTTTCCCACTGGGTATCATATTATTTTTTCTATCAGTGCTCTTCCCTTTTTATTCGGGGTGTAACTTTGGACATGTTTGATATACCATGGATTTTAGGGTTTTTAACCATGGTATATGTGTTATTTATCGAGTCTTTTACTATGTTTTAGAGTCTTTTCAGGTATTTATTAGGTACAAGCACATTTGGAGCATATTTGGTGATTATGGCACTTTCTGGAGCTAATTGGAGTATTTGGCCGAGAGTTCAAGTTCACTGTTGATATTTCCGATCTGCAACGATCGTCACACTTATGGCAACGATCGTTGCATATGCGAATGGGCCAGACTCGCCGATTTAATGAAGAATGCTGATTTTGCAGAAAAGCCCAGATATTTACACAGAAGCCCAAAACGTGTTTTAGCTATTATATAAGGGTTTTTAAGCCATTGTTTAGGCTACGCTTTACTTTTAAGTCTTATTTTATTTTCAGAGAGCCTTAGGGGCTGATCTTGCTCTCGAAAGAGAGAGGATTTCGAACCCCTGTTGATTATTCTGTTTTATGATATTTGGTTTTCTACTCAAGATGTTTTCTGTTTCGATGAACATGTCTGAGTAGTTTACCTGTTAGGTTGAAGGATTCTCATTAGGGATTTCAGAGAATTATAGTTTAAATCAATCTGTAGAGATTTATATCTGCTAGTTCTTTATCTAAGTTGTTCTTAATGCTAAATCTGAAGTAGCTAATCAGAGTTATGATGTTAGGTTGATTAATTCAGCGGAAGTTGGTTAATTTAACTAGAAAGAACTTAGATAAGCAATTAAACTATTCGCAAACGAAAGTTTGGTTTAGGATAATTGTGAACATATCAAACTTGGAATTAATGCTAGTTTAATCTGTTAGTTCTCGCAAACGAAAGTTTGGTTTGCTGCACTTAGACTTAGAGAATTATCGCAAAGGAATTTGGTTAATTCTATATCAGTGTTTGAGTTCTAGAATAGTTATTGATTGGATCTAGATAGATTGATTGCTTGCGTTCCTGATTTCCCGAGAACTCCTGAAACCTAACGCTTCGCTTCCTTGCTCACAAACTCGCTGCTATTTACTTTTCTGCTCGCTTGATTTACTGCTTTCACATCTGCTTCGCTTAATTTAATCCGAATTACTAAAAATCTATTGTGTGACTGAGAGTCCTCGTGGGATTCGATACCTTATATATTACGATTGCATTAACTGTGCACTTGCAGTAGAATAGGGAAAACTATACACCTATCAAGTTTTTGGCGCCGTTGCCGGGGACTCTTTGAGTTCACCGATAGATTTAGTACTAGGATTTAGACTAAGCATCCTTTTTAATTTTCTTGTTTACTCACGTTTTTGATTTTTGGATTGCAGGGAATTCGCATTGCATCGATCGTTGCTCTCCTTGCAACGATCGACACTAGGCGAAGACAGCAATGCCAAGATCTGAGACGCTTAATAGGTTCCACGCCATGGAACCTGTGATTTTAATTCGCGGTGAAAACGGCGTTCTACGAGACCAAGAGGGTCACATATGCGACGCAAAAGGTCAGAAAATAGATGGGGAAGGAAACCCCATCTTACCAGATTACCATGTATTGGTTGGGCAAGTAGCTGAGATGCAGCATAAGATAGATGACATCCACGACATCTTACTTAGGGAGAGACAGTTCCGAGCAGAGGCAGGCACTGATAAGTTTGCAGAGGTACGCTACATGGCTGGAGGTGACTCTTATAGACATACCTTGGAACATCAGCAAAGGCAGGGTTCTAGGCACGCTCTAGGATCAGGAGACCACAATTATACTTCTAATCTGGCATCTCCTACACAAAGGAGCAAACTGGAGATGATGTTAGAGCAAACAATTGAAAGGCAACAGCAGAACTCAACTTCTTTCAGCTCGAAGCTAGAGAACCTGTACACTAATTTGAATGAGAAATTTGAATCCTTGAGCATTCGTGTAAAGCAGCTGGACACACAGATGGATCAAATTCCAAGTTCTACCCCAACAAAGGATTCTCATGAAGCTCCTGACAACAACATCCTCACTCAGGATCATGCACAAATGGATCATGGATCATGTCTAGCAGTTAAAGCTGTGGAATTTGTGGAAGACAAAGGGGGATTCGATGTTGAATTACCAGAGCTCGAAAGCTTCGATGCACCTGACTCAGCAGAGATTGACATGGATCTTTTGACTTGGATAGTCCAGATTGAAGCGGGACCAAGCCAAGAAGAGAAATTTGAGTCTGAGATGGCTGGAATGGACCAAGAAACAGATAAACCCGAGACTGTAGTTGAAACCCGAGTTGAGACAACAGCATCGATCGTTGCATCACACGCATCGATCGTTGCACCCCGAAAGGAACCAGTTTCACCCAAATCTCGAGAACCTGCTAAAGAAGGAGCCTACAAACCTCCGTTGCCATTCCCGAAAGCTCGCGTTAAATCTACAAATGTGGCTCAGTGCACATTGGTGGTTGATAAGAAGATGGTGGTTCCACAAGAACCTATTCTAGCATCTTCAAGGCCTAAGGCTACTCATAAGCAGAAGGCTCCGAACATCAAATCTTTGCCAAAGGTAAAGCATAAAACCTCTAAATTTAAGCCTCCTGACTCCACTGTTTTGAATGCAGGAAAGAGCGTTAAAACACCCAAATGTCAATCTCACCCTACATTCTTCCCAACGTTTCTTGGACGACATCATGCTGCTACTGCTTACACACCACCATGGATGATAAGGCATTCACAGAGACACTCAAAGTCTCTGTTGAAACCTCCATGAGTCTGACCCCTTTCCAAAAGTCAAGCTATTGACTTAAAACAAGCGCTGAGTGGGAGGCAACCCACTGATAGGTTTAATTATTTTTCTTTTTCATTTTTGGTATTTTTCTTAGGATTTCGCGTTTTTATTTGTTTTTACTAAGTTTGATAGATACAGAGCCAAGTCTGGAGAGGAGTAACGATCGTTGCTCACATGTGCAACGGTCGTTGCATTCGGTTTGAATCGAAATTAAGGTACGTTGAGCTAAACCGGAATCAATTCGATTTGAAAAGCATCGATCGTTGCTTCTGAGCAACGATCGTTGCAGCCACGACCAGGTAAGTTGCCTTAAACCTTTTTCTTCTCTCTTTCTTCTCCATTTTCTCGCCGCCGCTAGAACAAGAGCAAAAACCGAAAAACACTATTTCTTCATCAAATTTCTTGTTTTCAAGTGCTATTTCACTTGTTTTTAACCGACCAATCCATTTCTTTTAGCCATATCTCAAGAAATCAAGGTAATGTTCTTCAATTTTCAAATTTTCGGATTGGGTTTTTAAGGGTTTTAGATTGTTAGATTTTTGAGCCAAAATTGATGAATGCACGTTGAGAAGAATATGATTTAGGTTGCTAGATGATATATTGTTGCCGACTGTGTGATTGATTGCATGATTTGGAACAAATTATGTTGACTGTTGATTGCGGCCAGAATCGCCTTGCAACGATCGCTGCCTTTGATGCAACGGTCGTTACTAGACGATTCTGGGGAAATGTTCGAATACATGGAATCGCCATGCAACGATCGCTACCTTAGTGCAACGGTCGTTGCACGACGATTCAACAGAGAGTTGCCGAGACTAATTTGCTCAAATTTTTCTGTTTTGCAGATGGCAACCCAGAATCAACCCCGCAAGAAACGAGCACAAGCTGCAAGCGCCTCACGACAATACATTCCGCCACCGGAATGGTTACACAGGGAATCAGATCCTCCACAGCCGTATCATTTGGTTCATGCGACCATAGGACAGCCGTGGCCAAGGCCAGAGAAGCTTCCGATCGAGTCTGCTCGCATCTGGAGTGGTTCTATTAAGAGGATGCTCGGTTCGGCTGACTTCACAGAGAGGCCACTACACGAGTACTGGGATGAATACGACACTCTGCTGTATAATGGTTGGTGTGGTATGGAGATAGCGCCAACCAAGTTCGCTGATTACTCAACCTGCAAGGGTCTCGGAATAGACAAGAAGGTGATGGAGCTGTGCAGAGGCATTGGTCTGGGGACAATGCCAATGCAGCCTTACGATTTGTACCCAGAGCTTGTGAGGCAGTTGCTTGCCACGTGCAGGGTTGTATACCCAAACCCAGAGAGCAGGAATGCCCAAGGAGGCACCTTCACTTTCATGTGTCTCGGAGCAAGGTATCGAGTGCCCCTTCTCGATATCTGTAGGATCTACGGATTCAGCACCACGCAGCCACGCACCGATTTATCCCTTCCATGGGAATCATCAGAGGCTCGTGATTTCTGGGAGTACATTGGAGGTGGACGGTATCACTCACGGCTTACACCAGTGATTCAGGTTAGGCATCCGGTTCTCAGGTATGTCTTGCGTATCTTGGGACGCACGTTATTGTGCAAGCATGAGGCGAACAAGATGCGCAAGACCGAGATGGAGATTTTATTCAGAGGGCTGAGGGAACAGTTCAGGGGTACTGATGTGAGAAACCCGGCTGAGAAGGTGAACCTAGGAGCTATATTTGCCCATAACCTTTGTGAGCTGCAGAAGAAGCCTTATGAAGGCGCGCGCAAGGAGACAGTAGGGAGCCTTCTCACTCCTATTTTCAGACACTGCAGGATCCCTATGAGGGATATAGAGTGCGTTACTGAGCGCGAGTTCTTGGATCTCAGTCACTTGCAGAGTGCTACGTGGCTGAAGGAGGGGCGAGTGTGGGTGTACTATGACCCTGAGGATACACAGTATGGCATCGATCTTCCTGCTGCCAGGTACACTCGGATCGATACCATTGATGATTTGAGCTTCCACCCTTCCGCTAGAGATCAATGTGCAGTACCTACTATGGCTCATCCGCTGGGAGAGCCTTCTGCGAGAGCTTCGTCCTCCTCTACGCCTGCGCCTGCCCCAGTCGACGATATCGGTCCTTTTCCCGAGCCTATGATGCCTTACGGTGCATATTCTGCGGCCGAGTGGAGAGAGAGATCCGATGGCATGTTTCGAGTTGTTTGGAACTTCATACGCACTTGCAGCTGCAGGAGGCCACCACAGATCCATCAGCCCGTACACGTTTCTCGACGCAGACGTCGATCCCCGACTCCTTCTACCCCGACTGATACTGATCCCGCAGCTGAGGCAGCCGATGACGATGCACGTTATGGTGGGATAGATGATGAGAGCGAGTGAGAGTGATCCCCATGTTCAGACTTTCGGTTCTATATTCTTACTTTTTATCTTTTCTTGCACTTTTGTTTTTCATTTATTTTTAGGATTTGCTATGTTTGGATGGTTATGCTATGATCAGACATATTTGTTGTTTCGATTTCACGGTGTTTCTAGTGTTTTCAGCTCGCAGGATTGAAAATTGACATAAACTGACGGACTAACCTGCTAACTAGCTGTCTGATCCGATATACGCATTGCAACGATCGTTGCTGCTTTGAGCAATGATCGACACCTAACGAAAAATCGCCAAGCAGCGGTCGATGCACCTAGTGCAACGATCGATGCCTGACTACAACAGAGGTACAAACCGAGAGAACTAACCATTCAATTCACTAATTTTTAATTTCTTTCTTTTCACCGATCCCTTGCTTTGACACTACTGAGGACAGTATGTCTTAAGTGTGGGGGAGGTGCTACTGACATTTATCTTTCTTTTTTCTTAGAGTCAGTCCGTTCTACTCAAAAAAAAAAAAAAATTGTCTAATTGTTTAAGTCAAAATTGTTTAAGTAAGAAACTATGATTTTCTGAGAAGATTTACAAGACTTGCAGGAACTTAAGTAACCATTGGGATGAAGTTGCAGGATCTATCTCTGACTATTAGAAAACCCAGACACGGATCAACCTACTGGGAACACCCATATCACTTCAGGTACCAGAGGATCCTTTACTGACTTCACCCCTAATACTGACTTAGATTTTCTCACCTAAGGGCTTGGTATACTTTATGTCGGATTCCCTGTTGGTTCTGACACAGCCTGTAAACCTGTCCTATTTAGTTCCCTTCTCCCCTTCTGTAAAGTAAAAAAAAAAAAAAGATAATAAACTGAGGATGAGTTAGTAACTCCGAAGTGGTCATAAGAGTGGTAGCTAAAACTATTACCTCCTGTGCATCCATGGAATGTGTCCAAAGTACACCCCATAACGGGAAGAACACTGATAAAAAAAATAAAATGATACCCAATGTGGGAAAAATCAGTTGTTAAAGAAGGGAAAGAGAAGAAAGGGACTAGAGAAAGATAGTATGGTGGTCTAGAGCTGATTAGGTAAGAATCCATGTGCCTTTAGATCGATACTCCTTGGGTGAGACCGCATTTAAATACTTGCAGAAGTCAGTAGGGAGAATTTGAATGCTTGAATGTGATTGTGGAGTTTACCTAGGACAGTTGCTAAGTGTGGGGGAAGTACATGTTGGTCTTGGTATCCTGTGATTGATTCTTTCAGTGGTTTACTAAGGGGAATCTGAGTATTGTGGCTTCTAGGATGAAATGAGTTTCTGAAGAGTTTTCAAACCTCTTGACTACATTTAGTTCCTTGTCTTGCTTGAGGGCAAGCAAGAGCTAAGTGTGGGGGAGTTGATATACCATGGATTTTAGGGTTTTTAACCATGGTATATGTGTTATTTATCGAGTCTTTTACTATGTTTTAGAGTCTTTTCAGGTATTTATTAGGTACAAGCACATTTGGAGCATATTTGGTGATTATGGCACTTTCTGGAGCTAATTGGAGTATTTGGCCGAGAGTTCAAGTTCACTGTTGATATTTCCGATCTGCAACGATCGTCACACTTATGGCAACGATCGTTGCATATGCGAATGGGCCAGACTCGCCGATTTAATGAAGAATGCTGATTTTGCAGAAAAGCCCAGATATTTACACAGAAGCCCAAAACGTGTTTTAGCTATTATATAAGGGTTTTTAAGCCATTGTTTAGGCTACGCTTTACTTTTAAGTCTTATTTTATTTTCAGAGAGCCTTAGGGGCTGATCTTGCTCTCGAAAGAGAGAGGATTTCGAACCCCTGTTGATTATTCTGGTTTATGATATTTGGTTTTCTACTCAAGATGTTTTCTGTTTCGATGAACATGTCTGAGTAGTTTACCTGTTAGGTTGAAGGATTCTCATTAGGGATTTCAGAGAATTATAGTTTAAATCAATCTGTAGAGATTTATATCTGCTAGTTCTTTATCTAAGTTGTTCTTAATGCTAAATCTGAAGTAGCTAATCAGAGTTATGATGTTAGGTTGATTAATTCAGCGGAAGTTGGTTAATTTAACTAGAAAGAACTTAGATAAGCAATTAAACTATTCGCAAACGAAAGTTTGGTTTAGGATAATTGTGAACATATCAAACTTGGAATTAATGCTAGTTTAATCTGTTAGTTCTCGCAAACGAAAGTTTGGTTTGCTGCACTTAGACTTAGAGAATTATCGCAAAGGAATTTGGTTAATTCTATATCAGTGTTTGAGTTCTAGAATAGTTATTGATTGGATCTAGATAGATTGATTGCTTGCGTTCCTGATTTCCCGAGAACTCCTGAAACCTAACGCTTCGCTTCCTTGCTCACAAACTCGCTGCTATTTACTTTTCTGCTCGCTTGATTTACTGCTTTCACATCTGCTTCGCTTAATTTAATCTGAATTACTAAAAATCTATTGTGTGACTGAGAGTCCTCGTGGGATTCGATACCTTATATATTACGATTGCATTAACTGTGCACTTGCAGTAGAATAGGGAAAACTATACACCTATCAATGTTCCCATGGATGCACATGAGGTAATAGGGGTCTTTACCACTCTCGTGACCTCTTCGAAGCTACTAGCTTATCCACAATTTTATTCTCTTTTTTTTTTTACTTTCAAGGGAGGGAAAAATCAGAAACCATAACAGGATCATAGGCTATGTCAGGCACATCATAGGAATCCGATCCAGAGATACCAAGCCCCTAAGTGAGAAAATTCAGTCAGGATTAGAGGTGAAGTTAGTGATGGATCCTCTGAATACCTGAGAAGATATGGTTGTCCTTGGTAGGTTGATCCATGTGGGGTTTTCTAACAGTCATAGAGCTACTACAGGTCCGTCCATTGGTCACTTAGTTCCAGTTCCAGTGAAAAATTTCCTCGAAAAATCATAGTTTCATACACATTTTGACTCAATAAAACCATTTTGAAAACCAAAGAAAACAAGGGACTGACTCTAAGAAAACATAATACAATGTCAGTAACCACCTCCCCCACACTTAAACTGCACTGTCCCCAGTGCAATCACAGCTTGGGTTTGGGAGAAATCAATCTAGAACCATAGAAAGATTGAGTCAAAAATCCGAACCTGAACACGGGTAGTGTCGACCGACACTAAGGTGGGTGTCGGTCGACATTGAGCTTGTGTGATCATGGGTAGGACAGTTCTAAGTGTCATGGTCGGGTTAGAAAATTTGGAACTCAAAATCTCACATGTTACTGCGTTAGATCACTCAAAAATCATGTCAGAAGCAATAAATTCAAATCATCAAGGTTCCAGACAGATTGGACTGACAAACTGACGCAAAAAGAAACAGAAAATGACTCAATACACAAAAGAAAAGGAAAAAAACACATAACCAGTAGCAACAAAGAAGCTAGGACTCCTGAGAGTCCTCATCATCCATGTCCTCGGAGTCAACGACCTCCTCTATCTCCTCATCCTCTGAGCTGCCGTGAATGGGTGCTGGCGCAGGTGCGCGACGGCATGGCTGTGGGTGGTGAACGCGCTGTGAGCGTTGGCAGGACATGCGGTGAACCGCCTTCCAGATCCCCTTAAGTACACCTGATGCCCACTGCTGAAACTGTGCTGGTGGCATGTCTTCTGCTGGTACTGGAAGCTCGGGAAACCCATAGGTCTCATCATGATCGTCAGCAGGAACTGCCTCATTCTCAGCAACAAAAGCAGCAGCTCCAGAAGTAGTGCCTCTAAGCACGGTAGAGCGACGTGTAACACCTCAGCAAAGCTCTACATTGGGCTGGAAGGAGAGTGAAAAAGGCTAATTTGTGATGCCTGTAAACTTGGTATCAGGGAGAGGAAAGAGGCGCTCAACGCCAGATGCGTCAGTAAAACGCCACAAGCACTTCCTCCCACTGACATCTCCCTTGATCCATTGCATGCTCTTCAGATGTGTAAAGTACATGGTGGACTTCTTGGTAAGAGACTCCCAACCGTCTCCGTCTTCGTCGCTTTCCCTGTGAATGGCTTAAACTTCAGATCCTCTAGATGGTGAGCAAAGATGGCTCCCATGTTGACATCAGCCTCCAAATGTGCGTCCTGAAACTCGCTAGCATCGATACTACCACCAATCCCAAAATAGAGCAACAAAAGCTCAACTATCCTCATCATCTATGGATCCATCTTACACAAGAACGTGTTAGTGAACAAACGGACGGTGTATCGCAAGACCGGATGTCGCACTGTATTTTGTCTAGTAACCTGTGAGTCATACACTCCACTGCCAAAGTGCTGCCAGAAGATTTGTACATCGGGCCAATACTCAGGCAGATTGACCCGCTCCTTGGTTCTGTCAAACTCGTATATATCGCACAGCTCGGGAATGGTGATCCTGTAACGCTTCCCCCTAGCCATGAAAGTCAATACACCCTCAGAAGCCTTCCTCACCACCTCATTGGTGTAGTACACCCGGACTGCGGCCATGAACTGTCGGACCAGCTCCTCATGCATGTCGTAGTACTTGGTACAGATGGTACCCAAGCCTATCATCCTCAGAATGCGCAAGACATCGCACCTGATCTTCAGCTTGTTCATCGTTGTGGTGCAGACAATCCGTGTGGGCAGACGATTAACGCTACACCAAGCGTTGTAAAACAAGGAGTCATAGCTATCCCACTGCTCTGAGATCGGCCTGTGGGTGAAAGTGCTCTTCTTGGACTCTGTCGAAGAATCGTCCGTGAAACATGTGAGCTTGAACCTTTTCCTCTCCATCCTTGGCCAAGGTGGCCTATTTTTTGCGTCACAGACACTGGAGCCAGCCGTGTCATTTTGCTGCGAGGCTGAGCCAGATCAGACGCTTCAGAAGCTCTTCTTGGTCTTTTTCCGCGGTTCAGACAAGGTTCCATCTGCAAAACAACAAACTAGCAGTCGAAAGGAATGAGATTCAAACACATCAAAATTTCAAAGTCACAATCTCATTCAATTGAGCCTAGACAATCATACACAACACTCAAATCAACCATATTCCATCACCAATACGTCCTAGATATCAACAGATTGATCAAAATTCGAAGCTTTATACCTTAGGTCACGAACTGAAAAATGGATATTTCGAATCATACCTTTGCAAATCGAAGAAACTGATACTAGGGATGTATAGAGCAAGGAAAAACGAGTGGAATAGAGCTTTTAATCGTTGAAAATAATCAAGAAACGAGGGAGATGACGATTTTTGAATAAATTTTGGAGAGAAAAAGAATGAAGAAGATGAAGTCAGGTCGCGGGTTTTAAGAGAACTTACCTCGATTTCATCAATGTCGACCGACACTCCCCTTCAATGTCAGTCGATGCTAGATTATATGTCCCAAATCGACCTTAGAAATCGACCGAGGTCGATTATCGTTCGTGCTCGAAAATCCTCGAAATCGATGTCGACCGACATCAAATGGACGTCGACCGATACTGACCCCTCAGTGCTACTGGTCCTGCGAGACGCAACACAAAACACCAAAAACAAAAGAAATCAAAGTGAAAGACCAAAAATCCTAATATATACAACTTACCAGTGGGTTGCCTCCCACTCAGCGGTTGTTTTAGTCGTTAGCTTGACTTTGGTGGGAGATTAGACTCCCGGTGGTTTCGACAGAGGTTGTGAGTGCCTCTGCGAAAGTCTCCTCATCTATGGCAGTGTGTAAGCGGTGTCAGCATGAGATCGTCTAAGGAACAAATGAATGGAATGTTTCTCTGCATTCATAGCAATGAGGTTAGCAGAACTGAGTTGTGAAGATGCATACCTCTGCTTTGGTGGAGTCCTGACGTTTGGAGCTTTCTGCTTATGAGCAGTTGTAGACCCTGAAGATGTCAGAGTGGAATCGTTCGAAACCACTTTCTCCCATATCAGAAACTGAAGTCTCATTAGTCTTAGCTTCTTGCTCCATCTCAATGCTAAAGGTTTGACCGTCAATGGTGGACTTTCGCAGCTTATCCATCGAGAAGTGCAGAGGCTTATCTGCTAGGTGAAGATCAATCAGACCATGCCTTACATCAATCATTGCTCCGGCTGTGGCTAAGAAGGGTCTTCCAAGTATCAGAGGATGATTCGGTTCCTTAGCATATTTAAACACCACGAAGTCCGTTGGAATCAAGTGGTTTCCAACTATGACAGGAACATCCTTGAAGACTCCTTTTGGGACCCTCTTTGACTGATCATCTAGGATTAGAGAGATCCTAATTTGCCTGAAGTCTGTCAACCCCAATCAATCAGCCACAGAGTATGACATTAGATTTCCAGAAGCTCTTAGATCACATAATGAATGCTTGAAGCTATCCTTGAAGATGGAGAAATCTAACACAGAGACACCAGGGTCATCTAGCTTCTCTGGAATCTGATTATGTAACACATCACTGATTTTATTATGGAGCACCACTACCCATTCTCTTAAATCTTCATCCATGGGAATCATCTTCTCCACATATCTCTGTAGACATGGATAAACTGGCAAAGCATTAGCTTGTGGGTCCTCATTCAGCTTTCTATCCATCACTTCCAAGGGTTTGGCCTCATCAAGCTCTTGCTTAGACTTCGTAGCAACCCTTGGAAAGGGTATCAGAGGCTTGTAGACCACCTCTTCAGTAGCAACATGAAGCATCGGTGAAACATTGCCTGAACGACCGTAATGTCGATTGACATTGAAGTGGTGTCAGTCGACACTCGGCTTGCACTCTGAATCCTTCGACAGTTTTCCACCAATGTCGACCATCAAATCGGGCTTGGTCGATTTTCGTTCGTCATGAGAACTCGAAACACTCTTGACGCTCGATGTCGACCAACACTGAATCCGTAACCTCGGATTCTTCTCTGTTTTTGACGAATTCCACAGTCTCAATGTAACGACCCTTTTCCGTTCTCCGCTGACCATTGAGGCTGACCGTCGAGCTGACCGGTCAACAATCAAACAAGAACATGACCCATCGAACCCGAGCAAGTCTAACGGGAAAAGTTTGCCACATGACGAAGCCAGAGATAGATCGGTTTGAGACAAAGGCTCGCACCAATCCGTCTTTGACCTCGCTATTCTCATCTCCACAGTACAAGCAGTACTACTTGCACTACTTTGACGAGTTGTGTCGGTTCGGACTGAAACCTCATATCAGGGAAACAATTTCATTTTCGAGTAATCAAACGTTGAATACAACGTTTAACGGGTTTTACAAATAATCATCGCTGTAAACACACAATCAATCAGAAACACGAAATGGCGCTAATGCCGAACCGAAATAAAACATCCAAAAAAACCCCGAATCAAATCCCATCACAAGCGATCCCGAAGCTACACCGAGGACCTCCCGCGTCCGTCGCTGCTAAACCTGAAAAACACAAAAGAGTCTAATGAGCGATCTAAGATCACCAATGAATCGGCTCCCCACTAATAGCTTCTAATCTATCTAGAGTCTACAAAGTCCCGTCCCAAAACCCCAAAATAACAATCAATAAAAGAATTGGTCGATCATGCACTACCACGTCGTGATAAACCCACAACACACAATCAATGCCAAAGATAAGGAGAATTAGGGAAATCGAAGGCACTGAGGCACATGTCCTCGATTAGACTCTATCTATCTAGCGCAGGATAAAAGGAATAACAAACAACACTGGGCCCTACGAACTCGGTAACTTCCACGGGTTTACATCGTCACCTACATGGTAACTAACCCACAACTCCTAAACGGGTACACAAGGTCCCAAGATTAGGAAACCGTTCTCCGTCCATCGATACGCGGTGACTCGGACTACCCCTAAATAGTCAGAGTTTCCATGTGATTCGGCCCTAGGACATGACCCCGTATTCTCCGAATCACACACCTACCGGCGTCACCCGATAGGTTAACACCATAACCAGAATCACCATGATCCGATTAGGTAAGAACCCGAGGATCCTATCGGGTCGGAAGTACCGGAACGTAAATAAAACCTAGTCTTGCGGAATCTAACGCACCCTAGAGTCCTAGTGCAGAAATATAAACACGCATACTCGCTGGGACTCTAGCACAGATCACACAATCAACATCAATAACGAAAATCCAACCATTCCGCAAGCCACTACACTACCAATACTACCGCTCTGACTATGTAAAAATACCTAGTCAGCACCAATTAACTTACCAGGTCCCGTGACCGAAGTAAGTGTCCACAATACTGCTCGGCCCAACACCAACCAGTCTAATAAGCCTGCACACAAAGCTCACAACAACAATCACATCAATTACACAATCACATCAAACACAACAATCACAACACAAGCATGCCTATTTGGGTTTCTAAGTCTTTTAATCCATTCTTATCCGCTACCTTGGGTTAGCGGATTGCTAACCCGTAGACGGCTTACAAAACACACCACTTCACGTTATTCAACTTATCCTAGGTATCTTTTAATAACTCCTCGATCTGTCGGTTTAGAGTTAGTAAACTTACTAACTCCCGACATCTCATTATTAATTAACATAATTCATTACCCTTTCCCGCTATTAAACTTAAACCCCCGATCCCGTTACTATATTCTATAAGTTCGTTTAGGTTTAACTCTTATTTTAATTCCGTCTTAATTCCCGTATATAGATTCATTCATTCTCTTTCTTAATACATATATAGATGCATATACTGTCCTAATCAAATGGTGTCTATATGAATGCATCAACCAATCGCTACTAACAACCTAACGGCAAGCAATTGATTAACCTTGTTAATTCTAAAACCCTAACATGCTTATCCGATCCTACCAATTTATCATTAAACGTCCAGTTAATTACTAATCAATTAACCAGATTATCCACGGGTATGCACTCCTATATCTACGGTTTTTCGGTTCCCGGTCTATATGTTTCTAAGAGTTTGTGAGCCGACTCACAGTGAGGTAGGCGCGGGAATGGCGGCTCGATGCAGATGTAAATCCCAAGAGACCCGACTCGAACCCCGAACTCCCGACTGCACAGAAACCAACCCCGAACACTCCGGAAATCTCAGAACGTCCGTTGACCAAGCATTGACCAGCTTGATCTCCGGCTAACCGCGTTGACTGGCGGCGTTGACCGTTGACCGAAGGTTGACCGTTGACCCGCGCGTTGACCAAATCTTGAACCAGTTGACCTTCCTTGAACCAGCTAAACCAACTGAATTGAATCAAACCAACTAAACCAGTCTAATTAGAACCGGTTAGGTTAAACTGGTTTGGTCAAAGGTTGACCGGTTTAATCTAACCGTTGACCAAGGCTAAACCAAGCCCAAACCAAACCCAATCTTGAACCAAACCATGCTGACCCAACCACTGAAGGACCGACTTGAAGATACGGCGGCGGTGGAGCTTCTCCGGCGTTGACCGGCCGGTTCACCTCTTTTTCTGGTGACTCAGAATACAATCCACCTATCAAACTGACCGCAAAGAGAAGATATAGCCATCCATGGCTTCAAAACATTCAGATCTGATGAAGGAAGAGAGAGATTCCCCAAACCCTAATTCGCGAATGCTTTCCGGACAGATTCCAGCGATGGAGACGACGGTGGCTGGCTGTAGATTGTAGAGGAGGGAGAGAGAAAGCTATAGCACTTTGCAGAAGTTTATTTGAGTTTATATTGAGAGAGATATGGCTTTTCTTGTGATAGAAGGTATGAAGAACACTCATGAACACTTTGAATGTTCTTGAGTTTCTTTGAAGATTCATATGGATTTTCTGGGAAAATGGGATGAATTTGGATGAATAGAGAGAGAGAAGAGATAGGTCGTGGGTGAGAGGATTAGAGAGGGGTTTTGTGGCAAAAAATGAGAGTTGTCAACAATATTTCCCATGTTCAAGAACCATTCTCATGCATTACATGCAAAGAGAGAAAGGTGGCGCCATCTACAGAGTGACACATGTCTCCAAGAGTGTCTGAGTAACCAAAAACCCTTCCCTTAACCGAAATAAACCACCCCTTAACCCACTTCTTTCCGTTGCTTCGGTTTTCTCTTTTTCGCGTTTAATATTTTAAAAACCTTCTGGTTGCTCCCATAAATCTTCACATCCACAAAATCCGATTGTACATGAAATTATATGAATTTAGCATTTTGAATCACTCCGTTCGGACTTACGTAGCTCCGGTTATGAATTTTTGAAGATTCTTCGGGTTTGTTGATTTCCATTTCCGACAAGCCGTAAAACATGTTTCTGCTCCGTTTCTTCCAATCCTGGTCTTCTAAATATTCTTTATGCTGTAAAATAAGAATATTTGGCCCGTCATAGCTTCCGTCTCGAACTTTGGCATAATTACCATTTTACCCCTGACTTTGGTAAAATGACAATTTTGCCCCTGGTTGATTTTCTGCTGCCGTTGACCGTATTTTGGATACAGGGTATCACATTCTTCCCCACTTACAGGAATTCGGTCCCCGAATTCTCCGTCACTAACAGACTTTGAATCGGTTCCGAACCCTGCAAGTTGCTTCATCACTTCACTTTGACGCTTCTTTACTCGATCACTGCTGCATACCAATGACCTCAACACTATTCCAATCAGACATCTCAATATTGTGTACCCTAATCCGCTCCGCTCTTAACTGTCTTCATCGATCTCGACCTTTGAACTTAACTGGCACTTGGCTTCCCCACTTTGCTTCGACCTTCACACCCTTCTGATTGTGACTTTCTTTCCTCCTCTTTGAGACTCTCTTCAAGAATCTGATCACTTGCTCCTTTCTAACTGATTCCACATTAACCTCGGCCTTCCTTTCCAAACCGTTTCGCTAACTCATCATACTTCTCGGCTTCTTCCTGTCGGCAGCTCGATAAGCTGATACATTTCCCACTGACGATGTCTAACACTGCTTCACGGTCCGGTCTACTTGTCTTACGACGTCTTGACACTTCATCTCGCTTTCGGGTTCGGGTTCGGTCTCGTATTCACATCGCATCGCCATTCCGTCCTACATTCAATTCTAACAACTCACTGGAACAGTTAGTTACATCCCGATCCATCGCCGATATCACTTCCCCATAGAAATATGGTTACTTAATCATGTACCGGACGGTTACCCATTATTAAATAACAATATACTATAAGTCCGCTCCCTCGTGAATCGACGATTGAACACAACCGTTCGCAAGCTAGCTCAAAAACTTGAAATAAAACTAAATTAAAATTAACACTTTACCTTTCTAACAAATCCGAGGAAAGCTACCAATCACTAATCAAATTTCCGAACAACTAGCAATTCAACGATCTCTAAGACCAAAAACAATCAATCTACTAAAACCATGCATGCTCACACTACGCAATCTATCGCACAAACAAATCAATCAATCAATCAATCAATCAATCAACAGGAAATGAAAACAAGCAATTACCACACACATATTCACGCAATCTAATGATCGGTCGGATGCGTCGTCAGTCTGGGTTCGGGTCATGATGAACGGTCGTCAGTTCCGCTCATCATTTGTTTTCACACAGTAATCTATTTGCTTTCATAACCATCTCAATCAGGCAAACAGTTACTATGCTACTCAAAACGATCAGCTGAACACTCTGCATCCACCACATACATAAAACGATATATCATACATAATAAGGTTTTCAGTACCTGGTCCTGATCAGAGTCCCTACATAAGGCCGTCATCATATCCAAAAACCCATACGACATCGCTATACATCAGAAAAGTCAAAGACGACACGCAAAGTTGCCTATCCGCCGATCTATCTACAAGACAAAAAGAAAGTTAGTGCCCCCACTTACCTGGCCTAACTACTCCTATCCTAACCTAACGCCTCCAGCAAGACCGAAATGCCCAACACCACTGGCAAAACGGCTCGCTGAAGTATCCGTTGGCAGGTGCGCCGGGAGGGTGTGGTGTGTGCCTCTCAAGACGGTGCTCCGAGATGTTGTGGCTTGGCTATCGGGCAAAGATGAGCAACGTCACTTGCGCGGCCACACACCTGGCAGACTGGAGTTCACACTGAGCGTGGTCCACGGTAACATCCGGATGCCTGATGATCATAACCTCCACACAACTGACAAGGAGAAGTCGGCTCTGACGGGGGATCCATAAAACAATCGGGTGCGAGATGACCCTGACCTCTGCATTATTGGCAAGTCCTCACTGGCTCGGGTCTGGACGGCTGAATGACTGGCATCTGAATAACTGGTGGCTGACTGGGCTCGGGATCTCTGCGACTGGGTCCAACTCGATAACCCTCTGGTACTGGCGCTCTGTACGGCTCTCCATCGGGCATACACGCTCCTGAACCAACGGTAGGACAAGTCAATGCTCCGTGGCCCTCGTGACCACATAACGGACAGTGATCGGGTCCCGGCACTGGATGGTACGGCTCTCAAAGACGCGGGTCTACTGCTCGGGGACACCAATGCAAATGAAACTCATACACTCCACACCTACTGCATGCTCTGCTCTCTGGTACTGCTGGCGGTGCCTCTACCATCTCGGCTGGTGGCGAAACTGACTCGAACTGTGACTCAGTAGATGCTTGTGAGATAACCATGTCGAACGGTGTACGGGGTGATCCAGGACATGGATCATGCTGGTGATCTGAAGGAATTTCTAGCAGATCCTAATCCAATTAGGCAATCCTGGTTTGAATTCCAAGCCTAGGATCTAGGGTTCATGTAATTGAATCATTGGGATCTCAGAATTACCTGGTGATTAGCAGCGGAAGATTTGCAGATAATCGAGTTCTAGAGCGCCTCAAATGCTGCGCCTCTACTGGTATCCACACGCACACAAGCTGGAATCCGCCGGGATGCTAGTACCGGTGATCGGATCTCCTGGGATTCTCTGCGTGTTTCTAGAGGAAGAGGGTCTGTTTTCTATCAAGAAAACTGTCTGCGACGGCACACTCCCTTTAGGTCGTATAACCTGGCCCCTATAAACAGGTCCACGGTTTACAAACCGTAACATCAGTTACGGTATCGACCTTGTGTCGATCGTTACACCCAGTGGAAACGATCGACACACCTCTTGTATCGATCGACGCACCAATGACATCGATCGACACTCCTCTTAAAACACGAATTCAATGTGTATCCAATACACATTGATCGGATCATATGCCAATGATCAATTCCCTACAGAAGCGTATCCAACTTGCTTAGGTGTGTGACCCTTTAGGTTCACACGATACTAGAAATGAGTTACAACTCATTTGTCATAAGCGGTTTCTAGCAAAACATTATGACTACCCAGTATCACATGAATTGTCCGATATCGACAATACAACTATCTCTAGAGTGAGTACAATGTGATTTCAGGACACAATCCCAACAATCTCCCACTTGTACTGGAATCACCTATTCCTATAATCCCTTCGTCACTATATCTCGATATGGCATAAGGCAAGAGACTGTGTCATCCTTATTATAGCCAACATCATGTTCATCGAACTCCTGATCTATACTGATATAACAAACGACTGACAATCACCTCGTTTGATCACGGCCATGCATTTTCTCAGTATCAAATCTTCGATGGGCCCTGAGATATTTATCTCCCGTTATACAGGAGGGACAAATTCCATCTGGTTCCATCCCTGTTTCTACACATACTTTATGATACGCCTAAGCAATGCCGTTATAGCCGCCAGCTACGGAACGACGTTTGGCAAGGTCAAAACGCACCAATTCATATGCTAGAAAGCATGATGAACTCAGGTCTAAGGACTATGCTCTATAGTCGTAATGAGAACCTCCCATGACACTGATATAACTATCCTGTGGAGTTCTCATTAAGTGGGTCATGTCCGATCATATGTTCACCAACATATATCTATGTGACTGACTGTGATAATCATATCATTGACTCCATGAAACTTAGTCCAGCAGTCACCTCACATACTAGTCTCGCGCGGTTATTGGTGTCCCATTTCAGCAACCTCGACTAGGGACAATCGTAATTTAAGTCATCTTTTACTTATAGGGTTTCCTGATCAAGTCCTCAACTTGATGACCTATATGATGACCATAAAATACTTTGGGACCATTACTTAATTATCAATTAATTAAATAATACCGATGTCAGTTTAACTTACATAAACACTACCATAGCATGTCTATGTAAAGATTACAACATAACTAAAATAACTCCCACTAGAATCAAGATCATTCTTCAGATATCTTATACCTACAGAGACAGAATAAATTTCGTGCTTAGGTTGTGGGAGAGACTGCGGTGTTATTGCTTGAAACAATTTCAACAAACCACACCGCCATTCAGACAAAAGCACTATTCTACGGTCCACTGCTTGGAACCTTTCCAACAGACAGCACCGCTATTCAGACAAAGAGACATAACCAGGTGGGAACCGGGAATCGTCTTTGTCCGTCTAACTACTTTCAACTGGTTCGTCACTTCCTCAGTTCACCACGAAACTATCCTTAGAGTTCCTCAAACACTTGGGATATTTCTGGTAACCGCTCAGTGACTATTACCGGAACATTTTGGTATTTTCTCGTCATGCTTTATGCGTAAGCTGCATCTAGACGAGCGCAAAATAGGCATTCATGATGGATTCTATTGCATAAGCATTAGCAATCACACTCATTAATAATAGCTCAGCTAGTGTCCAAAACACTTCATCTTGCTAAGATTATTGCCATAAGACCTTTGGTATATGAAGCCATTCTTGGAATCATGCATATTGGAACTGTCCAATACCTTATCAACATAAGGATTTTGACACGATCCAATTAGCCTTTCTGATCCATTCCAATGGATCCTTATTCCAAGAACTTTTACGGCCTTCTCCCATGTCCATCGTTCAATTTGACTTCCGACCCAAATCTTGACAAGACTTAAGCGTCGGAACGTCATTTATGAGATTAAGTATGTTATCTACATACAGTGTGAGAATTGCAATTACGCTCCCACTAGTCTTCTTGTAAACGCATGGTTTCATTTCTTTCTGATCAAGTCAAAACTTTTGACCACATTATCAGAATGTTGATTTCAACTCCAAGATGTTTGCTTCAATCCAGAAATGGATCGGTGAAGCTAACATGCATACCCAGCCAATTTTCGGAGTTGGGGCTCACCATCGCTTCTTTGAATTTCGCATGCTCGTCACTTTTCAATGATCAACAGATCACGACAATCGGCTACGAGAAATCACTCTCGAGTTAGTGACGGATCCTTTCGGATCTGCGATTTTCAGGCTCCACAGGTGTAGATCCTACAACACTTTGTAGATCTCACCGCTGCTCTCCCCTAACAGGTTGAGCAGCCTCCTGTGTTTATCGAATTTCTTCGATGTGTACTTTTACTCCCACTGTTCCTTTGAGAAAGTACTATCTTTCTCAAAAGACACAGTTCCGAACAACAATGCTTTGTCCTCGGATTGGTTGCAAAAGTAGCAAGCCTTGGTTTCCTTAGGACAACCAGCGAGGTAGAACTTATCAGATATGGGTTCAAGTTTGTTTGTTGACTACTGTCTTACACAAACCTTGCAATCCCAATTAATCAGAAAAACAAATTTGGAAATCACCCAGTCCACATCCAATGTGGTGTTTTTCACTGATTCTGATAGAAACTTATTTAGCGTAAACATAGACATTTTAGAACGTATTCTTAAATGATTATGGAAGATTCCTGTGACTCATCATTAATCGGAGCATATCTAATAAGATCCGATTCATTCTGTCAGATGATCACCCAATTCTTGACTTAAGTATTTTCCTCCGCGATTCAATCGAGGATCTCAATACTTCTGTCAAATTGGTTCTACACTTCGTCTTGGAACTCCACAAGGGATTCCTGCTCGTGTCTCATCAAATGAACACAGCCATACTTATTGATGCCATCAATAAGGTAATGAAGTACAGAAGATTTCCTTTGGCACTAACGCTCATCGGGCCGCATACATCAGTATGTGTAAGGCCCAATAAGCCTATGGCCCGTTTCTTTTAGCTCTGCTAAAAGGGCCTTAGTCATTTGGTCCAGTGAACAGAATTCATATCTCAAATGATTTATAATCGAATGAGTCCAAAACTATGGAACTTCTGAATCCGCTTCACTTTGTGTGGTTAAATGACTATGCTAAGGAAAAATCGACTTCAAGTCATCAGACTTAAAGTGTTTGGTATTTATGTTATGTGTACAAGCGTACATTGGTTCAAGATATAAAACCCATTCCAAATGGGGTTCTACCATAGAATATTTCATTAAGATCTAAAGAACAAAGCTTGTCTTTTATCAAAATGAAAAACATTCAAATTCTTACAAGAAAATGAAAGACATTTCTGCACAATGCAGATACATAATAGCAATTACTTAATTTCTAAAACCAAGTATGAAAGGCTCCTACAAGTGGAGAATCTCTACGGCTCATGCAGCAACCATTGCTTCATACCAGACACGCAGTTCCACTTGTCCTTTCTTCAACGTTCTACTGTCGCTTAGGTCCTGCATATTTCAAAAATATCAGTACCACAACTAGTATCCAATACTTACGTAGAACTTGAATTAATAACACAATACCTGAAGAAGAAGTACCATACATCTCCTTCATCTCTTATGAATCTTCCAAGAATTTAATGCAATCTCTCTTCCAATGCCCTGACTCATCGCAGTAGAAGCATTTTCTAACACCAGATGGGCCTGACTTGGGTTTATAAGATGACACAGGCTTATCCTGATTCCAAATCTGGACGGCCCTGCCTCTACCCTTGCCAATACAAGATTTCTCAAATCTTTTACCCTTTATGATGTTTTGCTCTGCTGTTTTGAGCATGCCATGCAGCTCAGTCAACGTCTTCGTCAAGCCTTTCTTGATATAGTTCTTAATGAACTTGTCATAGCTTGACGGCAGTGACTGCAGAATGATGTCAGTGGCCAACTCTAAGCTGACAGGTCATTCCAGTCTCCCCAGGTTATCAATGTAACCCATCAGTTTAATGACATGAGGACTTACTGGAGCATCCTCTGGTAGCTTGCACTCAGTTAGAGACTTCACCATCTGGAATCTCTCAACTCGTGCCAGATTCTGAAACATCAGTTTCAGGCTGGTGATCATCTCTATTGGCGACTCCATGTTCTCGTATTGACTCTTCAAGTCCGAGTTCATGGTAGCCAACATCAGACCACGCACATCTACCACATCAATATAATGCTTATTCCAAGCATTATATGCTGCATGCGAGCGATTGGTCCCAAGCATTTCTGGAAGAGCCTTTTCAAGGACATAGTCCTTGCTCTCCTGCTTGAGAATGAATCTCAGATTCCGATACCAATCCAGGAAGTTGGATTCATTTAACATGTCCTTCTCAAGGACGGATCGCAACGAGAAAGTAGTCATAGACATAAGCTGAAATCCAAGAAAAATACAAAGATTTAGTTATGTATATGGTGAGAAATCTTATCTAATAAGAAAACTCGCATTATATTCAAACAATGATTCATCTATGAATATAATGATCCAAGATCCATACTTCACCAAAATCTGAGTGGGCGACTCGCCATTACCCAAACTTTAGTTATCTAGGTAAGCAAATCATTGCTAATTGTACTCAGTACAACTCTTGGTTGTGGATGAGACAAACTATGTCTAATCCACTCTGATGTCTCCGGGCCCAGAACTTCTGATAGCCCAGTCAAGTATAACCAATCTTTTCTGTCTTATGATTATTGACAGTCACACTGCAAGTCTGTCAATGATCATCTGCCTTACTCATGTTGCAGTGGATACCAAGGACTCCAAGATTATCCAACAAACGATACGAGTCTTGACAGTAGACAAGATTGGGCAAGACATCAAGGTTACTTGATATTTGGTTGAGGAAACTAAACCCAAAAGTTTAGCAAATCAATCTCTTAGGTCATGTAATTGTTGATGTTTTAGCACTGCAAATCCATCAACATAACTACCTGCCTTACTCACGTAATTGTGGACACCAAGCTCTTGGCTAGACCATCACACAATGAAATGAGTCTTGACAGTTGACCATATTGAAGCTAAGCTTTGATCAATGTTTAAGTCTAGTTTGGTTTCTGCAAATTCAAGGTTCAACAATCGGAATTTCGAATACTGTGTCGATCGACGCAGACTCTGTCTGTCGATAGACACCACCATACAAAACCGTACTTCAATAAACGGTTAATCCAATTAACCCGGTTCATTGAACCGGTCATGTCGATCGACACAACCCATGTGTGACGGTCGGCATATACCTAAACCGAAGACAGTTTTGATAACCGGTTCAATCCAATTGAACCGACTTATCAGATCAAACTGATCTTAACCCAATTGGTTTATTTTAATTGCGATAATCAGTTCAATCCAATTGAACTAATTCATCCAATTTAAACCGATCTGTTCGGACTTAACCAAGCATGATAACCGGTTCAATCCAATTGAACCGATTAACCAATCGCAAGGCCTGTGTCGATCAACACTAAACCTGTGCCGATCGATACAGTTGGGTATCACGGAATTTTAATCGAATTAAACCGACATAACCATGCGAGATAACCGGTTCAATCCAATTGAACCGATCTATCCTTTCGCACAGCATGTGTCGATCGATGCACCCAGTGTGTCGATCGATACAGTGCGATTTCTAAATCGAAACCCATTCTTTAATTAGGCGAATTCGCGGTGCATCGATCGACACAAGTTTGTGTCGATCGACGCTATGCGAAAACACAATTGCTTTTGCATTTTCGCGCTGCATCGATCGATGCACCTAGTGCACCGATCGATGCTGTGCGAAAATCCTAAATCAGTTCTGTCGTTTTCGCGTTGCAACGATCGACACACCCAGTGTATCGATCGATGATGTGCGAAAACACAGTTCTTCGTTTTCGATAACTAACAAATCCGAGATTCTTATTAACAAAATGAATCCTAGCTAGCATCAATTCAATTAAAAACCATTCTAATCGAATTCCAGGCAATTGATTCAATCTATTAAACCCTATGGCTCTGATACCACTATTGGAATCCCTAGGATCCTGGGTCTAGGTGATTGAATCTAAGAACTGACCTCGTGATTACCTGGAGATTGGCAGCGGAAATTGGAGCAGGTAAACGAGATCTAGAGCGCCTCAATCGCTGCGCCTCTATCGTAGTCCACACGCACACAAGCTGGAATCCGCCGGGATGCTAGTACCGGTGATCGGATCTCCTGGGATTCTCTACGTGTTTCTAGAGGAAGAGGGTCTGTTTTCTATCAAGAAAACTGTATGCGACGGCACACTCCCTTAAGGTCGTATAACCTGGCCCCTATAAATAGGTCCACGGTTTACAAACCGTAACATCAGTTACGGTATCGACCTTGTGTCGATCGTTGCACCCAGTGGCAACGATCGACACACCTCTTGTATCGATCGACGCACCAATGGCATCGATCGACACTCCTCTTAAAACACGAATTCAATGTGTATCCAATACACATTGATCGGATCATATGCCAATGATCAATTCCCTACAGAAGCGTATCCAACTTGCTTAGGTGTGTGACCCTTTAGGTTCACACGATACTAGAAATGAGTTTCAACTCATTTGTCATAAGCGGTTTCTAGCAAAACATTATGACTACCCAGTATCACATGAATTGTCCGATCTCGACAATACAACTATCTCTAGAGTGAGTACAATGTGATTTCAGGACATAATCCCAACAATAAGGTCCGACCTGCTGCTCCAAAATGTCCTCTAGCATGGCTACCTGCTCATCCACCTGCTGCTCCCAATGTTGATGCTGCTATGGGTCTACAGGCTCCATATCCAAGTCGAAGCCGAACGGTAGCAGACTCAACAATTAGTCCTCCACACGAAGCGGCGGGGGAAACTCGGGCGCCTCAAGAATCGGGGCCTGGTACATCGGTGGTACGTCTGATGCTGTAAGTATCTATGGTACATCCGGCTCTGGCCACTGTGGTGGTAACAACGGCATCTCCACATCTTCTCCTCCTAAGAATCCCACCATCCCTGCGTAAGGGTCTCGACTACCCGCATCATCCTCCATATACGCAGGTAAAGGGTCCAGAAGGGGTGACCAATCTACCTGTGCTGCTCTGGCACCCTGCAAATGTCACAATGGAACTGGTGGACGATCCGACGTATGAGATCCTCGTGAATGGCCTGGCGACGCTGGATATCCCTGAAACTGAACCAACTGGCCCTGCTGCGAGCCGGCTGATCCCTGCTGACTCATGCTACCCAACTGAAACTACTCTGCGCGCACACACACCCCCCCCTCCATTCCACCCGGGACACACTGCTGCAAGACTGCAATCAAAACCACAAAGACAAGTTAGTACGAATAATGCGAAAATTCTACTTTCCCATCCTAACCCCGGGTTTAACGGACGCGGCTCGGTTTCCTAATGGATGCTTGTGTGACACATTTGACTCGATAAAACACGGAAAACACTCAAAAATGAAATGTTTCGAAACCCATGCAGAACCATGCTCTGATACCACCTTTCTGTAACGCCCCTTTCCCGTTCTCCGCTGACCGTAGAGCTGACCGGTCAACAATAAAACAAGAACATGACCGATCGAACCCGAACAAGTCTAACGGAAAAATTTCGCCACAAGACGAAGCCAGAGATAGATCGGTTTGAGACAAAGGCTCGCACCAATCCGTCTTTGACCTCGCTATTCTCATCTCTATAGTACAAGCAGTACTACTTGCACTACTTTAACGAGTTGTGTCGGTTCGGACTGAAATCTCATATCAGAGAAACAATCTCATTTGACCGTTGACCCGCGCGTTGACCAAAGCTTGAACCGGTTGACCTTCCTTGAACCAGCTAAACAACCTGAACTGAATCAAACCAACTAAACCGGTCTAATTAGAACTGGTTAGGTTAAACCGGTTTGGTCAAAGGTTGACCGGTTTAATTTAACCATTTACCAAGGCTAAACCAAGCCAAAACCAAACCCAATCTTGAACCAAACCATGGTGCCAACCACTGAAGGACCGGCTTGAAGATACGGCGGCGGTGGAGCTTCTCCGGCGACTTCTCCGGCGTTGACCGACGGTGGTCCGGCGTTGACCGGCCGATTCACCTCTTTTTCAGGCGACTCAGAAGACGATCCACCTATAAAACTGACCGCAAAGAGAAGATCTAGCCATCCATGGCTTCAAAACATTCAGATCTGATGAAGAAAGAGAGAGATTCCCCAAACCCTAATCCGCGGTGCTTTCCGGCCAGATTCCGGTGAGCTCCAGCGACGGAGACGACGGTGGCTGGCTGGAGATTGTAGAGGAGGGAGAGAGGAAGCTATATCACTTTGCAGAAATTGATTTGGTTTTATATTGAGAGAGATATGACTTTTCTTGTGATAGAAGGTATGAAGAACACTCAAGAACACTTTGAATGTTCTTGAGTTTCTTTGAAGATTCATATGGATTTTCTGGGTTTTCTGGGAAAATGGGTTGAATTTGGATGAATAGAGAGAGAGAGAAGAGAGAGGTCGTGGGTGAGAGGATTAGAGAGAGGTTTTGTGGCCAAAAATGAGAGTTGTCAACAATATTTCCCATGTTCATGAACCATTCTCATGCATTACATGCAAAGAGAGAAAGGTGGCGCCATATACAGAGTGACACATGTTTCCAAGAGTGTCTGAGTAACCAAAAACCCTTCCCTTAACTGAAATAAACCACCCGTTAACCCACTTCTTTCTGTTGCTTCGGTTTCCTCCTTTTCGCGTTTAATATTTTTAAAACCCTCTGGTTGCTCCCATAAATCTTTAAATCCTCAAAATCAGATTCTCTATGAAATTAGCTGAATTTAGCATTTCGAATCACTCCGTTCGGACTTACATAGCTGCGATTATGAATTTTTGAAATTTCTTCGGGTTTGTCGGTTTCCATTCCCGACAAGCCGTAAAACATGTTTCCGCTCCGTTTCTTCCAATCCTGGTCTTCTAAATATTATTTATGTTGTAAAATAAGAATATTTGGCCCGTCATAGCTTCCGTCTCGAACTTTGGCATAATTACCATTTTACCCTGACTTTGGTAAAATGATAATTTTGCCCCTGGTTGACTTTCTGCTGCCCGTTGACCGTATTTTGGATACATGGTATCAAACTCAACCTCAAAACTTTCCTCCTGATCCAGCTCATCTTCAATCTGAACTGATATAGCATTAATGTGAGTGTTCTGGACATTCTTTCCTTTGATTGAGCTTGAAATTTGGTTTACTTGAGTATCCAGCTGCTTCATATGTGTGCTCAAAGACTCTAACTTCCCATTCAGATCGGTGTAGATGGCATCTATCTTCTTGTTGATGTCCACATTAGTCTTTGTCTACGCCTCAAGTATCTGCTCCATCATAGCTTCCAACTTGCTCTCATGAGCATTAGCAACAGGAGGTGTCTGATAAGAGGATGATCCATAGGTCCTCTGATAGGAGTTGTTCTGCTGAAAAGGCTTCTGGAAACCAGCATTCTGACCATATCTAGAAGAGTTTTGATTGCTTGTGAAAGCAATCTTCTGACCACCAATGTAGAACTTGTTACCTTTCTGATTTCCAAACCTATTTCCTTGAAATCCAGACCCACCAATGTAGTTCACATCCTCTTCCTTGCAGCCATCTTCAGGTTCAAATTTCTCAACCTCTTGAGCAAAGTGAACAGCCTTCTTCCCATCCAGTAAGCTATGAACAATGTCCAACTTATTTTTCATCTCAGCAATATGAAAGTTGTCAACTTTTCCACCAGACTCTCTTCTATTCTGATCAGCATTTTCTAGTGCTGTTGCTGCTAACAAAGTTCTCAATCAGTATCCTGGCTTGCTCAGGAGTCTTTGTGTTGAAGTTGCCATTGCTGGCAGAATATAACCCAGATTGGTACTAGAGATCCACACCTCTGAAGAAAAATGCCCAGCAGCTGAACTTCAGAGAATCCATGATGAGGACAATCTCGTTGGTATATCTTAAACCTCACCCAGGCAGCTTTAAGAGCCTCTGTAGGTCCCTGAGTGAATGTCAGAAGGTCCTGTCTGAGCTGATCGGAGCGAGCATCATCATAGAAATGCCTCAAGAACTCTCTCTTCACTGCATCCCAAGTGGTTAACTTCCCATGTGGAAGTTGCTTAAGCCAAGCTGCAGCCTCTCCAACTAGAGAATATGAGAAAAGCTTGAGATGCAGAAAGTCTACCCAACTCCATTGTGCTTCATCCCAGTGACAAAGGCTACAAAATCCTCTATGTGATCCATGGTCTGCTCATGAGGAAGGCCATGGAAAGGATGCTGCCTCACCAATGCATAGTAAGCAGTCTTAAGCTCGAACTCGTTCCTTTCAAAACGAGGAGGGACAATCGCAGACCTGTTGGCGTAGAATTCATCAGGCCTGTTATAGTCAGCAAGAGTCCTCTAAGGGGGAGGATTAGGTTTTCCATTAGCTCCAGGATTAACCATATGCCTTTCACCTTGAGGTTGCTCAGGTTCAGGGATCACATTCCCTTGGACATCAATCCTTTGTCCCCGAGCATTGTAGGCATTGTTCTGTGGGTCTCTCAAAACAGCTTCAGCATCTGGTATCAAAATCAATCGATTCATCATCCTTTGAAGTTTTCTGAACCTTTCTATTGGCGAACTCAAATGAGTCCCCGGCAACGGCGCCAAAAACTTGATAGGTTAAGATTATTCCCTATTCTACTGCAAGTGCACAGTTATGCTATTGTAGTACTGAGGGTATCTTATCCACAAGGACTCAAGATTCACCCAATAGACTATATGTCTTCAAACTTAGCTAAATTAATCAGATGAGAAGGTAGAAAGCAAAGCAGTAAAGTAAAGGTGTGATTCGATTAGAGAAAGACGCTAGACTCAGGGTATTCTCAGGAAATCATGCAATGACAAACACTTAGCTATCAAGATTCAGGTTAAGCACATGTTCAAGAACTAGAATCACAATGTAAAACAATTCAACTCTCGTTGCAACTGTTATCTATGTCTAGACAAGCATTTTTAGCAAGTTCTTAAGTTCACAATTTTCCTAGACCAAATCTCTTTGCATCTAATCAAATTGCTCACACTAAGTTATTTCATATTATAACTCACACTCTCGTGCCAAATTAACAATCTAAGATCTAAACCCTAGGTGATCAGTCCAAAATTCAATATTAATCCCAACTTAGGTGATGGACTAATATATTTAGAATCCCAAACAATCAGTGATCTAACAAGGCATGAAATCCTATTGAGAATCCCTAAATCTAACTAAGGTTACTACTCAGACATGATATCAAATGAACAACACATGAATGAATAGAAAATAAGACTGAATAGATAAAAACAGTCAAAATCTTTCTCTCAAAGATTACAAGTAGCAAGAATCAACCCCAACTCAAATCTCTCAGTCTCTAGAAAAAAGAAAGAACAAAAAACAAGATCTTAGCGTCTGCTCTCAAAAACCTAATTAAAAATCAATAAACACGTTCTGGGGCTATATTAGAATTAGGGAAACTTCTGGGGCAACTTTGCAATTTTTCAAAAGATGTCTCCAATTCTCTGTCGCCATTAATGTCGAACGACATCAAGATGGATGTCGGTCGACATCACCTCGTGGTCGAGACACCAACTTCAGCTCGTTGCACAAATCACCAGAAATGTCCAAAAACTCCGCTCTTCGGTCCAAACGCAAGCTTGCCTGTAAAGGACTCAACAAACTCAAAAAAACAGGTTAAAAACTCAATATAAACACTTATATCATGGTTGAAAACCTAGAAAAACCATGATATATCAGTTTTCCACATCAAATTTTTTAATGAGGTGTTGCCATGATTATTCCAATCTTAGCTTTTAGGGTGATTCCAAAGTCTAAGCTTGAGGGGGAGTATTGAAATTGATATATGTATTGAGATTAAGCTCTACTGATCAGAGATGGATAGCTTAAAGACTATCATTCCACATGGAAGCTAGGATCTCTTGTAGTAACCTAACTAGAACAAGTAAAGAAGCATCTGTGAACAATACACGCAGATGAATAGTAAAAACAGTATTGTTACTTTAAGATATTGTGGATTAGCTTCTCTTGTAAGCTAAAATATGTGGAAAATTATTAGTCACATGTTTTAGGATAAGTCTAATAGCTTTTTCTCTATATTGTAACTTCTGATTTTGAAATTTGAATGTAAGGAGACTTATTCTTTCTCTAATCTCTCTCTCTCTTGTTCCTACTCTCTCAAACTCTCTCTAATCTTCTTATCTTATATTTATTTGCTTAAATCTACAAATCCATGGTTTATTCTCTTAAATTATAACAAAACACACCCTAAATATCAATGAATTTGGTACAATAAGAAGATAATAGCCGTCACGACCCATTACAAACTAAAAACCCAGCTCAAAAAGTTGGCCATATGATCTCCGGAGACTCCGGACCGGAGTGACATATGTTCCTAAATTGGGCTCCACGATAGAACGGTACTACCGACCTATAACTTCCCGAAAGTTAGGGAAGGCTCAACATGACAACTTCCACCAAGAGCTACATTAGCCAAAGATTAGGGCACAACCAATAGTTTACCTACGATCTCCAAAAAAGGATAAAGACATATTGAATTTATAGAAAGGAATCTAGAGAAAGAAATTGATTACTTTGTCTTGTTAATCATATAAACACAATCAAAAACACTACAACTGATTCAAAGTTTTGCTGCATCAGTCTCAGTCCACTGTCGTTTCACAGCTGATTCAGAAGCATGACATTTCAAAATCTCGACAAACCCAACACTGAGCCTAAAAATCAGCAATAGTCATCTTCCTTTGTTCTGCATAAGGAAAAAAACATAGTAAAGGAAACTGCTCATCAATATCCTAATTATAAAGATGTCGTCAAAGCCCACAACAGATTTGCTGCTCTGGCAGTTCTATCCGAGAGTGTATGATAGTGCAATCATCTGGCTCTAGGGTTTATGTTAGCTAACCATAATGTTTCTGTATAAATAAAGACTCATATGTAAACCAAAATCTCAAGCAATTGCAATAAAAAAAGAAGATGTTATTCAACTTCAAATCTTCTCTAAGAGTTTTCAACTTTCACTTTTATGGTATCAGAGCCGTGGACAACAGATCTAGAACTCTATACACCTCCTAAACTCAATATTACAAAATGCGTCACCGTCAAACTTTCTCAAGATACTTATCTTGTATGGAAGTCTTAGTTTGTTTTGTTTCTGATGGGCCAACGTCTTCTGGGTTTTGTCACCAACGAAACACCGACTCCTACTCTGACAACAACATTCACTGCAATAGATGGAACCACCTCTTAGGCCCGCAATCCATACTATCAACTCTGGTTTCAAACCGATCAAGTAGTGAAGTCATGGCTTTCGGGGTCCCTTGAAGAAAAAAATTATGAGTGATGTTGTTCACTGTGTTACTACTCAAGATGTTTGGCTCACTATTGCTAATCACTACAATTGTTTCTCTTCACTCCGTCTGTTTGAGCTATAAAGAAAAATACAGAAAATTTCAAAGCAAGAAAAATCGATGGCTGACTATCTTCAGGAGATTCAACTCATATGTGACCAACTCTCTTCCACCGGCAGTCCAATCTCGGAGAAAATGGAGATCTATGCAGCCATTCATGGTCTAGGACGTGACTATGAGCCTATTAAAACAACAATCTAAGAAAACATGTACGATTTACATGGGCCAACTTTTGAAGACGTCATCCCAAAAATTATTACCTTTGAAACTCACCTCACTAGCTACAATGGTGCTTCAGATGTTACTCCTCACCTGGCATTCAACACAACACCGAATCCATGGTATCACAACAATTATCATGCATAGGACAATACACTCGTGGAAGATCATCCAGAGGCCGTGGATCCTTTTCGACATGAGGTCGAGGCACACAGTTCCTCTTCAGTGTCTGACATGGAGAGCCAACCAACATGTCAAATCTGTGGCAAGTGAGGACATTATGCCCTCACTTGTTGGCATAGGTTTAACAACTCTTACCAAAAATGAGGATCTTCCATCTGCAATGGCGGCTATGCATATCACTGATGTCACGTACCAGACTGGACATGAAAGGTTCCCTGACACAGGAGCCAGTGCTCACATCACTAGTTCACCGTATAATCTTCAACAGACCAACCATATACTGGTCCATAGACTATTATGGTAGCATGTGGCAATTTTCTCCCTACTACCCACATTGGTACTGGTATGATTGCCTCCTCCTCAGGTATTGCCTCTAAATGACGTTCTTGTTTGTCCTACAATAACCAAATCTCTACTCTTTATGTCTAAGATAACAAAATATTACACATGCTCTTTTGAGTTTGATTGTGATGGGGTTGTTGTTAAGGACAAGGTCACCAGGAGGTCACTAATGTTGGGAAGAAACATTGAGGATCTCTATGTGTTGCGAGGTTCAGTCGCTAAAGTGTTCTTCTCTTCTCGCCAACAGTCTACTAGTGCTTTTACGTGGCACAGAAAATTAGGCCACCTAATGCTTTGATCCTACAATAGTTTTCTTCTTCAAATGTTATTTCCATAAATAAGAGTACCAAGGAGATGTGTGAGGCATGTCATCTTGGCAAGAGTATTTGTTTATCTTTTTCTCTTTATGAGTTTGTAGCTTCTAGACCTCTTCAAAGAATTAATTGTGATCTTTGGGGCCCTGCACCAGTTCTATCCTTTCAAGGGTTTCCATACTATGCTATTTTTATTGACAACTGGTCTTTCTACTCCTGGTTCTACCCTCTCAAACGAAAATCAGACTTTTACTCTATCTTCTTTGCATTTCAAAAGGTTGTTGAAAACTAATTCAATGAAAAAGTTGGTATTTTCTAGTGTGATTGTGGTGGAGAAATCATCAACACTAAAATGCTCACTCATCTGCAACAATGTGGCATTCAACAACTTGTTTCTTGTCCTTACACACCTCAGAAAATGGGTTATCTGATAGGCGTCATCGTCACCTTACTGAGTTGGGATTATCTATGATCTTTCAGAGCAAGTTACCTCATAATTATTGGGTTGAGGCCTTCTTTACTTCCAACTTTCTGATCAATCTCTTACCATCAAAAGTTCTGGAAGCATTTGTTTCTCCTTATCAGAAGCTTCATGGTCATTGATAGGTCAAAGTTTTATCCCTTTTCTACTGCAAGTGCACAGTGATGCGAATGTAGTACTTAGGGTATCGAATCCACAAGGACTCACGACTCGCACGATAGATTGTATGTTCTCAAGTTAAGCTAAATCAGTCAGAAGAAAGCAATAAACGAAAGCAAGTAAACAAGGAAGTGTTTTCAATAGGAGAAAGGCGCCAGACTTAGGAAGTTCTTGAGAATTATGCGATGTCAGATACTTAACTAACAAGATTCAGATTAAACACAGGTTCAAGAACTAGAAACACAATGCTAAACAATCCAACTCTCGCTGAGATTATTTCTATATCTAGCAACCTAATGATCCAAATCTCTTTGTGATCCTAGATTTCTAAACAAGCATTAAGAACAGGTTCTATCGGTTCACAATTCTCCTAAACCAAATCTCTTTGTATCTAGACAAATTGCTCCCAATAAGTTTATTCAGATTATAACTCACACTCTCGTGCTAAGTTAATTATCTAAGATCTAAACCCTAGGTGATCAGTCCAGAATTCAGTATTAAGCACAACTTAGGTGATGAACGAACAAATTGTGAATCCTAATCAATCAGTTATCGAAACATGCATAAAACCCTTATGAAAATTCCTAAATATAACTAGGTTACTACTCATACATATTATCAGTTAAACAACACATCATGAATAGAAAACTGAAAGACTGAATAGATTAAGTAAAGGGGTTCGAAATCCTTCTCTCAAAGGTTACAAGTAGCAAGCATCAGCCCCTTAGAAAAATCTCTCAATCTCCAAAGCAAAAACCAAACTAAGAACAAGATAGAAGATAATGAGTCTGAAAACCTAATTAAAACTCCTAAACTCGTTTTGGGGCTAGATTAGAATTAGGGGAAACTTCTGGGTCTTTTCGCAATTCTTTAAAACTTGTCTTCAACTTGCGCATATGACTCTGTCGCGCTCAGTGTCGAGCGACACCAAGGTCAGAGTCGGTCGACATCCAGTCGTGGTCGAGACACCAACTTCAGCTCGTTGCAAAAATCACCAGAAACGTCCTTTAATCCCTCTCTTTGCTCCAAACGCAAGCCTACCTGTAGAAGACTCAATAGACTCGAAAAACTAGGTTAAAAATTCATTATAGACAACTATATCATGGTTGAAAACCTAGAAAATACATGATATATCAGCCATGCACCAAACTACACCTCCTTGATAACGTGCATGTTATATGAATCTCAGAGACTACAAGCAAAATAAGTTTGATCCTAATTCTATGAAATGTGTCTTCCTCGGATATAATGCAAAATATAAAGGTTACATGTGTTTGTATCATCCAACTGGGAGAGTCTATATCAACAAACATTCCTTGTTTGATGAGTTTAGTTTTCCTTTTCGCGATATTTACGTCTCCCTTCAGAAAACTGATGGTTCATAGCTTCTTCATGATTGGCAGAAAAGCTTCATTCCTCATACATTTTCTCAAGATAAGATGTCTAAATATGCAACAAATAAAGTCAGATACTGATATGAGATGGGGTCATGGTGGTCGAGATGGTCGAGAAGCGACGAGCAGGACGATGGTCGGATGGAACGAAGCTGCTGGCCGAAGGCGCTCTCAGCTAAGTCAGTGGATGGTCGAAGGTGGTTTTCAAGCTACTGATCTTGTGAACACTTAGAACAATCGAAACAAGCAAGCAAGAAGCGAAGAGATCTAGTTCTCTAGAGGGGCAGCCACGCAATAGAGAGAGAGATCGCAAACCTTTAGGTTTTTCTTAGCTTAAAACTTATTTGAGTTTATTGAAAAAAAAGAGTGGCTTTAAATAGCCAAAGTAATAGGGCTACAAGACTTAAGAAAGGGCCATAAAGAGGCCTGGTCGAAACTACAAAAATAGAAAAAAAGAAAGAAGGTTGGATGAGCCATATTCTCCTTCTCTTGAAGCGGGCCTTGGTTTACCTCATTACAAACCTTAGTGGGAAAACCCAATTGGGACAAAATCACACTTAAGGGAAAAAGAGTATAAACCAATTCCCAAGGATATGTTGCTCATACTCCTGGTCGCCATACATAAGTCTGAAGCCCACTAAGTCCGTGAGCTTCCAAATAAGACAGGTCCAGCAACCTTCGGATTTGATCTTGCATATCTTCTTGTTCCGAGCTGGTATTGGTGTGATTCCAACTCTCATGCATTCCTTGATGAATAAAGAATCCAGAACAAGTTTCTTTACTCCTTGATTCATCCTGGTTCGTTCTGAGCACTCCAAAATGTGCAAGTTGGTATTTATCGCGTTCCCTGAAAATCACCTGTCTTGAAACGGGCATAACTTCTTCATAGAAAATTGTCTTGATGTGATTCAACTTCGTGCAGATTCCTTTATGCGTCAGGTTTCTAGAACAGGTTGATTTGCAGCTTGATTCCTCTTGGTCCATTCGCAATCCTCTCTTGACTGAACCTATATCCGCGGACAGGGCTAACTGGACAGCTTCTAGACATCCTCCTAGTTGATCTCGAACCGAAGCTGATTCCTTCTGACCAAACTATTCCAAATAGAATACTTTATGAAGAATATCAAGTCTGGCATGATTGGCTTGAACCAACTCTTCTATGGACATCTTCCAGGACACGGTTAGGGTTTCGGGAGGTCGGTTGTCGACCGTCTCCAAATGGGATCGTCCCAATTGGGTTCTGGAACGATCATCACTCCTGAAACATGCTGTTGGCTTATAAATTCTTGATACAACGTCATTGGGTCGGGCAGAACATGCATTGGCCTTCTGAACCTCCTCAGATATGCTCCGCGGGGTCGGGAATAGCTCGGTCAGCCTCATGGTCGAGGCTGGTACGTACCGCTCGTTCGGGCCGGGTCTGGAGGATCCGATGTACTCATAATACCCTCTCTCTTGAAGAGGATTCAACCTCGAATCTGCATAACCTGCACCAATATAAAGCAAGTTAGCCGTCATGCGGTTTTGTGAGCTCAAGGTCTTAGCTTGAGGAACGGGTGGCCGGCTGGTGCAAGGAGTTACTATGCGTATTCCGTTGGGTTGGAAACTCAGTATCACGCCTTTGTCTTTGCCTGGGTTCCATGGGAAACTCTCTGGGTCATGATCTCCATTGGCTTTAGTCGTATCACTCTTTGGGTCGGCCGGTTTCTTCAGTTTCTCGCCTCCGGTCTGTTGGTTCGCGTGGTCTATCGGACCCTTGTTCATTCCTGCACCCTGTTCAAAACCTTTGACCAATTCCAAGTGAAATAAAACAGTGTTTGATTCTTTATAATTAGATAGAAGAGTAATGGGTTGGGATACTAGAACCTTGGTCGAGGCGGTCGAGGGTCGTGATCGAGAAATGGGCGAGCGTGGAACTTCTTTCCGGTTCGCCTCTTTGGTTCCAACATCTAGTTGTGGTCTCAAATCATGTTCTGATTTCTGACTAACACTCTCAGTCTGGTTTGGGTAGTGATCTCCATTGGCTTTAGTCGGATCACTCCGGAACGGACCGTACGGACGCGATCGGGCCATCGGAAATGATCCTACACGTTCAGGTGTGCTGCTTATCCAACAAGCACGAGCTGCCACTAAGCACGAGGTGTAACAATGCATGACAAGGCGCCGGTGTATCGCGATCAGAAGCTTCCATGAATCACTTTGCATGTTGGCCGCTGTGTGTCGTCGCCGGAGGCCGCCATGGGTAAGCTCGCATGAAGAGGGGCTGGTGTCACTTCCAGGGAGAGCCTTGTGCCTTCATGCATGGCACGACGTGGTGTCACAAAGAGGAAGCTGCTTGGTGTCGCCACCAAGCGCTTGGGTGTCGCGACGCATGGCTGCCGCTGCCACGGCGAATGGGACGACGGCTTGTGGAGGCCACCACCTGCTGGAGTTTTAGTATAAATAGGACCACACCCCTTTGCTCAGAACATACACCAAAAACCGAAAATAGAGAGAGAAAGAAGGAGAGAAAATCCGGTCTAGAGAGAGAAACTGGTCGGGAGTAGAAACCGAAGCTCAGGACGGGCGTGAAGCGAGATCGAGAGTTGGGAAGTAGCATGAAGCAAGTTAAGGACGTTCTGACCGTAGGAGAGTCTAAGCCTAGCCTTATAGAGCAACCGTCTTCCCGCAAACCAAGTTCTATCCACGTCAAAACCCAGAGTGAGTCCCGGTTGTGTTTTATTCTCTTTGGTTGCAGGTTCGGTGAAGATAGGCACGGCGGTGCTATCTTTTCTGGTTTATATTAAACCACGGATGGAGGTTTATATTGTATATGATGATTTTTATCAAGTATTATGAATGATTGATTCGTATGCTTGAATATGCTTATGTATTGTGTGATATGCATAAGTACGGAATTGGTCGAGGACCGTTCCGGAAAGCGTTGCTTGGGATTGTTTAGGAGGATGTTTCCGGCACTCCCATTGGGTACCTCCTTGTGTGATGGGAGACAGCTCGGACTGGTACTTGGGTCGCTCCCTTGGCCGAGGAGCTCGGACTCGTACTTGGGTCGCTCCCTTGGCCGAGCATTAAGTGTGGTGCCGGCCATGAACCTTAGTGGTCATTGGGTCGGGAGGAGCCACCAGAGACCGAATGGGGGAAGTGACGGATGCATCTAGGAGGCCTCTGAACTTGTGAACGAATGAGATATAGATGACTGCATAATATGGATATTGCATTGTGTTATGCTTCGGCTATGTGTGTGATGTTTCAATGCTTTATGTGCTTGGGGCGGGATGAGGACTAACGTTTGGGTAGATCCCGGGATTCACTGAGTATTGTTAGAATATTCATGACTCTTTTGTTTTGCAGGTAACCAGTAGACGGGCTTGCTAGGGGTTGGAGCAGAACGTTAGGACACAGGAGTAGGTTTTTGTTGGCAGTTGTAAAAAGGTGTGTGAACTTATGTATATTATCTTTTGGGCAGTAGGCCATGGCCGATGTATAATAAAGCCGTTTGTAATCTCGTACTTTCCGAAAGTTAATATATAAGATAAGTTTTGTTAAAATGGCACGCTTGGGTTCATGATATTTGTTCAGTCCGAGCTAACACAACTCGAGGTCTAGGTACGGGTCGTAAAGCCTTAGGCCAAAGCCAAGAGGAGTGATAGTCGTGGCCAGCTTTTGTCCAGTGTTCGGATCCCTTATGAATATTAGGCATTGGCTGTCTCCGACTATCGCATTGTGACACTTCCGAGTCGTCTATATCTATAGAACGGGTCGGGGGTGTTACAAATGGTGGTATCAGAGCATGGTTCATGATCATGCTGACGGGCCAAGCGTTTTAATCGGTTTTTCGAGTCATTGAGTCGCAACTTGCCAACTAGGATAATCCGGTACGTTCCGTTGTAGTTAAGATGGATTAGGATTTACCCTTGTATTCGGTGCAGATGTCTGGGAATCGTTCGAACGCGAGTATGTCGTGGTGTTCTTCATCAGGACGAGGAGGAACTAGATATAGTCATAAGCATGCATCGTTGCATGCATCTCCTTGGCCGGGAGAAGACGGCAACATATGGGATGATTTGATAGTAGGTGAATCAGGGAATAAGCAGGGGTTTGAAGAGCAAGGAAACCCGGGATTGTGGTATTATCCCGTACCGCCGCAGAGGCCATCACCAATCTTTATAAGTTAAAGTTTTCTACCTAAGACAACGCGCGGGATGCCGATAGGACATGCTAGAAACGAACAGCCGAGGCGGAAACAAATTGACCCGACACCTCTGATGGTACCAGACCTACTATTACAAGCGGTTCAGAGAGGAAACCTCAATGCGGAACAAAGAAGGCTGATGCTTGGAATGAATCGAAGAGGGGGACAAGTGAGGAAAGATTATAGAAAGACTCTCAAACCTCAAGCAGGCCAGACGGAACGGCCAATGGCCTGCTATGCGTGTGGTAGGGAAGGGCACATTGCTAAAAACTGCCCTACCAAGAAGGAGAAGACCGAAGTGCCTACGCGCATCCGATGTTTTACATGTGGAGGACAAGGACATATTGCGAGAGTTTGCCCGACCAAAAGAACTCGAACATCTAAGGCTTTCGGGAAGCAGCCTGTTAGGACCCCGAAAGAACCCCCGGCCAAGAAGCAAGCAACCGCGGAAAGAGTTTATGCTTTAGAGATATATAGTTCAAAACCTTCAGGCTCGGGAAAGAGCCCCATCACAGGTATGCTTGGGGTGTTAACTCTCTCGTATGTTTTGCTTGCTTGAGTGTTTATATGCTTGATGAAATTATATTTGTTTGTAACCGGTTATGAGGTAAGAAACATAAGGGTTTCGATATTAACCCAGGAAATCGAGCCTTAGCAGCCTTGTCTAAATTAATAGGTATACCCCATGAGTTCCAAAAAGAGTCTCCCTAGTGAGTCTCCCTCTAGAGTTCAGTTAGATTGTGATCGCGTTAGGATCATCTTTGAAGGAGACCAACCAACAGCGGATAAGTCCAATAGAAGCAAACCAGAAGCAACAATCTTGGAGTAAGGAGAGACGCCACGACCCCATTAGAATTCGGGACGAATTCTAAATAAGGGAGGAAGGATGTAATAACCCGACTACTGAGGTAAAATGGCCGGTACGACTAGAGATTGGGATAAAGACCTCACCACGGTGGATAAATCATCAAGAATTGGTACATTTCATATTTTTGGAGATTTTGCGAAATAATGGTCGAGATAATTTTAGAAACGGTCGGAGAATTTGTCGTTGCGTCAAGAGTGGTCGATATTGGTCCGGAATGGACCGTACGGACGCGATCGGGCCATCGGAAATGATCCTACACGTTCAGGTGTGCTGATTATCCAACAAGCACGAGCTGCCACTAAGCACGAGGTGTAACAATGCATGACAAGGCGCCGGTGTGTCGCGATCAGAAGCTTCCATGAATCACTTTGCATGTTGGCCGCTGTGTGTCGTCGCCGGAGGCCGCCATGGGTAAGCTCGCATGAAGAGGGGCTGGTGTCACGTCCAGGGAGAGCCTTGTGCCTTCATGCATGGCACAACGTGGTGTCACAAAGAGGAAGCTGCTTGGTGTCGCCACCAAGCGCTTGGGTGTCACGACGCATGGCTGCCGCGGCCACGGCGAATGGGACGACGGCTTGTGGAGGCCACCACCTGATGGAGTTTTAGTATAAATAGGACCACACCCCTTTGCTCAGAACACACACCAAAAACCGAAAATAGAGAGAGAAAGAAGGAGAGAAAATCCGGTCTAGAGAGAGAAACTGGTCGGGAGTAGAAACCGAAGCTCAGGACGGGCGTGAAGCGAGATCGAGAGTTGGGAAGTAGCAAGAAGCAAGTTAAGGACGTTCTGACCGTAGGAGAGTCTAAGCCTAGCCTTATAGAGCAACCGTCTTCCCGCAAACCAAGTTCTATCCACGTCAAAACCCAGAGTGAGTCCCAGTTGTGTTTTATTCTCTTTGGTTGCAGGTTCGGTGAAGATAGGCACGGTGGTGCTATCTTTTCTGGTTTATATTAAACCACGGATGGAGGTTTATATTGTATATGATGATTTTTATCAAGTATGATGAATGATTGATTCGTATGCTTGAATATGCTTATGTATTGTGTGATATGCATAAGTACGGAATTGGTTGAGGACCGTTCCGGAAAGCGTTGCTTGGGATTGTTTAGGAGGATGTTTCCGGCACTCCCATTGGGTACCTCCTTGTGTGATGGGAGACAGCTCGGACTGGTACTTGGGTCGCTCCCTTGGCCGAGGAGCTCGGACTGGTACTTGGGTCGCTCCCTTGGCCGAGCATTAAGTGTGGTGCCGGCCATGAACCTTAGTGGTCATTGGGTCGGGAGGCCTCTGAACTTGTGAACGAATGAGATATAGATGACTGCATAATATGGATATTGCATTGTGTTATGCTTCGGCTATGTGTGTGATGTTTCAATGCTTTATGTGCTTGGGGCGGGATGAGGACTAACGTTTGGGTAGATCCCGGGATTCACTGAGTATTGCTAGAATACTCATGACTCTTTTGTTTTGCAGGTAACCAGTAGACGGGCTTGCTAGGGGTTGGAGCAGAACGTTAGGACACAGGAGTAGGTTTTTGTTGGCAGTTGTAAAAAGGTGTGTGAACTTATGTATATTATCTTTTGGGCAGTAGGCCATGGCCGATGTATAATAAAGCCGTTTGTAATCTCGTACTTTCCGAAAGTTAATATATATAAGATAAGTTTTGTTAAAATGGCACGCTTGGGTTCATGATATTTTTTCAGTCCGAGCTAACACAACTCGAGGTCTAGGTACGGGTTGTAAAGCCTTAGGCCGAAGCCAAGAGGAGTGATAGTCGTGGCCAGCTTTTGTCCAGTGTTCGGATCCCTTATGAATATTAGGCATTCGCTGTCTCCGACTATCGCATTGTGACACTTCCGAGTCGTCTATATCTATAGAACGGGTCGGGGGTGTTACAGCCCGGGACCTTTGATCTGGGCATGACATATTGCTCGTATACAAGCCTTTTCAGATACTTCCACGTTCTTGCTGGTTCCCTGAGTTGTCTCCGTATCTTCTCCTCGAGCTGCCACCAAGCATAGGCGTCTCCGGTCAGGGTTTGGATCGCATACACGGCCTGTTCGTTCCTAGGGATGTTGTACTCCCAAAAATAATCTTCTAGGTCGTCTTTCCACTGATAGTAGTCTTCTGTACCTGAGAAAGATATTAGTTGTGAGTCTAAGACAAAAAAATCATTGTGAAATTTATTGGGTGTCGAATGTCTTAGTGTGGAGGATTGATGGGGCCGGTATTGGTCAGGTGGCTCGGGATCCATTTCGTTCTCAGCATGGTCGTCTCCACAGTGGTATGGGTTGTGACCACGATCTGGTCGACCTTGCTTTACTCGACCATGTCGAGATGGGTCAGACAGTCGCTCCAGGCGGTCGAGCGTCGCGTTGAGGCCTTGTACCGCGACCATGAGCTGGTCCATATCAGGTGGTGCAGCAGCTCGGTCTTCCATGATCTATCTACGTCCTGCACACTTAAACACACTATCACACGCGAAAGGAAGAACAAGGAAAAAGGAAATGCAACAATCGAACAAAAGGAAATATGCGGCTGCTACAAGAAAAGGAAACTAAGACAATGGGCGATTTTTTTTTTTTTTGACTAAGTACCACAAAAGGAAACACTAAACCGATGGAAAAATTGGAAAGATGCAACTTAAGCTAAACCAAAAATTAATTCAATCCAACCGCAAACAAAAACCCTAATGTCCTATATGCGGCCGGTTTTGAGGTTTTAACACTTAGCTGCCGAGTTGTAGTGTTCTTCTTCTCTACACTAAATGAATGCCAGGCAATCAACACAACAAGACAAGAACAACAGAAACTATCCAATTCTAAAGCCACAGGAAAACTAAAACGTGAGCAACCTAGCACAAAAGACTAGGCCGAGAGAACTGGAAACAACCTAAGCTCTTTATGGCCTAAAATAGGCACCCCGGGCTTGGTTTGACAAGTTTTTAGTTCTTATCTTCTGGAGTTTGTCTTCATCTGCAGTCAATCTGATCCATCATTGTTCATATTCTCTCGAGGTAAGGATGTCATTCTTCTCCTCTTATACATGGATGATATGATCATTACTGGTAATGCTTCTGCAATGATGGAAAAGTTTCTCAAACCTCTTAACCAAGAGTTCAGAGTAAAAGACCTTGGCAGATGCATTACTTCTTATTCATGCACATTTCATAAAGAAGGGTTGTTCTTAGCTCAACAAAAATATATTGAGGACATCATTGATGTAGCATCTATTAGTGACTGCACTCCTATAGCAACACCTCTACCTTTGCAGCTGAATCAGATTCCTCATCAAGATGAACTCGTCTCTAACCCAACTTATTTTCATGTGCTTGCTAAAAAACTTCAGTATCTCACATTGACAAGACCAAACATTCAATTAGCTCTCAACTACATATGCCAAAAGATGCATGCTCATGCTATTTTTGATTTCCATCTACTAAAATGGAGATACATCAAAGGCACCACATTTATGGGAATTAACTTTTCCAACAACATTGACTTTGTTCTAAGAGCCTACAGTGACTGGGTTGGCTGTCCTGAAACTCGGAGATCAACAGGTAGTTTCTGTACTTTTCTTGGCCTCAATATGATATCATGGTTCTCTAGAAGCAACCTCATGTCGCCAAATGTTCAAATGAAGCAGAATACTTGGCCATGTTAAACACTAAATCCGAGCTTACGTGGCTAGGCATAGTTTTCAGAGAGTTGGGTATATCTATTCATCACACACCAGAGCTCTTCTATGATAATCTTTATGTAGTGTACTTGACAGTCAATCCAGCGTACCATTCTCGAATTAAACATTTTGGTACGCATCACCATTATGTAAGAGAACGGGTAGCGCTTGGATCCTTGGTCGCAAAACACATTATCTCTAAGCATCAGATTGCTGAAATATTCAAAAAGTCACTGCCTCAAGCTCCATTCTCCACTCTACGGTTCAAACTTGGTGTCTCTGAACCTCCAACACCATGTTTGAGTATCAACACAATTAGAACACTCCAGCTGATTCAGAATTTTTGGTGCATCAGTCTCAATCAATTGTCGTTTCACAGCTGATTCAGAAGCCCAAATATATTTCAGTTTCTCGACAAGCCTAACACTGAGTCCAAGAATCAGCAACAATCATCTTCCTTTGTTCTGCATAAGGAAAAAACAGAGTGAAGGAAACTGCTCAACAATTTCCTAATCGTACGGAAGATGCCGTCAAAGTTCACAACATATTTGCTGCTTTGGAAGCTCAACATATTTGCTGCTTTGGAAGCTCTATCCGAGAGCAAATGACAGTGCAATCATGTCAAGACATCTGGCTCTAGGATTTATGTTAGCTTAGCATAATTTTTATGTATAAATAAAGACTTATATATAAACCAAAATCTCAAGCAATTGCAATCAAATAGAAAGATGTCATTCAAATTTCTCTCAAAGAGTTTTCAACATTCAAATTTCAAATCATTCTATTTTCACCTTTTGTAATCATCCTGATATGGTTTATTCGACAGCTCGTCCTCTACTGATATTTTTCCCTAACTCTTGTATTCGTTGAGCTACCATCTTAGTAATACGAAAATATGTGAGCTTCAAATCTGCTTCTATTGTTTTAATACTAAGTTCGAAATTCCCTTTCAACATAATTCACCTATGTTCAAAACCAAAAAAAAAAAACTTAAACATATCATATATCAATCACCACTAACTTTTGATAGCTGGATGAAACCGCTGTGAGAAATTTACTAAAAAGTTTCACATCCCATTGTTGATATGTCAATAATAGTCATGTTCGTTTGCCAGCCGCTGGCAAGATGCGGCATGTTGTTGTTTGTTTAACTGTTGCAGCCTCATGTGTCTAACGCTTTTTCGTCACCGGTTAGAAATTTGAAACATAGAAAGTTGCGGCTGGACGCTGGATGATGTGACAGTTAAACAAACATGAACATGCTGCAGCCGCCAACGGCAAGCAAACGAAAATTTAAAATGAAGTCAGTGAGAATATTTGGATTGACTCCAAAATGAAATTCACTGAATTGTGAAGATGAGAGTTTTTTCTGAGTACTTAGTCCCCCAAAATAACACGAGATAAATGGAGGCGATAGCAGTGGCAAGCTAACTCTGTAAGAAGGGGTCATATATATATGACATATGTAAATTTTATATGAAAAAAATTAGTTATATATGGAAAAAATGGGTTACCGATCTATTTCTCCACCATAAGTATCATATAACATCAAATCCATACGAAAGTATTGGCTCTATCTATATAGCCATTAGATCGAAGTTAAATACTTATTTTCCCACGAGTGTAAATTTAAATAGCTATTTACCCATGAATTCAAAAGTTCGAAACGTAAAACTCCACATACCTTGATTTTCTTTGACTGTTTTCGAAATCATCTTAAAACATAACATTGATTTAAGTCGGATTACGACCCGCTTTAACAACATAAACCCAGAACAAATTGTTATTAACCTAACCCTGTTCTAAAAGGGGAAACCGCCAAATCGCAAACCCTAGAAAGCAAAATTGATTTAGAAATAAAATCGAGAGTTTGAGAAGCGGCTGGAAGTCGAGTATACTTGAGGATGTCGTTAGTCATTTTGAAGAAGAGGAGTTTGAGAGAGATGAAGTCGACATTGAGTTAATGGTCCAAGAATTCGAAGATGGGCCTCCAATTCGCCATTACGAGTTTCGAGAGAGTGAAGACGAAGAAGTTGAGAAAGGTATGAGGAAGAGGTCGCCTGTGATACCACATATATCTCAGGGTAATGGTAGGATGTACGTGAATAAGATATTCTTCAATGGGGTCGCATTCAAGAAGTGTGTGCTCGACTATGCGTTGAAAATATGTCAAAATCTGAAGCAGGACATGTATGATAAGGAAAAAATTGGATTTAGGTGTGTTGGTTTTGATACTGAACATGGCTGTAAATGGCAAGTATATTGCTCGACTTTACCTAAAGATGACGTATGGAAAATTTGGCTCTTTGTAGACACTCATACATGTGTTCCCAATGGTGATGAAGAGGTGTTGAAGGTTCCACATATTTCTAGGTTGTTTGTCGTCAAGATTAGGGAAGAACATGAAGATTAGGGAAGAACATGAATATTACATGCCTATGAAGTTCGAAGATTTTATCAGCGAGAGATGGGGAATAACTGTATCCGGGACACAAATAAAAACAAGGCACTGAGATGGATATAATATCGATATGATCATTAGTTTTGGAGGCTAAAAGATATGCGTCTGAGTTAGTGGAATCAAACAAAGATTCGAGTGTTGAGATATAAACTTTGAAAAATGAAAAGGGTCAAAAAGAGTTTAATAGGTTCTATGTTTGTTATAATGTATCAAATATAACTTGGAAAGAATCAATGAGGCCTTTGATAAGGGTTAGTGGATGCTTTGTCAACACAAGGTCAAATGACATATTCAGTGGCCTTAGGAAGAGATACATTCAACTCGATTTATCCACTAGCATGGAGTGTTGTCCAAGTTGAAAGTAATAAAATTTGGTTATGGTTTGTGAGGAAGATAAAAAGGATATCGGATTGAATGAGTTATAATGATCTTTAAGCTTTATGTTGTACTAATACCTGCATTATTATACGGTTTGGTTAGGGCGGTTGAAGAAGAGTTTCCCAGAGTGGAATATAGGATGACATATCTTTGGAAATTTGAAGAAGAATCATATTAACAAAAAGGATATGAAGCCACTAATTTGGAACTTGGCTTGGAGTTACAATGAAGCTGAGTATAGAGAATGTTTAGAAAGGATATTATGCTATGATTTAGAAGTTTTCAATGACATTATGAAGAGAAAACCACATACATGGTGCGGAGTGTACTACAAACATGGTAACTACTATGAAGATGTCAAACAACTCGACTGAGTCTTTCAAAAACACAATAAAAAAGTCAAGAGAGAAACCTTTTCTGCCTATGCTGGACATGATTGCTAGGCTTGCAATGGCACAGATTCCTAAATGATTTTTTTTATATCGCATACTCATAATGGAATGTTTGTGTTGTTTAATGAATTTTTTTGAACTTTTGCTTGTATCTATTTCAGGCATATGTACTCCTGCATCAGTAAGTTTCTAGCCAGAGAACATATGAAAGCATTAGAATTCAGTCACAAGACGCCTAAATGGTGACTATGTAGCAAGGTTGAGTGGGTGTGCTTACCGTGTCAACTTGGAGAGGATGACTTTCACTTGGTATAATTTTTAAATTTGTGGGATTCCTTGTGAGCATGCATATGGTGTGATGCCTTGTAATATCATGTTCGAAGAAATGGTGAACGGGTAAGTCAAAAAGTCAATTGAGGGCATTTTTGTAATTTCAAGAAGTTAAGGGGTATTTTTTTGTAAATCTACCAGAATGAAAGACGAAAGCATAGACGGACCAAGTGACTCTCTTTTAATTAGAGAAATCAATTAGAAGACGGAGAACGGTGGAATCGGTTTTAAAAAGAGTATTTCGGATTGTCGGGCTGGAAACCAATAAAACCGATAAAACTTGTAAAGGACGGTACGGGAGCTACGGGAGGCTAAATTGGGTGAAACAAATTGCGGAACGTTTCTTATGGAGTCTATTAAAATATAAAGGAGTTGTTGGGAGATGATTCAGAAGATACGTGGGTTTTGGATAATTAAACCGAGATAGCCAAATATTCACTAAGCGGTTGAATCAAAGATTCAAGGATTCTAAGTTTGAAGATTCATTGAATGGAATCTCTGAAAATTATCTGGGTGACAAGTTTCACTCTTCCCTCTCTCTTGGTGACACCTAGCCTCAAAGATTCAAAGAATCTCCCATGGTTCATTGCATGAAAACCATCTAATCATGCTATCTCACATCACTCTCTTATTTCCCACTCTCTCACTAAAAGAATCACTCAAGAAACTGTTGATTCAGAGAATCACAACAATCAATTCAGTAAACTGATATTAAAATGAGGGACTTGGATAATAAGATTTAAAGGATTGAAAAGCAATAACAAAGATAGACTGGAGAATCTAGTCTTTATTCGATAATAGCCGAAATTGATGGGGATCGCTATCTCTAGGGTTTTTGAGTACAAAGTATGAATTTTTCAGCTTAGTCTTTTCCCGCGCAGGAGGAGGATATTTATAGCAGAGGATCTAAGGTTTTCCTTAGATACTCTCTAATATTATTTACAAAATCTGAACTAACAAAGATTTTATTTCATTGAAGATGATATGAATTTATCTTCTTCCATTTGATAAATATATTAATTTAACATATTTATCATGTTTGTGCAAATCGGCTGAGATGTCGTCGCCGAATTTCCTCGTCGTCGCCGAGCTACTCCAGAATAGATCTTCTTTTGCTTACTTGGACTGGATCTCCTACGGACCGTTCAGCTATTGGGACGGGCCATAGAGGGGTGCTAAACTCACCTCCAATAGTAAGCCCCTCCCCAGTTCGTCGTGCTGAGTGGAGCTCAGGTCGGCGAATTTAATCGTGGTTTAGTCTAGTTAACTGAATCGTTGTGAATTGAGATCCGTAACCCGAATCGTCACTTTCTGCCACGTGGCTAATTGATATCCCGCGTACTCGGCACGCTTCGGTTGTGACCAATGGAGTTTGGACACGTGTTCTAGGAAGGCGCACGGTCTCGTCCGTAGAGAGGTAGATTTGCGTCCCTCGAAAGTCTCCCATCTCTTCACTTCTATTAATACCGCTTTCTCCTTTCATTGTTTACCATCCGCTACCAGAAGTAAATACCAGGTACCTCTCCTTTTAAACTCTCTCTTTTTGTCTTTATTTTTTATATCTCTCTCACCCTTCCTATAATAACCTGTTCCAAAAAATGGTCAACGGGCAGCAGAAAAGTCAACCAAGGGCAGTTTTGTAATTTTAAGAAGTTTAGGGGCATTTTGGTAATTTTACCAAAATGTGAGCCGGAAGAGGAAATGGGCCAAGTGTTCTTTTTGGTCATAAAGAACATTTAGAAGACCAGACGTGGAAGAAACGGAGATTAAACGAGTTTTACGGACTATCGGGAAAGGAAACCGATAAAGCCGATAAAACTTGTAAAATCCATAACGAGAGCTACGGGTGTCCGTTTGAGGCGATTCAAATTTCTAAATTCATATAAGATCATCTATAATCCGAAAATGGGGCTTGGTGGATTTATAGAAGAAGCTAAGGAGTTTCTAAAATATTAAACACGAAAACAACAATATCGGTACGTCGGAATGTTTCGGGAATAAGGATCTTCTAGAAAAAGATTAATGAAATGTCTTTGAACATAATGAACCCCACGAAGACAAGTGTCTTTTCCTTCATTTCGCCACTTATCTCTTCTAGAGTCATTGGATTAAAGCATGTGATGCATTATGTGAAAAAGGAATATGCAATGAATCTTCTTTGATGTGTAATATTGGCAACGTGGCTGAGAGGGAGATAACAAGAAGATGCACTGAATATCCTCTAATTCTTGGAAATTGGCATGGATATGAGAGGAGGAGGCAGCTGTCAAGACTTTGTGCCAACAACTCACCTTATGTGGTGTCATTCGGAGAAAAGAAGAGAGTGACACTTAGCACTCCATGTGTCACTTGTTGGTGATGAATGCAAGCTGGCCTTCAGCTATAAAAGGAGGCCTTGGGTGACACTTTTTACTCACACCAAAACAACAAAGAAAAGAGAAAGAGAGAAGAAGGAGGAGGAGAAGAAGAAGAAGAAGAAGAAGGAGAAGCGTGGGAAGAAGGATCAGAAGGAGGAGAAGAAGAAGGAGGAGGAGAAGAAGAGGAAGACCGGAGGAAGCCAGAGGAAGAAGAAGTCGGGGAGGAGGAAGAAGCCGGTGGAGGAGGAGGAGCCGAGAGAAGAAGAAGCCGGAGAGAGAAGAGAAGAAGGAGGAGAAGGAGAGAAGAGAGAGGAGAAGAAGAAGAGGAGAGGGGAAGAAGAGGAGAGAGAGAGAAGAAGAGAGGAGAAAGAAGAAGGAGAAGCCGGAGCAAGAGAAGAAGAAGGAGAGAGAAAGAAAGAGGCGTGAAGCTTGAAGAAGAAGAAGATGGAGAGAGGATGAAGCGTGAAGAGAGAAGAAGAAAGAAGAAGAATGAAGAAGAAGCGTGAGAGATAAGAAGAAGAAGAATGAAGAAGAGGAAGAGAGAGAGAGATGGAGGAAAACCGGAGAGGAGAGAACCGGAGGAGAAGAATAAGACCGGAGGAGGAAGAAGAAGAGAGAGAGAGAGGCGTGAAGAAGAAGAAGAGAACCAGAGAAGAGAAAGAACCGGAAGAGAGAAGAGAACCGGAGGAGAGAGAGACAGAACTGGAAGGAGGAGAGAGAGAGAGAACCGGAGGAGAGAGAGAAAGAGAACTAGAGAGAACCGGAGGAGAGAGAGAGAGAGAGAGAGAGAGAGAGAGAGAGAGAGCCGGAGGAGAGAGAAAATGAGGAAAGAGAAGATGGTCTGGAGGTTCATCGGAATCACCAAGGTCAAGGTCGGGTCAAAGCGAGTCAACGGTTTGGGAAGGGTTCGGGGTAGCAGCGGGTTTAGTTCGGGTTTCGGGAGTTCAGTCAATCCATCCATCCGTCGTCATAATAACACTGTGAGTCGGCTAAATTGTGTGTTGCATTTAGTTAGAATCATATAGACCCGGAATTGATAAACCGTAGTTTAGGTTGCATACCTGATTGATTGAATTGGTTAAAACGGCTAAGTTGATTAATAACTCGGTTGATTAATTAAACGGTTAGGTTAAGAGATGCATGCTAGTTAGCTTATATCCGTAATCGTTGATAGTTCGTTGATTGCTTGATTGGGTGTTGCATTAATTGATTGATAGTTCGTTGATTGATTGATTGGGTGATGCATACATATAGAATGGCATGCTAGGACGTATATGCATATATAAGTATTTAAAAATGTATCTAAATGAATCTATATACGGAAAATTATGAGTTGATTAAAATACAGTTAAATGATATAACACACTTAGAATATAATAACGGGATGGATTAATGAATGAAGTTAATGAATAATGAGATGTCGGGGAGTTAGTAATCTTACTAACTCTAAACCGGCAGATCGAGGTGTAGGAACTGTTTAGTTGATCCTGATGTAATTCACAGATTCATATCAACCTAAACATACAGATCTAGGTTCTCTTGAATAGAAACATTACATGATCTCACCTTTTACCTGTTTGTTGCAGCGGAAGGAATTGAACAGGTCAGAGATCAGATAGATACACCGAGGGATGAATCCTCCAAAGGTTCACACACGCGATCACAGAAAACGGCTGCTAGACCGAGCTGGTGGGAGGCGCAGGGAGAGGAGAAAATCGGCGCAGGGTATTAGGGTTGGGGAGAAAAGACTTGGCTTTTAGTTTATAAAAGCCTTCTCTTTCCCTTTTGGGCTTTTGGGCCCAAAATACCAATCTGATTAAATCCCATGGATTTAATCAGACCCATTAGTCTCTCTCTTAGTACGATAAATGCCTGGCACTTTTACCGTACTTCTGCTAAGCCGTTCCAACATATTTTCCTGTTAGCTTAGGCGTGTGACCCATATGGGATCATATAATAAAGGCAATAAGTCCAAGACTTATAGATCATGAGCGGACTCTAGCAAGCCATCATGATCCCCAGTATTATATGACTTATGTCTGATCTTTGACATACTCTTACTTTCTAGAGACAGTACCGAGATTACTGGACACAATTCCAACAATCTCCCACTTGTACTGGAATCTCTGTATTCATAATCCTTTTGTCTCAATATCTCGATTAGTCATAAGGCAAGATTGGTGTCATCCTTATAAAGCCTAATCTTGTTCATCGGACTCTGATTCGATACTGACAAATCAAACGACTCGGGACAGTCCGTTTGAGCATGGCCATGCATTTTCCAGTATTCAAATCTCCGATTGGCCTAGAGATATTCACTCCATTTATATTGGAGGGACAAATCCCGTCTTGTTCCATCACTGTAAACTACTCATTTCACAATGTACCCAAACAAGGTCCTTATAACTATCGCAGAACGACAGCGTTAGACAATGATCAAAGTGCATCAGTCCATGTGCAGTCACATGCATGCGAACTCAGGTCTAAGGACTATACTCTATAGTCGTAGTAAGAATCTCTTATGACACAGATATAAATATCCTGAAGAGTTCTTATAAGCGGGTCTTGTCCGGTCGTATGTTCCCAAACATACACCTATGTACTGACTTTGATGCCGCGCATCTATGACACACTGAGACTTTGTCATAAGTCACGTACCAATCCAGTCTCACACGGTTGTTGGTGTTCCAATTTCAACAACCTTCGACTAGGGACAGGATGATATAAAACATTTATCAAATATAGGGTCTCATGATCAAGCTAAATGACTTCGATGACTCAAGATCAAGTCATTTACTTCGATGACCTATAAAATGGTTTATATCACTTTGGAACGATTATTTCATCACAGTTAAAATAATCTTGAAATAATAATTTCATTAAACATCTTAAATGTTGTTTCAAGAACATATCCAATAACTAAATAAAGCCCTTTAATAACTCCCACTGAAATTAAGACTACATCTTAATTTCACTTATCCTACAGCAACAGTCCGAGACTCGTGCTTAGGCCTAAGGAGTGGCTTCGTTAATAGATTAGCAACGTTCTCATTCGTTGAAACTTGCTGATCTACTTAACATCTCTGTCATTTATCTTACGGAATAGGTTATACCTATCCTCAAGGTGTTTGGACCTCTGATGTGCAGCTAGTCTCATCTATGCTGGGAATCACATCAAGTTCAGTGACGAACTCTTCTTTCCAAACAACCTCTTTCGCCACTTCCCAAGCTGCGAAATGTTCAGCTTAAGTCATTGAGTCAGCAACAGTGCCTTGCACCGCCAGATAGACACAAGATATAACCGGACTGTGATCGGAAATCATCTTTGTCTATTGGAAAATTGCCTTTCAGACTCTATCGACTTATAGCACCTCACTTTCTCCGTAAATCAAGAACTTATCCTTAGTATTCCTCAAATACTTTAGGACATACTTTAGGAAACTTGATTCTTTGCTGGATTTGACTGGTCTTTATTTGTCTTGCTTAACATTAAAGCAACATCAAACAAGTATGTTTCATGGCATACATGATAGATCCAATTGCCGACGCATATGGAATCTCATCCATGCATTTAAGCTCAGCAGTTATCGTAGGATACTGTATCTTGCTTAACTTAATGCCATGTGACATTGGCATAAAACCCTTCTTGGATTGCTCAAAACGTGTAGGACTTTGTCAATTTAAGAATCTGACTTTGTCCTATCAGCTCTTTTGGATCTCTATCTTTAGATCCAAAATCCAAAAACTACGTGGCTTTACCCATGTCATTCATTAAACCAACTCCCAAGCTAGTCCTTTACAGACTACAGCGTTGGGACGTTATATCCGAGAATCAGTATGTCATCGACATACACTTTGAGAAATGCAATATCGCTCCCACTAATCTATTAGTAAACACACAGTTCCGCTTCGTTCCTGTTCAAGTCAAAACCTTGACTACTTCAACAGAACGAAGATTCCAACTCCGATATGTTTGCTTCCATCCATGAATGGATCGATGAAGCTAACTTACATAAAATGTAATTTTTCGGAGTCCGGGCTTACTTTCGCTTCTTTGAATTTCGCAGATTCGTCGCTTTCAATGATCATCAGATCATGCGAACTTTCAATGATTATCAGGTTCAACTAATGACGAGAAATCACTCTCTGATTAGTAACTGATTCATTCATATCTGCGAACTTCAGGCTCCACAGGTGTAGATTCTACAGAAATCTGTAAATCCTTCCGCTGCTCTCCCTCAATAGGTAAAGCAGCCTCCTCTCGAATTTCTTCGAGTTGTACTTTTACTCCCACTGTTCTTCTTGGAAAGTAACTTCCCTTCTTAGAAAACAGAATGGTCGTAAAAATACCGAGCCTTGGTTTCCCTAAGAAAACTTTGAGTTATGCTTTTACTCCCACTGTTCTTCTTGAAAATAACTTCCCTTCTTAGAAAACAGATTGAACGTAAAAGTAACAAGCCTTAGTTTCTCTAGGACAACCAGCGAAGTAGCACAACTACAAATACTCAGTAAAGACAAATTTGGATCGATTCCAATCCACATTAACGTGGTGTCTTTCAACCGATATTTGTGGAACTATCTCAGCGTAAACTTAGATATTTTAGAGCGTTATTCTTAAATAATATCATGGAAGATTCGTGTGACTCATCTTTAATCATTTCTAATAAGATTTGATTCTTTCTCACAGAAACACCTTCAGGTTTTCAGGAGAAATGAGCTGTGAAACGATTTCACACTCATTAAGATGATCACACAATCAATGACTTAAGTATTCTCACTCGTGATTTAATCCAGAGTCTTAATACTTTTGTCATTCAGATCCTATACTTCATTCTGGAACTCTTTCGACCATGTCAAAGAATTTCGACTTGTGTCTCATCAAATGAACACAGTCACACTCACTGAAGTAATCAGTAGAGATAATGAAGTGCAGGAAATTTTTCTCTGGCATTACTGCTCATCGGACCACATACATGAGTATGTTCAATCTCCAATAAGCCTTTGGGCCTTTCTCTAGCTCGGCTAAGATAGGCCCTTTGTCTTTTGGTCTAGTAAGCAGAATTCAAGTCTCATAAGATATCTTATCAAATGAGCCCAATAGTCCATGACTATGGAATTTCTGAATCCGACTTACTCTATGTGACCAAGACTTTATGCCAAGAAAAATCAGGTTTAATTCATCAGATTTAAACCAATTCGGTATTTATGTTACATTTAGGCATTCTTTGGTTTAAGATATAAAACCCATTCCATGAATAGGGTGCTACAATTAATATTTCATTAAGATCAAAAGAACAAAACTTGTCTTTTATCAAAACGAAAAACATTCAAATTCTTACAAGAAAATGAAAGACAACTCTGCTTAAAGCAGGTACATTGTAGCAATTACTTAATACAAAACCAAGCCTAAAAGGGATCTATAAGTGAAAACCCTACGGCTGAGGCAGCATCCCAAGCTCCTTCCAGACATGTAGTTTCACTTGCCCTTCCTTCAAAGTTCTACTGTTGCCCAGGCTCTGCATATTATAACAAATATCAGTGCCACAACCAGTATCCAATACCTATAAGGTAGAACTTGAAGTAATAACATGAATACCTGAGGAAGTAGTCGCATACATCAACTTCAACTCCTCATCATCTTCCATGAATTTAATGCAATCTCTCTTCCAATGCCCTGTCTCCTTACAGTAGCAGCACTTACCAACGTAAGAGGTATCTGACTCGGGCTCAGAAGACACACGCTTGCCATGATTCAAAATCTGGACAACTTTGTCTTCACCCTTGTCAGCATTAGGTTTAGTAAACCTACCCTTCTCATTCATGAGATTGTACAGGGTACTCTTCACGTTTGGCTCAACTGTCTTGAGCATATCATGCAGTTCAGTCAGCGTCTTCGTTAAGCCTTTCTTGATATAGTTCTTTCTGAACTTATCATAGCTTGACGGCAGTGACTGCAGAATGATCTCAGTTGCCAATTCTTGGCTAACTGGATAATCCAGTTTCCTCAGGTTATCAATGTAACCCATCATTTTACTGACATGAGGACTCACTGGATGATCATTTGGTAGCTTGCAGCTAGTGAGAGATTTAACCAATTGGTATCTCTCCACTCTTATCTGCTCCTGAAATTTCAATTTCAGGCTGCTGATCATCTCTATTGGCGACTCCATGTTCTCATATTGCTTCCGCAAATATGAGTCCATGGTAGCCAATATCAGACCACGCACATCTACCGCATCATTATAATGCTCATTCCAAGCATCATATACTGCATGAGAAGCATTGGACCCGATCCTCACGGGGAGAGCTCTCTCAAGGACATAGTCCTTTCTCTCCTGTCTGAGGACTAGCCTCAGGTTCCGCGACCAAGTCAAGAAATTTGATCCGTTCAGCTTGTCCATCTTAAGGACAGACCGGATCGAGAAAGTGTTTTGATTGTTTGTGCTAGTCATAACTGAAAATTAAGATAAAAGGATTTTAGTTAAAATGTTCAATATGATTAATCTCGTATTAAATTTAATATGATTAATCATGCATTATATTCAATAACCTAAGTTACCCTCAATAGAATATAATGATTCCAAGATCCACATATAACTAAGATTAAAGTGGGCCACTGGCCGTCACCCAACCTTAGCTTACATCGGTAAGCCCTATATCGGCTAATTATATCCGTGACATAACTCTTGGTTGTGAATCTGGGCCCGAGGCCCAATCCACTCTGATGTCTCAAGGCCCGGGACTCCCGATGGCCTAGTCAAGAAAACCAGACTATACAGTCATGTAATCATTAATGTCTGGGACTCCCAATGACATTTATGAATCACAAACTGTCTTACTCACGCAAAAGCAGACATCCTCACACTGTAAGGCCATGAATGCAATTGAATGGGCTTCGACAGCTGACATAGCCTGGACAAGACATCCAACGCTTGATATTATTTGAGGTTCGTAGGTTTATTAAAATCATTCCCAAAATAGAAGATTACTATTTCGGGAAACTTTCTATTTTTGGAAACCTACTATTTTTTGAAACTTTCTAAAATTGGAAACTTTCTAAAAACGGAAACTTTCTAACTTTAGAAATTTCTTAAAATCCAAAACCCGCAAATCCAGAAACTTCTATTTTAAGAAACTTTCTGATTTCAAAATTTTGGAAACTTTAATTTAAAATCGACTTTATATTTTATAAAATAAATTTTAAATTTATCTGAAGAAAGACTCAAATAATTGGCCCAATTGTTTTAACTTCTTGGCCCGAGGCCCAAGAATTGGTCCATGTCCAAGACATGACCCAATTGTCCAATTATTTGACATAACCGGTCTGGTTCATTAAAACTGGTCTAACCAAGTTTTAATTACTACGATGACCACAATTGTCAACCGGTTATTTACTAAACCGGATTTTCTCAATTTATTTGGTCCAACCAAATCAAATTAGAAATTCCTGGTTTAGGCACTAAATCCAATATTTCTTTCGACATTGGATTTCTTATTCCGGTTTAACCAGATTTAATAAAATTATTAAAATCTGTTTATTAAACCAGAACGATGATTTTAATTAAGTTTTGAACCGAACCACCTAACCAAAATCGAACCGGCCCATCACACCCAAAACCCTAACCGGTCGAGACTTGTCCAAGCCGCAAGCCGCATGCTCGATCCGAGATCGAGACGCTCGGGATGATTGCCGGACGGGATGGTCGGTCGATCGTCGAGCTCGGGTCGGCTGCTACACTCGATCGCCGAGCGATCGGGACAGCGTTGGACGAGAGCGGGACGAGGCCGAGGCGCGACGGGACGTGATCCATGCGATCGCGTTCGTGCGATCCATGCGATCGGCCCATCCTACGCGATCGGAACGTTCGCCGGCTGAGACGTGATCGGGACGGACGGGATGAAGCGCGATGATCCGATCACGATCGATCGATCGATCCGCCGTCCATCCGACCCAAAACTCTCGGCCGATCAACAAACCCGAGTCATATAGCTCGGTTTGTGATTTCTTTAGTGTGTTTAGGATTCAATTCAGTTTCTTAAGTGTTTTTCTTATCAGTAATGGATTCAAAACACTTCTAAACAGATTAAACAACCTAAACATGAATCTAAAACAAGAAATCCTAAGAACCAATGGCTCTGATACCACTGTAGGAACTGTTTAGTTGATCCTGGTGTAATTCACAGATTCATATCAACCTAAACATACAGATCTAGGTTCTCTTGAATAGAAACATTACATGATCTCACCTTTTACATGTTTGTTGCAGCGGAAGGAATTGAACAGGTCAGAGATCAGATAGATACACCGAGGGATGAATCCTCCAAAGGTTCACACACGCGATCACAGAAAACGGCTGCTAGACCGAGCTGGTGGGAGGCGCAGGGAGAGGAGAAAATCGGCGCAGGGTATTAGGGTTGGGGAGAAAAGACTTGGCTTTTAGTTTATAAAAGCCTTCTCTTTCCCTTTTGGGCTTTTGGGCCCAAAATACCAATCTGATTAAATCCCATGGATTTAATCAGACCCATTAGTCTCTCTCTTAGTACGATAAATGCCTGGCACTTTTACCGTACTTCTGCTAAGCCGTTCCAACATATTTTCCTGTTAGCTTAGGCGTGTGACCCATATGGGATCATATAATAAAGGCAATAAGTCCAAGACTTATAGATCATGAGCGGACTCTAGCAAGCCATCATGATCCCCAGTATTATATGACTTATGTCTGATCTTTGACATACACTTACTTTCTAGAGACAGTACCGAGATTACTGGACACAATTCCAACACGAGGACGTATTAAAAGATACTTAAGGAGTGTTAAGTAAAGAAGTGGTGTGATTGATGAGCCGTCTACGAGATTAGTAATCCACTAATCCCAAGGTAGCGGATTGAATGAGTAAAAGGTTAGGAAATATTAAAAGGTGAATAACCTAGTTAATTGTTTGTGTGGTGTTGTGATTTATTTATTGTGTGATTTTTTATCTACTTCGGTGTTAGGCCGAGTAGACTGTTGATTGTTTGTGTGATGCTTGCTTGTTTATCTACTTCGGTGTTGGGCCGAGTAGACTGTACTGTAGATACTTACTCTGGTGTAGGACCGAGTAAGTTTGGGTGATGTGGAGGTTGGTGATAGGACTTGCGGGATGGATTGGGGATTATGATAGTGTTTGTGTTTGACCTTGTCGGTATTGCGTGATAGAGTCCCAGTGAGTCTGCTTGTTTACATTACTGTTATTAGGACTTTATAGGGCGCGTTAGATCCCGCAAGTCTAGAGATGGCGTTTTGGTACTTCCGACCCGATTGGATCCTCGGGTAGTTACCTGATCAGGCACGTACCTTCGGTAGTGGTTCTGGCAGGTGTTAACCTACGGAGTGACGTCTGTAGGTGTGTGGTCCGGAGAATACGGGGTCGCGTCCTAGGGCCGGACTGCATGGAAACTTGGGTTATCTAGGGGTAGCCTGAGTCACCGCGTATCGATGGACGGAGAACGGTGTCCTAGCCACAGGACTTCGTGTTATTGCCTAGGAGTCGTGGGAGGTTTTAGCTACCGTGGCGGCAGCTAAGTGTTCACGTGGAAGTCACCGAGTTCGCAAATTTGGCCCAGATGGTGTGGAGATTGCGTTAGAGATGCGATAGATAGATCGAGTCTAATCGAGAACATGTGCCGCAGTATTCTCGATTCCCTTCATTGATGATTGTGTTGGTATTTGAATGCTTGTGTGTTTTGTGAAGCTCATCACGTCTTGGTAGCACGTGATCAGCTATTATAATTGATTGTTATTTTGGGTTTAGGTGAGATCATTAGATTATTAGCAGCCTTTAGTTGGGAGCCGTCTCACTGGGTAATCTTAGATTACTCATTAAACTCTTTTGTGTTTTTTCAGGTTTGGCATAGCTCGGCGGACGCGTAGGACACTCGGAGTAGTCTCGGGTTGCCATTGGGTATCGGTTGTTACGCATTTTGACTGTTACTTTCGGTTTCAGATTTTGTTGGGATATCCCGCTAAATGTTTTGTATTAGACCGTATATTACCATGAATAAGATTTATGTTTTTCAAGTAATAAAAACGGAATAATCCCTGATATACGGTTTCGTCCGAACCGAACACAACTCGTGAAAGCGGTACAGGTTGCAAAGCTTAGTATCGTGAAAACGAGGTAAACGGAGTCAAAGATAGTTTGGTTCGAGCCTTTGTCTCAAACCGGATTGTCTCTGGCTTTCGTATTGTGACAAACTCTTCTCGTATGACTGATTAGGTTCGATCGGTCATGTTCTTGTTTGATTATTGGCCGGTCAGCGGAAAACGGGAAGGGGGCGTTACAAAAAGGTGGTATCAGAGCATGGTTCGTCATGGGTTCGAAAATTCTGGTTTTAAAAAATTTCAATGTTTTATCGAGTCAAAATGTGTCGCCAATGCAACCATTAGGAATCCGAGTCGCGTCCGTCTCCGGGGGAATGGGTATTTTATTAGGATTGTGCTAATCATTTTTCTTTTGTTGCAGTCACACAACAGAGTTGTCCTAGGAGGATTTGTGTGTGTGTGCGGTTGCAACGACAGTAGAAGCAGGCATACATGACGGTGGACTGTTTCCTCAAGTTAGCGGAGACTTAGAAGTTCGAGGTCACTCACCAGCAGCCATCATCACCGAATGTTTCCATCATTACCACCGTTGTTTCCCAAGAGTATCACTTGTCGACATCACCAGCATAGCTCCTGTCTTGTTTCATTTTTGGTCGAGAAGTACATTGCGCTCTATTTCCATCATGATCGAGATCGCATCGCTCCGACACCACCACCACCACACTCATTTCATCCTCCTAGCGCACCTGCCGATTAGGATCCACATGAGTTGTACCACTCATATTGGAGATTAGGAAATAGATTAGGCCCATGTAAGTAAGAGCTCTAACTCGCTTTTGATGTGTGTATATCGGTTGTATGTAGCGGTGTTTCTTTTGGGACAGATTGGGAACCGCTAGTATGTAGACTCTGACGGACCTACGTACCTAAAACTCTATGTGGTGAATAAATGTTTTATTTACGTAGTGGATGTGGAGTATTTAGGTTGTCGTTTTGAGTAGCGGAGTAGTTATATTGCATACTCATGATGGTTGTGAATGCAATATAGTTACGATGTGAAAATAGATGATGGTCCGAGCAGACGGTTTCCATCAGAACCCTAAGAGACAAACTGCAAACGCCGAATTGCTTGCTTGATTGATTGTGTGTGATTGATTGCCTTGTTAGGGTGTTAGAATTGTGAATTGCTGTGATTGCTCGCTAAGTTGGTAGTTGATGATTTTGAATCTCTGCATTTCGTTTAATCGCTAGGTTGCTAGAAAGTGATTTTTTTAGCGAGATCGTTTGGTTTGTTTGGGTAGAATTGTTTTTGGTAAGCTCAGAATTAATAAAACGGTTTTTAGAAAGCTTATTTGAGATTGAGCGGAATTATAGGATATTGTTATTTAGACATGTGTGACCGTAAGGTACATGACTAAGTAACCATATTTCTATGAGGAAGTGATATCGGGATTAAGTTAAAAGAGGTCTAACCGTTCCAGTGTTGTTGATGTAGGACGTGATGGATGATTTGACGAGTACACAAGACCGAACCTGAACCCTAGAGACAAGATTGTGTTACAAGACGCAGTTTAACCTTAGCCTGCAAGTGAGTCAAGGGAGTTTCATCCTCAGAGTGGGTATCAGTGATAGGAGGAACCAAGATAGATGGGTATGATGAGTTAGCGAAAGAATTTGGAAGCATCAGTGATAGTTTTGGATCAGCTCATCAAAGGAAAGGCGGTTTGATCCATGAAGCGTGGAGTTCAGTGATCGAGAAAGTTCAAAGTGTGCATGAGTATGGCGGTTCAAGGAGGAACGTCGATATTATCAGAATGTCGATGGGGAGCGATAAACAGTAAAGATGAAACAAGTATCGAGAATGGAGGGAGAGTCGGTAATTGTACCATTCGCAGAGGTTGAAGCAAAGTGGGGAAGTCCGAAGTATTGGTTCAAGATGGTATTATTGGCGCAGATGGAATCAGAAACTCGAGTGGAGCAGTTCAGTCAGGATTGGTGGTTTCAAGAATCAAGATTGGAGTCAGTGAAGCAATGAGATGAGGAACCAGAAGTAATCGTGAGTCAAGGAATTTCAAGATGTCGGTAATTGGGGACACTATTTCGGAAGCCAGTAAGCATCGGGAGTGTAGTTCAGATTGACTGGAGCAGTGGAATTAGTTCGGTCGTGGCGACTTACAGAGTTCAGTTCCGATTCAAAGTTTTTAGTGACGGAGAATTCGGGGACCGAATTCCTGTAAGTGGGAAAGAATATAATAACTTGTTCCAAGAAATGGTCAACGGGCAGCAGAAAAGTCAACCAAGGGCGGTTTTGTAATTTTAAGAAGTTTAGGGGGATTTTGGTAATTTTACCAAAATGTGAGCCGGAAGTGGAAATGGGCCAAGTGTTCTTTTTTGGTCATAAAGAACATTTAGAAGACCAGACGTGGAAGAAACGGAGATTAAACGAGTTTTACGGACTATCGGGAAAGGAAACCGATAAAGCCGATAAAACTTGTAAAATCCATAACCTGATGAATATGCAGCGGAAGTGTTTGCAGATAATCGATTCCGAGCCTAGGATCTAAGGTTCATGTAATTGAATCTATCAGATCTCAAGATTACCTGATGAATATGCAGCGGAAGTGTTTGCAGATAATAGAGATCACGAAGCGCCTAAAATGTTGCGCCTCTACTGGTATCCACACGCACACAAACTGGACCGCAGGGATGCTAGTGCCTTACAGAGATCTAATCTCCAGAGAGGTTTATTTCTGTGTTCTGGTGGCTGTGAATTAGGTTAGGCTCGAGTTTAGGTCGACCATATATCTTATATATGTCGGCTTAAACCACAACGGAATTAACCAACGATTAAACCGAATTAATCTGATTAATCCGTGAGTGCATCGATCGATGCACTATCTGCAACGATCGATGCTATCCCAGAACATTGATATCGAATGCATATCACATATGCATTCATGGATCATTACATTAATGATCAACCTCGTCTTTAACGCCCAGTTTGCTTAGGTGTGTGACCCTGTAGGATCATATAACACTAGCAATGAGTTCTCAACTCATTGATCATAAGTGGTTTCTAGCAAAGCGTTATGACTACCTAGTGTTATGTGATTGTCTCATCTCGACTATACGACTTTCACTTAGAGCATGTACAATAGATTTCAGGACATTCCCAACAATCTCCCACTTGTACTGGAATCGTCTATTCCTTTAATCCCTTTGTAGCTATATCTCAATCTGGCATAAGGCAAGCACTGTGTCATCCTTATTCAACCAGATTACGTTTATCGAATCCCGATTTGTACTGATGAAAAACAAACGACTGACAATCACCTCGTTTGAGCGCGGCCACGCATTTCCAGTATCAAATCTTCGACAGGCCCAGAGATATTTAACTCCTGTTATATAGGAGGTACAAATCCCATCTTGTTTCATCCATGTCTCTTTTATATTTCATGATACGCCTAATCAGTGTCTTTATGATCACCAGTTACGGCTGACGTTTGACAAAGTCAAGACGAACCAATCCATACAAGAGAGGACATGATGAACTCAGGTCTAAGGACTACTCTCTTTAGTCGTAATGAGAAACTCTTATGACACTCATATAACATCTTGCAGAGTTCTCATTAACGGGTCAAGTCCGATCATGTGTTCTCTAACACAAATCTATGTGAATGACTTTAATACACTTATTAATGACTCCATGAAACATGGTCATCAGTCACCTCACATACTAGTCTCACGTGGTTGTTAATGTCCCACGTTAACAACCTCGACCAGGGACTATTATAATTTATGTCATTTATTGCTTATAGGGTTTCATGATCAAGTCACATACTTGATGGCCTATAAAATGTCATAAATTACTTTGGGACTTTATATATATTTAATTAACACAATTAAATAATGCTTAAACAATTTCATTAAAATAACATAACTATTATGTCTTTGTGAACATCATGTCATAACTAAAACAAATACAACTCCCACTGAAATCAAGATCATATCTTAAGAAATCTAATGCCTACAGCAGTTGTATGAAACTCATGCTTAGGCCTTGGGAGGGGCTTGGTCAGTGGATCAGCTACATTCTCGTCCGTCGGGACTCTGCTGATCTTCACATCTCCTCTATTCACAATATCACGGATAAGGTGATATCGTCTTTCTATGTGTTTGGATTTCTGGTGTGATCTAGGTTCCTTTGCTTGCGCAATGGCTCCATTGCTGTCACAATACAAAGCCACTGGCTCAGAAATGCTAGGAATCACACCAAGTTCAGTGATGAACTTCTTGATCCAAACAGCCTCCTTTGCCGCTTCAGAAGCAGCGAGGTACTCAGCTTCAGTTGTGGAATCTGCTACAGTGTCCTGCTTGGAACTCTTCTAGCTTACTGCACCGCCATTCAGGCAGAAGATGTAACCAGATTGCGATCGGAAATCATCTTGGTCTGTCTGAAAACTTGCGTCTGTGTAACCACTTACTACCAGCTCATCATTTCCTCCATACACCAAGAATTTGTCCTTAGTATTTCTCAAATACTTCAGAATATTCTTGACTGCTGTCCAGTGACTTTCACCTGGATCCGATTGGTATCTACTCGTCATGCTTAAAGCACAAGCAACATCTGGACGAGTACAGAGCATGGCATACATGATGGATCCCAACGCCGAGGCATAGGGAATCCGACTCATGCGATCTCGCTCAGCAGGTGTCTCAGGACACTGCTTCTTGCTGAGACTTATGCCATAAGACATTGGTATGAAGCCCTTCTTGGAATCTTGCATTCTGAACCTGTGTAAGACCTTATCGATATAAGTGTCTTGACATAGTCCAATTAACTTGTTTAATCTATCTCTAAAGATTCTTATTCCAAGAATATACGCGGCTTCACCCATGTCTTTCATTGAAAAACAACTTCCGAGCCAAGTCTTAACAGACTGTAACAACAGAACGTCATTTCCGAGAAGAAGTATGTCATCTACATACAACACGAGAAATGCAACTGCGCTCCCACTAGTCTTCTTGTAAACACATGGTTCTTCTTCGCTTCTGATGACATCAAACTTTTTGACTGCTTCATCAAAACGAAGATTCCAACTCCGTGATGCTTGCTTCAATCCATAAATGGATCGATGAAGTTTGCATACTTTCCTAGCTGCATTTGGATCGATGAAACCTCCGGGTTGTGTCATGTACACATCCACTTCCAGAATTCCATTAAGGAAAGCTGTTTTCACGTCCATCTGCCAGATCTCATAATCATAATGAGCAGCTGTTGCTAGGAGAATCCGAATGGATTTAAGCATGGCGACAGGTGAATAGGTTTCTTCATAGTCAATACCATGAATTTGTTTGAAACCTTTTGCCACTAGCCTTGCTTTATATATCTGAATGTTTCCATCCACATCAATTTTCTTCTTGAAAATCCATTTACACTCAATGGGTCTTGCACCATCGGGTAAATCAACCAAAGTCCATAATTGGTTCTGTGACATGGATCCCATTTCGGATTCAGCGGCTTTCAGCCACTTTTCGGAGTCAGGGCTCATCATTGCTTCTTCAAAATTCGCTGGCTCGTCACTGTCAATGATCAACAAATCATGACAATTGGTTACGAGAAATCTATATCTCTCGGGTTCGTGACGGATCCTTTCGGATCGGCGAATTTCAGGCTCCACAGGTGCGGGTTCTACAACTCTTTGTAGATCCAACTGTTGCTCTTCCTCTACAGGTTGAGCATTTTCCTGCGGTTCTCGAACTTCTTCGAGTTGTACTTTACTCCCACTGTTTCTCTTGGAAAGAAATTCTCTCTCAAGAAAAACGCAGTTCCGAGCAACAAACACTTTGTTCTCGGATTGGTTGTAAAAGTAGTATGCCTTGGTTTCCTTAGGATAACCAACGAAGTAGCATTTATCAGATTTGGGTTCGAGCTTATCTGTAATTAGTCGCTTGACATAAGCTTCGCAGCCCCAAATCTTCAGGAAAGACAAACTCGGAACATTTCCAGTCCACATCTCATGTGGTGTCTTTGCAACTGATTTTGACGGAACCCTATTAAGTGTAAACGCAGACGTTTCTAGAGCGTATCCCCAAAAGGATAATGGAAGAGTTGAGAGACTCATCATTGATCGAACCATATCTAATAAAGTCCAATTTCTCCTCTCAGACACGCCATTCCATTGTGGTGTTCCAGGAGGAGTGAGTTGTGAAACAATTCCACAATCTCTCAAATGATCACTGAATTCTTGGCTTAAGTATTCTCCTCCACGATCTGATCGAAGAGCCTTAATACTTTTGCCAAGTTGATTCTGTACTTCATTTTGGAATTCTTTGAACCTTTCAAAAGATTCCGACTTATGTCTCATTAAATAGACATAGCCATACCTGCTGAAATCATCAGTGAAGGTAATGAAGTATCGAAAATTTCCTCTGGCACTTGTGCTCATTGGGCCGCATACATCTGTATGTATAAGGCCCAATAGGTCACTGGCCCTTTCATTTACTTTGTTGAAAGGGGCCTTAGTCATTTTGCCCAGTAAACAAGATTCACATTTCTCACATGATTCATAATCAAATGAGCCCAAAAGCCCATCACTATGGAGCTTTTGAATCCGTTTCTCGTTTATGTGGCCCAAACGACAATGCCATAGAAAAGTCTGATTCGTGTCATTTGATTTGAATCTCTTGGTGTTAATGTTATAGATTGGTGCAGTTTGGTTTAAAACATAAAGCTCATTCTCTAATGGGCTGCTACCATAAAATATATCATTGTAATCAAAAGAACAACATTTATTCTTAATTGAAAACTGATATCCTTCCACATCCAAAATAGGAATGGAAATAATATTTCTGCTTATAGCAGGTACATAGTAGCAATTATTAAGCTTTAAAACCAAACCAGAAGGTAAAGACAAGTTATATGTTCCTACGGCTAATGCAGCAACTCTTGCTCCATTCCCCACGCGCAGGTCCACTTGTCCCCTTTCCAACTTCCTACTGTTGCTTAGGCCCTGCATATTTGTACAAATATGAGCACCACAGCCGGTATCCAATACCCAAGAAGTAGAACCAGAAGTAGTAACATTTACTTCTATAACATAAATACCTGAAGATGAAGTCTCGAAAGTCTTCTTCTTCTTCTTCTTCTTCTCTTCCAAGAATTTATTGCAATTTCTCTTCCAATGCCCAGGCTCTTTACAGTAATGGAACTTATCAGTCTCAGATGGGCCCGGCTTGGGCTTTGGGGCTGGCGCCGGCGTGTCATGGTTCTCAACCGGGACTGCCTTGCCCTTTCCCTTACCTTTGCCAAGTATCTTAAACTTCTTACCCCCTTGTACCATAAGTACATTAGGAGTGCCCTTCTTGATATTTGGCTCAGCTGTCTTGAGCATGCCATGCAGCTCAGTCAATGTCTTTGTCAAGTTATTCATGTTATAGTTCATAACAAACTGATCATAGCTTGACGGCAGTGACTGCAGAATGATGTCAGTAGCCAACTCTTGGCTAATGGGACAATCCAGCTTCCCCAGGTTATCAATATAACCCATCATCTTAATGACATGAGGACTGACTGGACTGTCCTTTGGTAGCTTGCATTCAATGAGAGATTTAACCGTCTGGTATCTCTCAGTTCGTGCTTGCTCCTGAAACATACTTTTCAGGCTAGTGATCATCTCCACGGGCGACTCCACGTTCTCGTATTGCTTCTGCAAGTCCGAGTTCATGGTAGCCAACATGAGACAATTCACATCGACCACATCATTGGAATGCTTGTCCCAAGCACTCCTTTCTGCATGTGTAGCATTGGATCTCGGTTTTTCAGGGAGAACATTTTCAAGGACATAGTCCCGCTTCTCCTGCTTGAGAACAATTCTCAAGTTCCGATACCATTCGAGAAAATTCGATCCATTTAACTTGTCCTTCTCAAGGACGGATCGCAGGGAGAAAGAATTATTATGAGTAGTAGTCATAGCTGAGAACATAGAAAAGAAAAAGGTTTAGTTATGATGTTCAAGAAATGAGAAATCTTAACTTTTAAGAAAACTCGCATTATATTCAATCAATGCTTCCTCAGATGAATATAATGATCCAAGACCCATATTTTACTAAATTCAAATGAGCCACTGGCTATCACTCAACTTTAGCTATTTAGGTAAGCAACAACCTTGCTAGTTATATCCAATATAACTCTTGGTTGTGGATCGACATCTTATGTCCAATCCACCCGATGTCTCTGAGCCCAAAACGATTTTGATGGCCCAGTCAAGTAAACCAATCTCTTTAGTCACGTAATTGTCGATGTCTTGCACTGCAAGTCCATCAACACGATTACCTCTGCCTTACTCATGAAATTGTGGACATCTTGCACTGCAAGTCTATCACACAACTAAATGGGTCTTGACAGTTGACAAGATTGGAAAGACATCAAGTATCACTTGATATTTGGTTGAGGAACGGAACCTTTAAAACGTTCAGTTTTACTATGTTTTAATTCTAATAATTAATCCGCGATAACCGATCAATCCAATTGATCCGGTTTTGAATACCGGTCAGCGTCGATCGATGCTACATTAGCATCGGTCGATGCCAACCTAATCAAACCAATCGCATTTAAACCATTCACAGTGTTCGACCATTATTAACCAAGCTTGATAACCGGTCCAATCCAATTGAACCGATCCAACAATCTCGCAAGGCTGTGTCGATCGATGCAACAATTGCATCGATCGTCACTAGGCGAAAACTAGGTTTATTCGGGTTTTTGCCCTGCATCGATCGTTGCCGGATTGGCAACGATCGACACCATGCGAAAAACCTTAAATTTTATTCGGGTTTTTCGCTCTGTGTCGATCGATGCCCGATTGGCAACGATCGACACTATGCGAAAAACCTTAAAACGTTTTCGAACAAAAACCCTAAACTAGGTAACTTTGATCAAAACGAGTTTTAGCATGCTTGTATCACTTATACAAAGATCTAGATTCAACTAATCTAATCATCATGCTACAGATTCAATGGAACCCTAAAGCTCTGATACCACTGAAGGAATTTCTAGCAGTTCTAATCAGGATTAGCAACCCTAGTCTGAATTCCGAGCCTAGGATCTAAGGTTCATGTAATTGAATCTAACAGATCTCGAGATTACCTGATGAATATGCAGCGGAAGTGTTTGCAGATAATCGAGATCACGAAGCGCCTCAAATGCTGCGCCTCTACTGGTATCCACACGCACACAAACTGGACCGCAGGGATACTAGTGCCTTACAGAGATCTAATCTCCAGAGAGGTTTATTTCTGTGTTCTGGTGGCTGTGAATTAGGTTAGGCTCGAGTTTAGGTCGACCATATATCTTATATATGTCGGCTTAAACCACAACGGAATTAACCAACGATTAAACCGAATTAATCTGATTAATCCGTGAGTGCATCGATCGATGCACTATCTGCAACGATCGGTGCTATCCCAGAACATTGATATCGAATGCATATCACATATGCATTCATGGATCATTACATTAATGATCAACCTCGTCTTGAACGCCCAGTTTGCTTAGGTGTGTGACCCTGTAGGATCATATAACACTAGCAATGAGTTCTCAACTCATTGATCATAAGTGGCTTCTAGCAAAGCGTTATGACTACCTAGTGTTATGTGATTGTCTCATCTCGACTATACGACTTTCACTTAGAGCATGTACAATAGATTTCAGGACATTCCCAACAACTCTGGTGTAGGACCGAGTAAGTTTGGGTGATGTGGAGGTTGGTGATAGGACTTGCGGGATGGATTGGGGATTATGATAGTGTTTCTGTTTGACCTTGTCGGTATTGCGTGATAGAGTCCCAGTGAGTATGCTTGTTTACATTACTGTTATTAGGACTTTATAGGGCGCGTTAGATCCCGCAAGTCTAGAGATGGCGTTTTGGTACTTCCGACCCGATTGGATCCTCGGGTAGTTACCTGATCAGGCACGTACCTTCGGTAGTGGTTCTGGCAGGTGTTAACCTACGGAGTGACGTCTGTAGGTGTGTGGTCCGGAGAATACGGGGTCGCGTCCTAGGGCCGGACTGCATGGAAACTTGGGTTATCTAGGGGTAGCCTGAGTCACCGCGTATCGATGGACGGAGAACGGTGTCCTAGCCACAGGACTTCGTGTTATTGCCTAGGAGTCGTGGGAGGTTTTAGCTACCGTGGCGGCAGCTAAGTGTTCACGTGGAAGTCACCGAGTTCGCAAATTTGGCCCAGATGGTGTGGAGATTGCGTTAGAGATGCGATAGATAGATCGAGTCTAATCGAGAACATGTGCCGCAGTGTTCTCGATTCCCTTCATTGATGATTGTGTTGGTATTTGAATGCTTGTGTGTTTTGTGAAGCTCATCACGTCTTGGTAGCACGTGATCAGCTATTATAATTGATTGTTATTTTGGGTTTATGTGAGATCATTAGATTATTAGCAGCCTTTAGTTGGGAGCCGTCTCACTGGGTAATCTTAGATTACTCATTAAACTCTTTTGTGTTTTTTCAGGTTTGGCATAGCTCGGCGGACGCGTAGGACACTCGGAGTAGTCTCGGGTTGCCATTGGGTATCGGTTGTTACGCATTTTGACTGTTACTTTCGGTTTCAGATTTTGTTGGGATATCCCGCTAAATGTTTTGTATTAGACCGTATATTACCATGAATAAGATTTATGTTTTTCAAGTAATAAAAACGGAATAATCCCTGATATACGGTTTCGTCCGAACCGAACACAACTCGTGAAAGCGGTACAGGTTGCAAAGCTTAGTATCGTGAAAATGAGGTAAACGGAGTCAAAGATAGTTTGGTTCGAGCCTTTGTCTCAAACCGGATTGTCTCTGGCTTTCGTATTGTGACAAACTCTTCTCGTATGACTGATTAGGTTCGATCGGTCATGTTCTTGTTTGATTATTGGCCGGTCAGCGGAAAACGGGAAGGGGGCGTTACAAAAAGGTGGTATCAGAGCATGGTTCGTCATGGGTTCGAAAATTCTGGTTTTAAAAAATTTCAATGTTTTATAGAGTCAAAATGTGTCGCCAATGCAACCATTAGGAATCCGAGTCGCGTCCGTCTCCGGGGGAATGGGTATTTTATTAGGATTGTGCTAATCATTTTTCTTTTGTTGCAGTCACACAACAGAGTTGTCCTAGGAGGATTTGTGTGTGTGTGCGGTTGCAACGACAGTAGAAGCAGGCATACATGACGGTGGACTGTTTCCTCAAGTTAGCGGAGACTTAGAAGTTCGAGGTCACTCACCAGCAGCCATCATCACCGAATGTTTCCATCATTACCACCGTTGTTGCCCAAGAGTATCACTTGTCAACATCACCAGCATAGCTCCTGTCTTGTTTCATTTTTGGCCGAGAAGTACATTGCGCTCTATTTCCGTCATGATCGAGATCGCATCGCACCGACACCACCACCACCACACTCATTTCATCCTCCTAGCGCACCTGCCGATTAGGATCCACATGAGTTGTACCACTCATGTTGGAGATTAGGAAATAGATTAGGCCCATGTAAGTAAGAGCTCTAACTCGCTTTTGATGTGTGTATATCGGTTGTATGTAGCGGTGTTTCTTTTGGGACAGATTGGGAACCGCTAGTATGTAGACTCTGACGGACCTACGTACCTAAAACTCTATGTGGTGAATAAATGTTTTATTTATGTAGTGGATGTGGAGTATTTAGGTTGTCGTTTTGAGTAGCGGAGTAGTTATATTGCATACTCATGATGGTTGTGAATGCAATATAGTTACGATGTGAAAATAGATGATGGTCCGAGCAGACGGTTTCCATCAGAACCCTAAGAGACAAACTGCAAAACGCCGAATTGCTTGCTTGATTGATTGTGTGTGATTGATTGCCTTGTTAGGGTGTTAGAATTGTGAATTGTTGTGATTGCTCGCTAAGTTGGTAGTTGATGATTTTGAATCTCTGTATTTCGTTTAATCGCTAGGTTGCTAGAAAGTGATTTTTTTAGCGAGATCGTTTGGTTTGTTTGGGTAGAATTGTTTTTGGTAAGCTCAGACTTAATAAAACGGTTTTTAGAAAGCTTATTTGAGATTGAGCGGAATTATAGGATATTGTTATTTAGACATGTGTGACCGTAAGGTACATGACTAAGTAACCATATTTCTATGAAGAAGTGATATCGGGATTAAGTTAAAAGAGGTCTAACCGTTCCAGTGTTGTTGATGTAGGACGTGATGGATGATTTGACGAGTACACAAGACCGAACCTGAACCCTAGAGACAAGATTGTGTTACAAGAAGTTGTTTAACCTTAGCCTGCAAGTGAGTCAAGGGAGTTTCATCCTCAGAGTGGGTATCAGTGATAGGAGGAACCAAGATAGATGGGTATGATGAGTTAGCGAAAGAATTTGGAAGCATCAGTGATAGTTTTGGATCAGCTCATCAAAGGAAAGGCGGTTTGATCCATGAAGCGTGGAGTTCAGTGATCGAGAAAGTTCAAAGTGTGCATGAGTATGGCGGTTCAAGGAGGAACGTCGATATTATCAGAATGTCGATGGGGAGAGATAAACAGTAAAGATGAAACAAGTATCGAGAATGGAGGGAGAGTCGGTAATTGTACCATTCGCAGAGGTTGAAGCAAAGTGGGGAAGTCCGAAGTATTGGTTCAAGATGGTATTATTGGCGCAGATGGAATCAGAAACTCGAGTGGAGCAGTTCAGTCAGGATTGGTGGTTTCAAGAATCAAGATTGGAGTCAGTGAAGCAATGAGATGAGGAACCAGAAGTAATCGTGAGTCAAGGAATTTCAAGATGTCGGTAATTGGGGACACTATTTCGGAAGCCAGTAAGCATCGGGAGTGTAGTTCAGATTGACTGGAGCAGTGGAATTAGTTCGGTCGTGGCGACTTACAGAGTTCAGTTCCGATTCAAAGTTTTTAGTGACGGAGAATTCGGGGACCGAATTCCTGTAAGTGGGAAAGAATATAATAACTTGTTCCAAGAAATGGTCAACGGGCAGCAGAAAAGTCAACCAAGGGCAGTTTTGTAATTTTAAGAAGTTTATGTTGGGAATGTCCTGAAATCTACTGTACTATTTCTAGAAAGTATGATAAGTGTCGAGATCAGACATAAGTCATAAATACTGGGTGATCATGATGACTTGCTAGAGTCCGCTCTTGATCTATAAGTTTAGGACTTATTACCAGTATTGTATGATCCCAAAGGGTCACACACCATACCTAACGGGAAAGTTAAAATGGAATTAATACGGTAAGATGCAAGGCATTTACTGTATTTGCACAGAGAATTGGGCCAGACAAAATACAGGCTTTTGTCTGATTTGGGTCTTGGGCCCAAAAGCCTAATAGGCCATTAGTTTAATTACGTGGGCCCATATAAGTGAGGAAGAGGCGCAGCCTAGGGTAATTAATCACCCATCTGCGATTTCTAGCTGAGCAGCCGTCCTCTCTCTCTCTGTTGATTCCAACTTGGTCTAGCAGCCTGATCCAGTAGCTTGTAAGCGTGTGGATACCTAGGAGGAGCCGGTTATCATCAGCTCTTGCAGATCTCTTCATTCCTTTGATCAATCCGCTGCAATCATAAGGTAATGAATCTGATCTGTTTATGATTCAACTGCAAATCACCTAGATCCTAGTTGATTATGTGCTAGGTTGTAACCTGACAATTACACCAATGAACACACATAATACAACAGTTTAGGGGGATTTTGGTAATTTTACCAAAATGTGAGCCGGAAGTGGAAATGGGCCAAGTGTTCTTTTTTGGTCATAAAGAACATTTAGAAGACCAGACGTGGAAGAAACGGATATTAAACGAGTTTTACGGACTATCGGGAAAGGAAACCGATAAAGCCGATAAAACTTGTAAAATCCATAACGAGAGCTACGGGTGTCCGTTTGAGGCGATTCAAATTTCTAAATTCATATAAGATCATCTATAATCCGAAAATGGGGCTTGGTGGATTTATAGAAGAAGCTAAGGAGTTTCTAAAATATTAAACACGAAAACAACAATATCGGTACGTCGGAATGTTTCGGGAATAAGGATCTTCTAGAAAAAGATTAATGAAATGTCTTTGAACATAATGAACCCCAAGAAGACAAGTGTATTTTCCTTCATTTCGCCACTTATCTCTTCTAGAGTCATTGGATTAAAGCATGTGATGCATTATGTGAAAAAAGGAATATGCAATGAATCTTCTTTGATGTGTAATATTGGCAACGTGGCTGAGAGGGAGATAACAAGAAGATGCACTGAATATCCTCTATTTCTTGGAAATTGGCATGGATATGAGAGGAGGAGGCAGTTGTCAAGACTTTGTGCCAACAACTCACCTTATGTGGTGTCATTCGGAGAAAAGAAGAAAGTGACACTTAGCACTCCATGTGTCACTTGTTGGTGATGAATGCAAGCTGGCCTTCAGCTATAAAAGGAGGCCTTGGGTGACACTTTTTACTCACACCAAAACAACAAAGAAAAGAGAAAGAGAGAAGAAGGAGGAGGAGGAGAAGAAGAAGAAGAAGAAGAAGGAGGAGAAGCGTTGGGAGAAGGATCAGAAGGAGGAGAAGAAGAAGGAGGAGGAGAAGAAGAGGAAGACCGGAGGAAGCCAGAGGAAGAAGAAGTCGGGGAGGAGGAAGAAGCCGGTGGAGGAGGAGGAGCCGAGAGAAGAAGAAGCCGGAGAGATAAGAGAAGGAGGAGGAGAAGGAGAGAAGAAGCGTGAGAGAAGAGAGAGGAGAAGAAGAAGAGGAGAGGAGAAGAATAGGAGAGAGAGAAGAAGAGAGGAGAAAGAAGAAGGAGAAGCCGGAGCAAGAGAAGAAGAAGGAGAGAGAAAGAAAGAGGCGTGAAGCTTGAAGAAGAAGAAGATGGAGAGAGGATGAAGCGAGAAGAGAGAAGAAGAAAGAAGAAGAATGAAGAAGAAGCGTGAGAGATAAGAAGAAGAAGAATGAAGAAGAGGAAGAGAGAGAGAGAGATGGAGGAAGACCGGAGAGGAGAGAACCGGAGGAGAAGAAGAGTGAGAGAAGAAGAAGACCGGAGGAGGAAGAAGGGGAGAGAGAGAGAGGCGTGAAGAAGAAGAAGAGAACCAGAGAAGAGAGAGAACCGGAAGAGAGAAGAGAACCGGAGGAGAGAGAGACAGAACTGGAAGGAGGAGAGAGAGAGAACCGGAGGAGAGAGAGAAAGAGAACTAGAGAGAACCAGAGGGGAGAGAGAGAGAACCGGAGGAGAGAGAAAATGAGGAAAGAGAAGATGGTCTGGAGGTTCATCGGAATCACCAAGGTCAAGGTCAGGTCAAAGCGAGTCAACGGTTTGGGAAGGGTTCGGGGTAGCAAGCGGGTTTAGTTCGGGTCTCGGGAGTTCCGTCAATCCATCCATCCGTCGTCATAATAACACTGTGAGTCGGCTAAATTGTGTGTTGCATTTAATTAGAATCATATAGACCCGGAATTGATAAACCGTAGTTTAGGTTGCATACCTGATTGATTGAATTGGTTAAAACGGCTAGGTTGATTAATTAAACGGTTAGGTTAAGAGATGCATGTGAAGGATTGTTTAGTTAATCCTGATTCAATTTCTCATTGATTGATCCTACTAAACAGATTGGATCTAGGTTCTCTTGCAGAATCATAAAGGATCTCACCTAATACCTTGTTTATGCAGCGGATGAAGAGGTATTGTCAGAGATCAGCAGAACCACCAAGAGATAGCTCCTCCAAAGGTTCACACACGCACACCAACAAGAAGAAGGCTGCTAGACCACAGGGAGGGAGGCGCAGAAGAGAGAGAGAGAGGCGCAGAAGGCTTAGGAGAATTAGAGAGCTAGGTCAAGTTTTATTCATTAAAACTCCTTTTAGTTCTCATGGGCTTTTGGGCCCAATTCTCAGTCTTCGATTTAATCAGGCCCTTCTATCTCTCCAAGCACAGTAAATGCCTAGCACTTTTACCGTACATCTGCTGAACCGTTCCTTCATAGTTTCCTGTTAGCTTAGGCGTGTGACCCATATGGGATCATATAATAAAGGCAATAAGTCCAAGACTTATAGATCATGAGCGGACTCTAGCAAGCCATCATGACCCCCAGTATTATATGACTTATGTCTGATCATTGACATACTCTTACTTTCTAGAGACAGTACAGAGATTACTGGACATAATTCCAACAATCTCCCACTTGTACTGGAATCTCGGTATTCATAATCCTTTTGTCTCAATATCTCGATTAGTCATAAGGCAAGATGAGTGTCATCCTTATAAAGCCTAATCTTGTTCATCGGACTCTGATTTGATACTGACAGTCCAAACGACTCGGGACAGTCCGTTTGAGCATGGCCATGCATTTTCCAGTATTCAAATCTCCGATTGGCCTAGAGATATTCACTCCATTTATATTGGAGGAACAAATCCCGTCTTGTTCCATCACTGTAAACTACTCATTTCATAATACACCCAAACAGGGTCCTTATAACTATCGCTGAACGACAGTGTTAGACAATGATCAAAGTGCATCAGTTCATGTGCAGTCACATGCATGCGAACTCAGGTCTAAGGACTATACTCTATAGTCGTAGTAAGAATCTCTTATGACACAGATATAAATATCCTGAAGAGTTCTTATAAGCGGGTCTTGTCCGGTCGTATGTACCCCAACATACACCTATGTACTGACTTTGATGCCGTGCATCTATGACATCCTGAGACTTTGTCATAAGTCACATACCAATCTAGTCTCACGCGGTTGTTGGTGTTCCAATTTCAACAACCTTCGATTAGGGACAGGATGATATAAGCCATCTATCAAATATAGGGTCTCATGATCAAGCTAAATGACTTTGATGACTCAAGATCAAGTCACTTACTTCGATGACCTATAAAATGGTTCATATCATTTTGGAACGATTATTTCATCACAGTTAAAATAATCTTGAAATAATAATTTTATTTAAACATCTTAAAATGTTTTACAAGAACATATCAAATAACTAAATAAAGCCCTCAAACTCCCACTCAAATTTAGATTACATTTCAATGTCTCTAATGCCTACAGCTTCAGTCAGGAACTCGAGCTTAGGTCTTGGGAGTGGCTTTGTCAATGGATCAGCGACGTTATCATCTGTCTGAACTCGGCTGATCTTGACTTCCTTTCTATTAATGATGTCACGTATCAAGTGAAATCTTCTTAGTACATGCTTGGATTTCTGGTGTGATCTTGGTTCCTTTGCATGAGCAATAGCACCATTGTTATCACAAAATAGTGCCAGAGGCTCAGCCGCATTTGGTATCACACCTAGTTCAATAATGAACTTTCGTATCCAAACAGCTTCCTTCGCTGCTTCCGAAGCGGCGATATATTCAGCTTCTGTAGTGGAATCAGAAACGGTGTCTTGCTTGGAGCTTCTCCAACTGATTGCACCGCCATTCAGACAAAAGATATAACCGGACTGTGACCGGAAATCATCTTGGTATGTCTGGAAACTTGCGTCCGTGAATCCACTGACTTCAAGCACATTACTTCCACCGTACACCAAGAACTTATCCTTAGTATGTCTTAGATACTTCAGGATATTCTTGACGGCAATCCAATGGTTTTCACCTGGATTTGACTGGTATCTACTCGTCATGCTCAATGCATAAGCAACATCAGGACGAGTACAGATCATGGCATACATGATAGATCCTATTGCAGATGCATAAGGAATATTCTTCATGCGCTCAAGCTCAGCAGCCGTCGTAGGGCTCTGCTTCTTGCTTAGCGTTGTGCCATGTACCATTGGCGTGAAGCCCTTCTTGGAATCTGCCATGCTGAATCTATGTAGGACTTTGTCAATGTATGAATCTTGACACAAGCCTATCAGCCTTTTAGATCTATCCCGGTAGATCCTTATTCCAAGAATGTATGCGGCTTCACCCATGTCTTTCATGGAAAAACAACTTCCAAGCCAGTCCTTTACCGACCGCAGCATTGGTACGTCGTTTCCGAGAAGCAGTATGTCATCGACATACAGAATAAGAAATACTATCTTGCTCCCACTAGTTTTCTTATACACGCATTGTTCTTCTTCGTTTCTGATGAAGTCAAATTGCTTGATCGCTTCATCAAAACGAAGATTCCAGCTCCTCGATGCTTGCTTCAATCCATAAATGGATTTATTAAGCTTGCATACTTTCCCAGCATTCTTTGGATCTATGTAACCGTCAGGTTGTGTCATATACACATCCTCTTCCAGAATACCATTCAGGAAGGCGGTTTTTACGTCCATCTGCCAAATTTCATAATCATGAAAAGCTGCAGTTGCTAGTAGAATCCGAATAGATTTCATCATAGCCACTGGGGAATAGGTTTCATCATAATCCACACCGTGAACTTGTCTGAAACCTTTTGCCACCAACCTGGCTTTATAAATCTGGACATTTCCATCCACGTCAATCTTCTTCTTGAAGATCCATTTGCACTCTATGGCTTTTACACCAGCGGGTAAGTCAACCAACGAAAACACTTGGTTGACCGACATGGAGTCCATTTCGGAATCAGTGGCCTTACGCCACTTAGAGGAATATGGGCCCATCATGGCTTGATTGAAGTTCGATGGTTCATCACCATCAATGATCAGAAGATCATGACAGTTAGTCACGAGGAATCCTTGATATCTCTCGGGTTCGTGACGGATCCTCCCGGATCTTCGAACTTCAGGTACTACAGGTTCAGGCTCTACAATTTCTTGTAGGTCCTCCTGCTGCTCTTCCTCATTAGGTTGAGCAGTATCCTGTTCATCTTGAATTTCTTCAAGCAGTACCTTAATCCCACTGTTTTTCTTAGAGAGAAACTCCCTCTCAAGAAAATTACAATCCCGGGCAACAAAGATCTTGTTCTCGGATCGTAGGTAGAAGTAATAAGCCTTGGTTTCCTTCGGATAACCAATGAAGTAGCATTTGTCAGACTTTGGTGTAAGCTTGTCAGAGATCAATCTATTGACATAGGCTTCACAACCCCAAATTCTAAGATAAGACAGCACTGGAGCTTCTCCAGTCCATAATTCATATGGTGTCTTTGCTACTGCTTTTGATGGCGCTCTATTTAGAGTGAACACTGCTGTTAGCAGAGCATATCCCCAAAGGGATATTGGAAGGTTTGTGTGACTCATCATAGACCGAACCATATCCAATAAGGTCTGATTCCTCCTCTCAGACACACCATTCCATTGAGGTGTTCCAGGAGGAGTGAGTTGGGAAACTATCCCACACTCTCTTAGATGATCACTGAACTCTTGGCTCAAGTATTCTCCTCCTCGGTCGGACCGAAGAGCTTTAATGCTTTTGCCAAGTTGGTTCTGTACTTCATTTTGGAATTCTCTGAATCTCTCAAACGATTCAGACTTATGTTTCATTAAATAAACATATCCATACCTACTGAAATCATCAGTGAAGGTAATGAAGTACTGATAGTTTCCTCTTGCATTTGTGGACATTGGGCCACACACATCTGTGTGTATCAGGCCCAATAAGTCACTGGCCCTCTCGTTAGGTTTATTAAAGGGGGCCCGCGTCATTTTGCCCATCAGACAGGATTCACATTTCTCACATGACTCAAAGTCAAATGAGCCAAGAAGTCCATTCGAATGGAGCCTCTTAATGCGTTTCTCGCTGATGTGCCCTAAACGACAATGCCATAGAAACGTTCGGTTCTCCTCATTAGGTTTGAACCGTTTGGTATTAATGTTATAAATTGGCGCGGATTGATCAAGTATGTAAAGCCCATTCGTAAGAGGGGCACAACCATAGAACAAATTGTTGCGATTGAAGGAACATAATTTATTCTTAACTGAAAAATCATAACCTTCCAAATCCAACAATGAAATTGAAATAATATTTCTGCTTATCGCAGGTACAAAATAACAATTATTGAGTTCTAAAACCAATCCCGAAGGTAAAGACAACAAGTATGTGCCTACAGCTAGTGCAGGAACTTTCGCTCCATTCCCAACTCGTAGCTCCACTTGTCCTTGCTTCAGCCTCCTACTGTTGCTGAGTGCCTGCATATTAGTACAAATATGAGCCCCACAACCAGTATCCATAACCCATGAGGTATTATCAGAAGTAGTTGTATTAACTTCTATAACAAAAAATACCTGATGAAGAAGTCTCCAGAGTCTTCTTCTTCAATTCCTTTAGACCTTCCAGGAATTTCTTACATTCTCTCCTCCAATGCCCTGGTTCTTTGCAGAACCTGCAGATGTCAGTAGGCCCAGCCTTGGACTTGGGCTTGAGCTTTGGCGTGTCCTTGTCCGAGACTTGAACAGCCTTAGCCTTTCCCTTATCCTTGGCAGAGGATTTCTTAAAGCCCTTGCCCTTTTGCACCATAAGCACATTGGGGTCCTTGGCTTTCCTCAAGTTGGGCTCTGCAGTCTTGAGCATTCCGTGAAGCTCAGGCAATGTCTTACTCAAGCCATGCATATTGAAGTTCATGATGAACTGATCATAGCTTGCAGGTAAAGACTGCAGAACGATGTCGCAGGCAAGTTCCTGGCTGATAGGGCAGTCGAGTTTCTGAAGATGATCGAGATAACCCATCATCTTCAAGACATGAGGACTCACTGCCGCATTTGCAGCCAACTTACAGTCTAAGAGGTTCTTAACTGTCTGGAACCTCTCAGTCCTTGCCTGCTCCTGAAAAAGCGATTTCAGGCTTGCCATTATCTCGATGGGCGACAACACACTCTCGAACTGCATTTGCAGCTCAGCAGTCATGGTCGCCAACATCAGGCAATAGACATCATTTTCATCTGACGAATGCTTTTCCCAAGCATTATGCAGATTCCTGGCGGCATTGTTAGGAGGCCTCTCGGGGAGGGGATCACGAAGGACATATTCCTTCTTCTCCTGCTTGAGGACTAGCCTCAAGTTCCTTGACCACGTCAGGAAGTTCGTTCCAGTCAGCTTCTCCTTGTCGAGAACAGACCGGATTGAGAATGTGTTTTGTGTGCTTGTAGTAGTCATAGCTGAAATATAAGATAAAAGGATTTTAGTTAATATGTTCAATATGATTAATCTCGCATTATAGTTAATATGATTAATCTCTCATTATATTCAATAACATCAGTTACCCTCAATAGAATATAATGATTCCAAGATCCACATATAACTAAGATCAAAGTGGGCCACTGGCCGTCACCCAACCTTAGCTTATATCGGTAAGCCCTATCTCGGCTAATTATATCCGTGATATAACTCTTGGTTGTGAATCTGGGCCCGAGGCCCAATCCACTCTAATGTCTCAAGGCCCGGGACTCCCGATGGCCTAGTCAAGAAAACCAGACTATACAGTCATGTAATCACTAATGTCTGGGACTCCCAATGACATCAATGAATCACAAACTGTCTTACCCACGCAAAAGATAGACACCCTCACACTGTAAGGCCGTGTGTACGATTGAATGGGATTCAACAGCTGACATAATCTGGACAAGACATCCAACGCTTGATATTATTTGAGGTTTGTAGGTTTTTTCTTAAAATTTCATCCCAAAATAGAAGATTACTATTTTGGGAAACTTTCCATTTTGGGAAATCTACTGATTTTGGAAACTTTCTAAAATTGGAAACTTTCTAACTATAGAAATTTCCTAAATATCCAAAACATGCAAATCTAGAAACTTCTATTCTAAGAAACTTTCTAATTTGAAATTTTGGAAACTGATTAATTTTAAAATCAAATTTTAATTATTAAATGAATTTTAAAATAATCTGAAGAATAAGACTCAAATAATTGGCCCAATTGTTTTAACTTCTTGGCCCATGGCCCAAGAATTGGTCTATGTCCAAGACATAACCCAATTGTCCAATTAAATGACATAACCGGTCTGGTTCATTAAAATTGGTCTAACCAAAATTAATTACTACGATGACCACAATTGTCAACCGGTTATTTACTAAACCGGATTTTCTCAATTTATTTGGTCCAACCAAATCAAATTAGAAAACCACTGGTTTAGGCACTAAATCCAATTTTACGACTTTGGATTTCTTATCACGGTTTAACCAGACTTAATAAATTATATTAAAACTGTAATTATTAAACCGTGACGATTAAGATTTTTAATTGTCTTAAACCGAACCATCACAAGCCAAAACGAACCGGCTCGAGCCAAACCGAACCGACCAATTAGGTCACGTGAAGCGATCACGTTCGGGATGGCCGCTTGCATCACGCGATCGGGCTGGCCGTAAGCCTCACGATCGGGACGAGCTCGGGTTGTGATCGGGACGGGATGGCGGGTCGTGCGCGGGGCAGGCAGGACACGATCGCAACGATCGATCCATGTGATCCGCTCGGTCGTGCGCTTCATCGCCGATCGGTAATGACCACGCGACACGATCCACGATCGGTCCGTGCGTCATGCCGATCCGGACGTGTGATCCTTCGACGATCACACTCCGACGCATACCAATTCACTATAGATTGGTACATGCGATTTTGATAGGGTTTGTTTAGGTTTTAATTCTTTTGTTTCTTAAGTGTTTTCTTATCATAGATTGATGCAAACACTTCTAAACAACCTAAACATGATTCTAAACAAGAAATCCTAATAGAACCAATGGCTCTGATACCACTGAAGGATTGTTTAGTTAATCCTGATTCAATTTCTCATTGATTGATCCTACTAAACAGATTGGATCTAGGTTCTCTTGCAGAATCATAAAGGATCTCACCTAATACCTTGTTTATGCAGCGGATGAAGAGGTATTGTCAGAGATCAGCAGAACCACCAAGAGATAGCTCCTCCACAGGTTCACACACGCACACCAACAGGAAGAAGGCTGCTAGACCACAGGGAGGGAGGCGCAAAAGAGAGAGAGAGAGAGGCGCAGAAGGCTTAGGAGAATTAGAGAGCTAGGTCAAGTTTTATTCATTAAAACTCCTTTTAGTTCTCATGGGCTTTTGGGCCCAATTCTCAGTCTGATTAAATCCCTTGGATTTAATCAGGCCCTTCTATCTCTCCAAGCACAGTAAATGCCTAGCACTTTTACCGTACATCTGCTGAACCGTTCCTTCATAGTTTCATGTTAGCTTAGGCGTGTGACCCATATGGGATCATATAATAAAGGCAATAAGTCCAAGACTTATAGATCATGAGCGGACTCTAGCAAGCCATCATGACCCCCAGTATTATATGACTTATGTCTGATCATTGACATACTCTTACTTTCTAGAGACAGTACAGAGATTACTGGACATAATTACAACAGCATGCTAGTTAGCTTATATCCGTAATCGTTGATAGTTCGTTGATTGCTTGATTGGGTGTTGCATTAATTAATTGATAGTTTGTTGATTGATTGATTGGGTGATGCATACATATAGAATGGCATGCTAGGACGTATATGCATATATAAGTATTTAAGAACGTATCTAAATGAATCTATATACGGGAAATTTTGAGTTGATTAAAATACAGTTAAATGACATAACACACTTAGAATATAATAACGGGATGGATTAATGAATGAAGTTAATGAATAATGAGATGTCGGGAGTTAGTAATCTAACTAACTCTAAACTGGCAGATCGAGGACGTATTAAAAGATACTTAAGGAGTGTTAAGTAAAGAAGTGGTGTGATTGATGAGCCGTCTACGAGATTAGTAATCCACTAATCCCAAGGTAGCGGATTGAATGAGTAAAAGGTTAGGAAATATTAAAAGGCGAATAACCTAGTTAATTGTTTGTGTGGTGTTGTGATTGATTTATTGTGTGATTGTTTATCTACTTCGGTGTTGGGCCGAGTAGATTGTTGATTGTTTGTGTGATTGCTTGCTTGTTTATCTACTTCGATGTTGGGCCGAGTAGACTGTACTGTAGATACTTACTCTGGTGCAGGACCGAGTAAGTTTGGGTGATGTGGAGGTTGGTGATAGGACTTGCGGGATGGATTGGGGATTATGATAGTGTTTCTGTTTGACCTTGTTGGTATTGCGTGATAGAGTCCCAGTGAGTTTGCTTGTTTACATTACTATTATTAGGACTCTATAGGGCGCGTTAGATCCCGCAAGTCTAGAGATGGCGTTTTGGTACTTCCGACCCGATTGGATCCTCGGGTAGTTACCTGATCAGGCACGTCCCTTCGGTAGTGGTTCTGGCAGGTGTTAACCTACGGAGTGACGTCTGTAGGTGTGTGGTCCGGAGAATACGGGGTCGCGTCCTAGGGCCGGACTGCATGGAAACTTGGGTTATCTAGGGGTAGCTTGAGTCACCGCGTATCGATGGACGGAGAACGGTGTCCTAGCCACAGGACTTCGTGTTATTGCCTAGGAGTCGTGGGAGGTTTTAGCTACCATGGCGGCAGCTAAGTGTTCTCGTGGAAGTCACCGAGTTTGTAAAATTGGCCCAGATGGTGTGGAGATTGCGTTAGAGATGCGATAGATAGATCGAGTCTAATCGAGAACATGTGCCGCAGTGTTCTCGATTCCCTTCATTGATGATTGTGTTAGTATTTGAATGCTTGTGTGTGTTGTGAAGCTCATCACGTCTTGGTAGCACATGATTAGCTATTATAATTGATTGTTATTTTGGGTTTGGGTGGGATCATTAGATTATTAGCAGCCTTTAGTTGGGAGCCGTCTCACTGGGTAATCTTAGATTACTCAGAAAACTCTTTTGTGTTTTTTCAGGTTTGGCGTAGCTCGGCGGACGCGTAGGACACTCGGAGTAGTCTCGGGTTTCCATTGGGTACCGGTTGTTACGCATTTTGACTGTTACTTTCGGTTTCGGATTTTGTTGGGATATCCCGCTAAATGTTTTGTAGTAGACCATATATTACCATGAATAAGATTTATGTTTTTCAAGTAATAAAAACGGAATAATCCCTGATATACAGTTTCGTTCGAACCGAACACAACTCGTGAAAGCGTACAGGTTGTGACGCTTAGTATCGTGGAAACGAGGTAAACGGAGTCAAAGATAGTTAGGTTCGAACCTTTGTCTCAAACCGGATTGTCTCTGGCTTTCGTATTGTGACAAACTCTTCTCATATGACTGCTCAGGTTTGATCGGTCATGTTCTTATTTGATTATTGGCCGGTCAGCTCGTCGGTCAGCGGAAAACGGGAAGGGGGCGTTACACTTCCTATGCCTTTTTATTTCTGCCGACCTTCCTGCCGATATGCGTATCCATTCTGAATCCAATGAAGAGTCTGCTAGCTTCGCAAGTGCAAGCGCATCCGACGAAGATATCGTTCCTTCTTCTTCTTCGTCCCATAGTTCCGACTCGGTTAAGCTTGCTCAGGAATTATTTCGGTAACAAGCTATATCCCTTTGTGATGACGCCACCGATCATTCTGACGAAATGTTCCTCTTGCTTTGAGAGTGGCATCTCACGGTCAACGTAAAAAGAAAGCAGCCCAAAAAGGAAAGGGGAAAGAAGCAAGCTTTTCGCGAGCAACGGATAACAACTTCGGCGTGTTGTCAACCTTCTCTACTGAGAATTCTCAGGCTTCATTGAAATCCCTTCTTGGATGTGAGGGCGTATAGTTTATTTTGCTTTCAGACTCGCAACGGCCCTGGGATGCTCCTCCGAACTTCTCTTGTTTTTACGAGTCATTTTTTCACGATGGGAACCTCCGGTTCCCATTACCGAGGGTATTGGTTGATTTATGCGCAAGGTTTAGAACCGCTTTTACCCAGCTCAATCTTTCCAGGATCATCAATATCACCGGTCTTCTCGAGCTCAGCGTGTCTCTTGGAATCCCTCTGACGGTTGGTTTATTCGATTGTTTGGGCTAGTTAAACATCGTGAAATCGATACCGGATTGGATTCAAGTTAATTTACGGCTGGATTATAAGTTTTGGAATGTTGTTAAATCTAGGAAGACTCACTGTTGACAGAGGAAGTATTTCTTTGTCAGTGTCGACAAATTTTCGTTTTCCGATCCTGGGACTTTAGTTGTCAGTGAGTGGAATCTTTTCGTTGGTAGTTGACCAATCGGCTAAACATTAGTATCGTTTCTTGCTCTTGATTCTAATTGTGGTTTTTTTGTTTCAGATCGTCTCGGCCTAAAGCGACTCAACTAGATGTATTTGAACGACGTCGACAGTAAGATTTCCGAGCTTGGTCATCGGATTTGGCCTGAAACCGAGGAGACTAAGCCTAAGAAAACCTCGAAGCCTTCTGATAATAGCTAGACAAACCGCTTCTCCTAGGGCGCAATCTAGAAGATGGGAAAACCAAGCCTCCAATGACGCTGATAAGAAAAGGGCCGAGGAGGCTAATAAGTGTTCGTCCGAGCTAAGGTAGAACAGGGCGGCGGGTGGAACTGATGCTCATAAGAGGAGGAGTGGGACTTCGCTCGTCGAGGATGAGCTGGAGGAGCCTTCTTCTCAGTTGATTCAGAAAACCTCGAAGTTTTCTGGTTCGATCGAGGTAGCTCCTTCGGACGATAAAGGGACTTCCCCTCCTCCTTATGTTCAATAGGTTTTGCTAAGGAACCTTCTGGACAACTGGCTTCGCATGATGGGGTGAGAAAAAGGTCTTCAGAGGTAGCGAGTCGCTCTGAGGGTTCGGGTGCGAGTAAGCGTCCGAAGGTTAGTGAGTCTTCGCGGGGACAAGCTCAAAATTCTGAATGCGCGCTACTGCGGGATGTTGGTCCGAATATCTCTTTCGATGCTATCCCGCCTTGTCCAGTGGATCAAGTTTATAAGCCGGACGTGTATTGCTACATCTCTCAGTTCCTTGTCAACTTTAGTGTGCTTTCTTGTTCTCTCTCTTTTTCTTTGCTATTTGTCCTTTATCATGACGTTTTTTCGTTATCCATGGGGCCTCTCTGATGAAGTCATATACCTTCGATAGGAATCATCAATTATCGAAGCAGGGTGCCGAGGTCAACAAGGAGCTCGTTTGGAAGACGAGGGAGTTGGAGAAGCTTCATATTTCTGACGAGCTTTCTCGAGTGAGCAAGGCGAACTTAAAGAGCCAAGTTGCTTCTCTCTCCGAACACGTATAGTTGCTCGAGACACGCAACCAGGAGCTCGAAGGTTTCAAGGAGAAACTGGCTGCAAATTTAGGACAAGAGAAACTTCGTCGTGTAGAGTAGGTAAAGAAGGAGCGGAATATCTCTTCGCTGGAGGTGGGTGAACTTATTAACTCCTACGGCATTTTATCCCGGAAGTATGAGTATTGTCTACAAGAATTGAAGGAGGCGTTCGCTGCGAAGGAAGCTGAGAGCAATGCATACATGAATTTGAGTCAGTACTATGGGACTCTCAATTATCTCCGATCACTTCGGGGTGAAAGGGGAATGCTTATTCCAAATGAGCTCTTCGGCAAGCTCGAGGGAAAGAGGAAGGAATGTGACGAGGATCTTGACCAGATCAATGCTCTGAAGATTATCGATGATTACTTTGTTGTTTCCCCGGTTTCGCTCAGAGTAAGTGATCTCAATCATCCTTCTCCTCGCCCCTTTCAAACTCCACCTAACGCTCCCGAAGCCAATGATGCTGTCTCGTTCGATGAGTTCGGCACCAACATCGGTACGATGTCAACTGATGTGATCAAGGCTCTGAAGAGTCATGAGGATGTTCTACCTGCGGCGATGGGAATTTCTTTGTCATTTCCCGCGGTGATGTCTTCCCCGACCTTGGCTGCTCTCTTGATTGACCCGGATCAAGACCTCCATCTGATGGTTTTGGCCTTATTTGTTTTGTTGTTGTAGTTCATTCTATTTTTGGGGTAGTTTGATCCCCCCTCTTTTGTAGAAAGTTTTGTGGGGTGACAATGTCCCACTTTTGGAATGAATTTTAGTTTTTCTTTTGCGAAGTTCTCTTATCTTTACGATCGTGTGCGGGAAGAATTTTCCTTGCCTTGGATCAAAAGTTTGTTTAGAATCAATGTTCCTTTTCTGAACTGATGCTTCCCAGCAAGGAATTACTTCGCTTGAGGATTATTATGTATGTACACTTTATATGAATACCTAGGGAGTTCTTTATGGATGATGAAGAGTTCATCTCGTTGTTTTATCGAAGTAATCTAATAGACTTTATTTTCAAGTGAGCGAGGAAGCGTATAAAGAAGGGCTTGATTAGCCGAGTTGCTTGTTTTTCGTTGTAAAATACTTTTAGAAATTTTGTTGAAAAAGGGTTTGACTTTTGTGAAGTCTTGATTTGGAGCTCGGCTTTCACGAGTATTTTTCTCGGAGATAGCGCGGCTCCTGATTGTACCTTGAATAAGGGTTTAATTTTAGTTACAAGAGTGAAGACTCATTTTGACTCGTCGAGCAAGGCTCAGAACTAATTTTGTATCCTTAACACGTGATCGGCTATGCGAGGCAGGTAGACTTATTTAGTCTGTCTGAGTTAGAGAGCGGGTGTGATTCCCGGCTTTTCCTTATGTCGATATGATTTAGATCATAGTCTTCGTCGTATGGTAAAGGTAAATGTTCTTGCATGTTATTGTGCGGATATGATTGAGTCGAGCATCTGCCAAAGATGTCGGCGTTCGTTTGAGGCAAGAATTTTTTTCCAACAAAAGTATGTTTTTATTGATTTACGGCTGCACTCTGGGTAGAGTTTCCTACGTACCTGGGAAACGAGGATCAAGCCGTTCGTAGTTTATATTACACATGGTAGTAGTTTTTATTTGGCGCAAAGATGTTCTGGCGTCATCGAGTCTAAGCTTGGTCCTACCGAGATGCATTCATCCTTCTTGTACCTTCGTCTCCCTTAGGAGCTTTCCTTCCAGTGGGTGGTCGTGGTACGATCTTCTTTTTCCCTTTAGGCTCAGAAGGATGACAAAGTTTTCTTTCGCTTATGAAACACAACTTTGAGGTGGTCTGATCTCCTCTGAGCGTCTGGACTCCATTTAGAGTTGGGAATTTTACACACTGATGGTACACCGAAGCAACTGGCTTCATTGCGTGTAGCCAAGGTGTTCCCAGGATAGCGTTGTAGATAGCTGGTCTGTCGAGGATGACAAAATTTTGTTATGGTTGCCATTACGCCGACGTAGATTGGGAGTTTGATTGTGTCTATCGTCATGATTTGGTCGCCATCAAATCTAGTTAGTGGTTGCATCTTTGGCTTGACTTGCAAATTTTTGAATTCTGCTTTTTCAAGCGCTTTTTGAAGATCACATCGACCGAGCTTCCTGTATAACCTAGAACACGGGAGATCTCGAAGTCTCCGATCGGGATATCTATCACCAGAGGGTCGTTATGTGGTACGTCTACTCTGAGTGCATCGGCTTTGGTGAACGAAAGAGGCATGCCTTCTTCGACAGGGAACGGGTGACGCTTGGTCGCCAAAGCCTTTCGGTCGTACTCCTTGATCGGTCCCACCGAATCCAAGCACATGATCATGTTAATTATGCGACGAGGTTGTAGTGCTGCTCGGCCCTTGTCATCCTCGTCCCCAGGATGCCTGTTAGGCTACATTTCCGGGGGATTCTCTTCCGGCTCTGCTTCTTAGGCGGGGGTTTACCTTTGGTCTCCTTATTGTCATTATTTTTAGGTCGTAGGCCACCTCGCTCATGGTTGACTATCTTCCCTTTACGGTACTGATCTAGCAAGTACTCAGCCAAGTTTCGGCATGACGCGGTGTCGTGAGAGTGCTTCTTATGATACTCACAATATGGTCAATCATCCTTGTCGTCATTAGATCTTGGCTAGTTTCGAATGTACTTTTTCCATCCTTGTGACGTGCTGCCGATGACGAAGGTTCAAGATGTTTTTCCGTTGTTATTTTCCTAAGGATCGGATTTCGATTTTTCCTTTGTCATAAAGGCTTTCTTGGTTGAACCGGCGTGCGTTTTGGAGAGTATGACGTCTTCTTCTTCCAGCTCGATGAATGCTACCGCTATGTGTAACGCATCCTCTAAGGATGTGGGCTTGTTAAGCTTTATACCCTTTCTGAAGTCTGAGTTATAGCATAAACATTTCTGAAGTGCTCATCTAGCCGCATTTTCCTCCACATTAATCTTGGATACGACCTCCTTGAAGCGGTCGATGAACTCTCGTAAGGGCTCATCCTGATTTTTCTCAAGGTCCCATAGATCGGCGTTTGATGATTCAGGGGTTATGTAAAGCGAGTAGTGCTTTAGGAACATCTCCAAGAGTTGGTAAAAACTGTCCATTGATCCCACTTGAAAACCAGGTGAGGGTCGTCCCTCTTAGGTTTTCTACGAAGTGTTGGCAGTATTCGGGATCTCTTTCCTCCTTCGTGAATTGATTCCGACCCATCACTATCATGAAAGCTGTGATAAACTGACTAGGGTCGGACCTTCCTTTGTAGAACGGAAACTTGACCTTTTCGATGCGCGGTATTGTTACGTTCATGATTCGGACCATAAAAGGTGTCTGCTGGTAATGTTCCAACAGACGATCGAGTTCTGGTGCAGGGCTAGCCACCCGATGGAGTTTAGATCTTAGCTCCTGGATTTGGCTCACTATGGTTGTGAGTTGATCATTGGATATCGACGTCGAGTTGGTCGGAGTGGACACACTACCTCTCGGTTGACTACCGATCCCATGGTTGTCCGAGGTGCTTTGGGAAATAGGCGTCGATTGATAGAAGGTATCTGCTCCGGGGTTTGCTCTGATGCGGGTGCACTTAGGCGTTAAATCAGGTTCTCTAGGAGCACGGCCTGTTGGTGGGCGATCACGGTCTCGTTTGCCGCCTTGTCCATGTTTTCTACTAGATCTAGGAGTATGTGAAGCATCTTCATCATTTTTCGACCTCCGATCATGTTGGTCGGCGTTGTGACGTTTGTTGCTCGTGCTGGTCTTGCTGGTTGTGTTGTGTCGCTTGCGGGCCTAGTGGTAGTTATAGCTGCTGCTTGAGTTGATATCCCCACGGTGCGTTTAGGGTGTTTGGGTTTCCCACGGGTGGCACATTATCCTGTGGTCTTGAGTTTGCTGGTTTGTTCTGGGCTCTGTCACCTTGTTGTGATGGATTGGACTGGGTCCGCTCTCCTCGTACTGCAATGTTGATGGTGGTGACCTCGCCTGCGTTTCTGGTTCCTCCTGTCTCCTGCGACGAGAGAGGTGTTTCTGTCATTGCCGATCTATCCTTTGGTTAATAAAAAATATCCAAATTTCCCACTGTTGGTGCCAATTGTTGATTCAAAGAATCACAACGATCAATTCCATAAACCGATCTTAAAATGAGGGACTTGGATAATAAGATTAAAAGAATTGAAAAGAAATAACAAAGATAGACCACAAAATCTAATCTTTATTTGATAAGAGCCGAAATCGATGAGGATCGCTAGCTCTAGGGTTTTTGAGTACAAAATATGAATGTTTCAGCTTAGTCTTTTTCCGCGCATGGGAAGAATATTTATAGGTGAGGATCTAGGGTTTCCCCTTAGATTCTCTATTATATTAGTTACTAATCTGAACTAACATAGATTTTATTTCCTTGAAGAAGATTTGGATTTATCTCCTTCCATTTGATAAATATGTTAATTTAACATATTTATCCTCTTTGTGCAGATCGGCCGAGATATCATCGCCGAATAGCCTCGTTGTCGCCGAGCTACTCCATAATAGATCTTCTTCTGCTTACTTGGGCTGGATCTCTTAGGGGCCGTTAAGCTATTGGGACAGGCCATAGAGGGGTGATAAACCCACTTCCAACACCTCTCTCTCTCTCTCTCTCTCTTCTCTCTCTCTCTCTCTCTCTCTCTCTCTT